>CM060437.1:53855443-54434585 GCA_030545235.1 Helianthus tuberosus | reverse complement strand
ATTCGGTATCTGTTTCCCGTTGCTAACACGCCTTTTGTAGTCATTGGATCCCGCCGCAACGCGCGGGCGGAAAATAACTAGTTTTGTTAAAATATGATTATATTTCGTTCTAGTGGCAATACATTATCGTGAAACGTGATAAAAAACTAATAAATACTCACGAGGGTTGCAAATTTAGAGGGTGTTTGGGGTTGAGTTTTGAAGGAGATTTTTAGATTATTGAGTTTTGAAATCGTAAATAATCAGTTTTGAGTGTTTGGATAAAAAATTAAAAAATTGATTATGTGCGTTTAAAAAGTTACAAAACACAGTTTTCAAAAAGCAGCTCCAGCTCCCCCCCCCCCCCCCCCCCCCCCCAAAGCAACAACGCAGTTTTCCAAAAATTGATTATTTGCGTTTAGAAAAAGATTTTCACTTGTTTATTTTTTTAAATATATACTTGCCAAACACTCAAATAGTTGATTATATGATTATTGTGATATCAAGCAACATAACCAAACACTATCGTTCAACATCATGTTTTGTTACAGTTAATTATCTGATTCTGATTATTCAAAACGTATAATCTATTTTCAAAACTAAACCTCAAACACCCTCTTAATTCCTATGGTGTAGGTTGGATATAATTGGTTGAAAGTTATATATAATTAATTTATTGGTAATCTGAATAGTTCAACTTCAAATAATACATGGATTTTTTTTTTCAATTTTTGCACTAGATTATGGGTTTAAACTATTTTATATTTGCTTTAATTTTATGTTCAAAATAGAGAAGGATATGCAACAGAAAATTGAAAATGAATATAAGGGTGTCAAAACTATTTTTAAATTAGCTTAACATTTGATTGTGCTGAATTTTTTTGCTAGCTTTAATATCTCAATGAGAAAACAATGGTATTGGACTTGATACAAAGGCAATATTATCAAAACGATAAAAATAAATGCTATATAAAGCATTGATTGTGCCGATGCTCCTTCTCCATCGGACACTTTGTAAATCGCTCTTTCTTCATCGGACGTTGTGTAAATCACGGTAGGACTTCGGACTCTGTGAACACCGTCAGTCCACACGAGTGACAAGCGTTTTGTTGTAGAGGGCTTCATTTTATTCCCCGTGACATTTAACACAAATTTCTTCTTCTGGTTCATTGCTGTGAATTGCAAAGTGTTGGGCTCCAGACTAACTTGCAACTTTGAGCAAAGCACTGATGGTGTTGGTTCTTCTGGTTCATTGCTGTTAATACAAAGGCATTGCTATTAAAAGGATTAACATAAATGTTATGCAAAGCACTGATGGTGTTGGTGTTGGTGTTGGTTCTCCATGTGACATTGTGTAAACCACGATAGGACTGCGGACTTTGTGAACACCATCAGTCCACACCAATGACAAATGTTTTATCGGTAAAAGGCTTCATTTTGTTCCCCCTAACCGTCACGGCAAAAAAATTTCTTCTGGTTTATTGTCGTGAATTGCAAAGTGTCGAACTCCACACTGACATGCAACTTTGAGGGTTCTTCTTCAATATGTGCAACATACGTTGAATTGGCTCGACCAACGTTTGTCACGGTTCTAGGAAAAGCCACTGGAAATGAAGCCCCCACTTTTACTTGAACTGCCATCGAAGGGTAATTTATATCTTTAGCAGTCGACTTTGTAGGGCAACTAGAACTTGTGGGGATCACGCTTCCTGGGGTTGATCGAGATATGTTACACCATATCTTAAGATACTCTTGAAAAGAAGTTTCATAGACAAGTCCCGGATCTATGACCTTTAAAGGATCAATGGTGGCCCAGACACATATGCAAATTCTGCTTCTGAGTATAGGGAAGCATTTAACTCCAACACTATGACACAATAACAAAAAAACAATATCTAGATTAAATAAAGTGATGATGAAGTAATAAAATAATGAGTAAATTGCAATTTTACCCCCTGAGGTTAGGGGCCATTGGCACTCTTACCCCCCCTAAGGAAATAATTGCAATTTTACCCCCCACTGTTCACCCTTATGTCGCAACCTTACCCCCTAAGCTCAGTCAACGGTAGTTTGACCATTATGTGTAAGGGCATTTTGGTAATCTTACCCTATATTTATTTTTATTATTATTTTTATTATATATAGAATCCTAAACCTCCATCATCAGATCTGCAAACATCATCTCCATCTTCCTCATATATCATCTCCATCTCCATCTTCCTCATATATCATCTCCATCTTCCTCATATATCATCTCCATCTGAACCGCCACAACCACCCCCGCCACAACCACCACGGCCGCCATCTTCAACCATCACCGTCGCCTTCATCAGTGACCTGGCCCCCAAAGACAACCTTACTGATCCCATCGGAAGCTTGGTGAGAACGGTCAGCAGCTGAGGGTGCCTCCACCGAATCAACAACAGGAGTCTCCGGCCAGCTCAACAGATCTGCGGTCGCACTGTGTGGCTTCCTCACCGGCGTCTTCCTCTCCATTTTGTACAAATGTATCTATATCTATGTGTTTGTTTGTTTACGATTACAAAGTAGCAGTGAGTGAAGAGCCCCTGTTTTTCTCTCTCAGGTAATTCTGTTACTGATTGATTGGTTTAATTTAGGGAGTTTTGGTGTTCTGATTGTGTTAGATTGTTGCGTTTTTTGTGATTTGTGACGTGTTAGTTCTCGAGACTCTGGATTTTGGTCAAACATAGGGATTTTGAATGCCAATCCTTTGCGTTAAGGTGTTTTGAATGCCAATCTGTCAACCTACTATTTTTCAACATGTTTTCAAGAGTGCTGGTATTTTCTTTCAGTTTAAAGGTGCCTAGTTCCATAAAGTCATCAGCTTCTTTAAACACTGTTTGTTTTAGATTTTTATGGTTGAATATTTCTGTCAAGAATTTTTTTCCTTGTCACTTGTTCAAATATTAATTTCACTATTAGTCAAGATGATAAGATAACATAACTTATATTTATCAGGTGAGTTATTTGTATTAGAATGAGGAATTGGAACATAGCTCATTTTCCTTGATCGTAAGTAAATTGAGGATTCATGCCTATGGTAGACAAGGGGGTCATTCGCTCAATTCACAGTAGCAGTAGGTAACAGAGTATAACTGCATCAGAAAGTAACATGACTCGTTATGGTTGGGCAATGAGTCGAGGGAAAATTTTGTACTTCTCTCATGGCGGAAGCTGATAGAGTTTAGTAGAATCGCATTGCTGGACTAAGTGGATACTGATAAAAGAAAATTGTTTCGGTTGGCGAGCAACGATCCCCATCAAAGAAGCACTAGCAAGGACAGACTATGAATTAGAGAGAGGGGGGGGGGGGGGGGGGGGGGAGGAAGAAGATGGCAGTGGTGGTGTTGTGGTGGTGAATGGTGGTGGCAGTGGTGGTTGAGGGTGGTGGCTGGAGGTGGCAGTGGTGGTTGTGGTGGTGAATGGCGATGGCAGTGGTGGCAGGGGGTAAAATTACAAAGTAAACAAAACACAGGGGGTAAAATAAAAGGGTAAAATAGTCATTTCACCACAAAGTCAACAGATCAGTCAACAAAATTGAGCTTAGGGGGTAAGGTTGCGACATAAGGGTGAACAGTGAGGGGTAAAATTGCAATTATTTCCTTAGGGGGGGTAAGAGTGCCAATGACCCCTAACCTCAGGGGGTAAAATTGCAATTTACTCTAAAATAATAGATGCATACAATAATAATACTGAATAAAATACCAAATTTTTTTTAAAATTAATCTGATAAACTAATAACTAAAAGTGAATGTTAAAAAAATGCTTAAACTTATTTGCATTTTTCTTTTCATATTAATAATTACACATGTATGTTTGAGAATTATATTATATAACCTTTCATTTCTTACATCAAAATGAAATTGAAAATAGTAAAAAGCATAAAATAATGTATGTTAAGTTGTTAACATGTTTACGTTTGGTCAGACAACTTGACTTAAAGGCTCACACCTACACACGATGTACATGTTAATATTATCTTCTAATCTTCATCTCTTTCATATTTGCACCTCTGCAAGTCCTTTCGCTGCTCGCCGCTGCCATTTGGTCCGTCGGAGAGTCCACAGAACCCCTTGCGGTTCCCCCAAATGATAATAGAATGAATGTTTTATTAATTAATAACTGATATCTCTACGATCCGATACAAAGTTCAACTCTTTTGATTAAGTTTTAGATGGTTGCACACACATGAATCAAAACTTAATTATGAAGAATATAAGCATACCTTTGCATATAATTAAAGCTTAGAGAAACGTCATAATTGTCGTCGTTAGCTCCCATAAATATAAAGATATCACCGGCCATTGTGTTTTCTGTGGTTTTGGAAATCAATAAAGGGGTAGTGAGTATGGGCTTGAATTGAAATAAATAATGAAGGATTCTCTGAGTTGGTGAATGAGCAAGATGAGGAAGAAGGTGAAATTTATATACTAAGTTTCAAATACCAACGAGAAAATCATAACCGTACAACACAAATTGGTTAGGCATCCATAAAATATATTTATATCAGTAATCCATTCTTTCGTTCTTCTTTATAATACAATACTCCTAGGAAAATCATTCATACATTCCTATGTTAAGATTTAATTAAAGCCTAAAGATCTAAATACTGACTTCATAAACAATAACTCTGTGGTTCCTAAATTTAATATTCCACTAATTATTGCCTCCTAGGGAAACCTGGGTTGGATCCTTGAGCCAAACGGGTTTTACCCGGAATTGATGGTGGACTCGGGTTACTCTCGGAGTACTCCGTTTGTCCAGTGGGTACCCCGAGAGTGCTCGGGATTGAGTTTGTTGGCCGTTCAAAAAAAATATTGTAGAAACTCAATCGTGCACGTTTAAAACTACACATTTCAACCGTTTTTCTTCCGATTCAAAAAAATCAAACCGATTACACTACTCAAACTTTGATCTACATTCAAAATCTCCTCAACTATATCCACATTAGAAATTAATAAACATGAAGTAAAAAATTTAAGATCTAAGTTCAAATCAGGGTGATCCGAACTTGCAGAAACGCGAATTCAAAGTTCCGAATGAAGCAAACCCTAACCACATCGTTTTGACGGTAATACAGAGATCGATCATATTATTAACAATAATGTGTCAGAAATACATGTAAGCAACTTAATTAGACGTAAATGGATCAGGATGTGAAGGAAATTGAAATTTACAGAAAAATTAGGGTTTGCAATGCTTACAGTTTCAGTTGACGATGGTGAGAGAGAAAAGCTGTAGTTATATTCCAGAGACTTCGGTATGAATTGTTTTATTTTTAGAGTAAACTAGTAGATGCACCGCCCGCGTTGCGGGGCGATGGCTGAATAATTCTCAACCATTTAAAAAAAACTATTATAATTTTGCTAGAAAAAAGAAAAACGATGATAAGACCGTAATTTTGGGTTCAGGGCAAAACTGTAATTTTTCATGACTAATAAGCTATTGTTAGGCAACTCCTTCACACGAAAAAAAAATTAAATCGAGTAAACCAATTAAAATAAAAAACCTTTATAGTTTTGGTAAAAAAAAAAACTAAAACGATGGGAAAAACGTAATTTTTAACTGAGGGCCAAATCATAATTTTAATTCGGGGATAAATCGTAAACTAAATGGACCAACGGGGGAGTGCCAGGAAGTTGCCGGCACGACTGTAATTTTACACTGGGGGCAAACTTGTAATGTCACCAGGAAAACAAACAAAAACGATGGGGAAAATGTAAATTTAAGTTGAGGGCAAAATCGTAACTTGGTTGTGAGAAAAAAAAACTAATGGCAAAACTATAAATTTATACGGGGCAAAAATCGTAATTTTGAATCGAGGCAAAATTGGAATTTTTAGCTGGGAGCAAAAGCGTAAATTTATTTTTAAGTGGGGGTAAAAACATAATTTTGAACTGATGGGAAAATCGTATTTTTAAGGGAAAAAAACTAATGGCAAAACTGTAAATTGAAACGGGGAAAAATCGTAATTTTTAACCAGGGCAAAATTGAAATATTTAGCTGGGAGAATAAACGTAAATTTATTTTTAAGTGAGGGCAAAAACATAATTTTTAATTGATGGCAAAATCGTAATTTTAAAGGGGGATAAAATCGTAAATTTGTTGGACCAATAGGGGAGTGTCAGGCAGCTGCCTGGCACTATTGAAGTTGCCGCCCATTTAGCCCAATAAAGGGCCAGACCTATTGCCTGGTCGGCGCCGACTCTTGTGAATGTAGTAGTTGATAATTACAAAAAAAATCGTCTTTTTACGTATGTTAGTTATTGCAGTGTCTTTTGTCTTCAATAATTAGAGAAAACGTAGTCGATGTTTGCAAACCCTTGCAAGTTATGTCCTTTAGCCTTAACTCAGTTAATTTTTTATGGTTAAAACTGACCAAAGGGACCCCATATGAGGGTATTTTGGTCATTTTACTCTCATGTAGGGTTCATTTGGTCAGATTTAACCACAAAAATACCCTTATGTAGGGTCCATTTGGTCAGATTTAACCACAAAAATTAACTGAGTTATGGCTAAAGGACATAACTTGCAAGAGTTTGCAAATATCGAGTACGTTTTCTGTAATTATTGAAGACAAAGGACACAGTTTGCAATAAGTGACATAGATATAGGACGATTTTTGTAATTTACTCTTATTTTTATTGCGGCCAAAAATTGTTTCTTAATGAAAAGATAGAATAATTGCGGTGGTGGTGCAAATTCACCAGGTGTCCATGTTACTGTATCAGTTTGATCTCCCATCCTTTTCTTTATTGGTCTCTCAACAAAATTATAAACAATTTATTTTGGATCATCTGACAAAATAACGATAACTAGTTATGTTTAAAGTATGTCAGTTTAATTGTGGGAGTATCTAAATAGACTAAGTAATTAAATGAGTTACACGGGTTCACCTGTGATCTTGATGGGTTGTGTTGGTGGTTTGATAGGAAACTGACCCGAATTAGCTTACATTAAACACAAATCTGTGAATTTTGTGTTAGATTCGTGTTGTGTTAGAAATCCAGACGATGGGTTACAACTTCAAAGAGATATTAGAGTTGTGATTTATTTTATGAAATCCACTCATTAGTTATAAAAGGTTGACAAATAATTTTATGTTCTTGAGACATTGAAAATACTATGACCGACGCCTAAGTTCTCGATTGGAACGACTCACGTGCCTGATTAGTTCACTGTGGTGTTGCCGCTTAATCTCTTTCTCTCCCCGACTCTCTAATCTAGCGAAGATCTTTGTGTATGTGAGTTTTCGTAAAAGAGAAATGGGTACGTGTTGCAGGGGAAAACAATAAAGAACACAAACTACAGTGGCCGAACCTAAAAGTTACAAAATATACTGGCACAAACAAGCAATGTCTTTTGATATATAATATTACGAGAGTTGGATATAGTTAATTAAATTTTCACTAAATTCATCAAGATTTATCATTGCTAACACAGAGTTTTGTAAATATTTAAAAAATTGATTTAACTGTTTTAGACGGTATGAAAGTGTGATTAGAAAAGAGGAATGTGAATATGTGATAATGATTTCAATATCATTTGTTTGCTTGTTGAGCTAATTTTCAACAAAGGTGGGCCTAATGTATCTTTATTTCACATCTAAATGTCTACAAGTTCACATCCATGTCCAAATCAGGAAAACATCAAACACAAAGAGTGTTTATTATGAGAGAGATTTCTTGTAGTGAGTTGCAAAGAGAAAAAAAGAATGCGTGTGCTATATAAAATTGTATTCATGTTAGCTTAAATGAAATAAGAGGCAAATGGCTGAATTATTCAGACATCTGCTCGCGAAACAAACAGTTTGAACCATTAAGTGTTGAACCAGTAAGAGGTCTGAACCATTAAGAGCAAAAGAAACAGACCCTAATCTCAAAGTTGGCGTTGAAGGAGTTTACTACCATTGATCTTGAAGAGGTACAACCGAGGTGTGCCAAAAATATGTTTAAGATTGTGAGCAATATAGAGAATGGGATGTAAAAATTTTGTTCTAGGTTTTATCTAAGTCTACTATATAATTTATAGATGGAGAGCAAAATAGAGAATGGGATGTAAATGTGTTTTAGCTCTTTTTTCTATAATTTCTCCATAATTCGTAGATTGAGTGCAAAATAGAGAAGGGGATGCGGGTGCTCTTACAACTAGTCAAGGTTGCAACCGGGATCAAGTTAGTATTGGGCTATGATTCCTATCGAGGTTAAGTTAGTGCTAAAAACAAGTTGCCACCGGCAACTTGCTGCCGACCTTCAAGTTACTCCTACTTACTACTGAGGGTATCTTGCTACCAACCACAAAGTTCCTATCGACGAAATAGTTTCTTATGTGTCTAGAGCAGGGCCGTCTCCGAAAATATAAAAAAATGGCCATGAGCGAGATAAAAAAATTTGGGTCCTATTCGAAAATCTCCATTTAATATAAACTCATCAATCACTAAAATTTATATGGATGTAATTTAAATAGTTATTTTAACTAAGTTTAGGAAGTAATTTATTAATTACAGGAAAAGATGCAGTTGACAAAATTAAGCATTAAATACCACTAACAAAAAAACAAAAAATAAGCTAAAATAAAGAATTTGGAGACACCGAGATTAGAACCCGCATCTCCTTGTTATTTAAGCAAGTCAGTAACCACTAGTAGAAGAGCTCATTTATGTTATCTTTTAATTCAGTGCATATATATTCTATCTTATATAGCGTAAATTCTATACAAAACTTAAAAGATTTGGGCCTTGTGCCGTCGCCAACCCCGCACCCCCTACGGGCCGGCCCTGGTCGAAGGTACAAGTTGATTTCAAGGAATCTTTGCGTGACGTCAACAAAGGTATAAAAAAGAAGGCTTTTCGATAGAAATCGACATGATTGCATACCCGATTGAAAAGGCGAAAGATTAGAGAGAGAATTGCATATTCTTTTATAATTATCTTGTAATCAGCTCCTATATAAGATCTGTTATAATTATCTTGTAATCAGCTCCTATATAAGATCAGAAATTTTACTCTAGGTTTTATGTAATTGGTTACAGTAGTTTGTGAAAGCTAACACTCAGTGCGGAACTAGCCCATTAAATCAGAGGTATTCCAAAATTATTTTTTTTACCGTGCAATTATACAATATAAAAAAACGACAATAAATAAATCACGTAGAACAAATACCTAACTAATTGAGCCACAATTTCAATCAAATTATTAATAATTTGGGCAATTGGGCCACTGTTTCAATCCAGCTCCCTTATTCTACAAGTTTGGGTTGGTTAGGGGTATCCTTGTATTATTTTAGAGGTATCTTTGGTATAAAACCAGAAAAAATATAAAATAAATACACTATAAATACGCACTTGAGCCGTAGCCCATGCTATGGCTGCTAAAGCATTGGGTCCGCCCCGGCTAACACTTAGAAGCTAGAACCACTATCTATTTTAAGGATTGTTATTCCAGCACTTAAACTCACCTTTTACAAAGCTAGAACCATGATATATTCTAAAATTATTGATTGATCATACAATCAATTATATATCTCAAGATAGTTGTGTAAGTGAGAAAAATTCACAATAAATCTAGTCATTCGATCAAAACACTTGTAAGTGATCCATTCCAAGTAAAGAAGAAGTTTAGACGATCTCCATCTTAGGGTGTAAGGGGCACTCACCTAAGAGGTGAGTCCCCTCTCTTACGCCCAACCAACCAACTAGTGCCACGTCAACTCCCCTCTTAAACTCCCCTAACACCCCATTTTGATGGCGGCACTCCCCTCTTAACACCCCTTGTTTTTTTATTCAAAAAAAAAAAAAAAAAAAAGAAAATGGTTTGATTGGTCTAAATTGCGGCTGGCCCCACCACCATCACTCCCCCTCTTCGGTGACTCCCCACCGCCTTGGCTCCCCGTTTTGGGCTCCCCGCTGCACCGGCAGCACCTCACCGATCGGTGAGATCGGTCCCCGCATGGGGTCACCGATTGTGCCCCGGCCACCCTTATAAGAAAAGTAAACGGTTATCACTACATATCTTAATGACACCTTGCAATGGTTATCTATACTGAATTTACAGAAAAGATGATGGTACATTGTCTTATATGTGTGGTTATATCTTTATCAATTTTCCTTTCCTCTTAGTTTTATTAACAAGTGTTCTCTTGTTTATGAAATCATAAAAGGGTTCACATACATTAAAAAAGAAACCATTCACCTCTATATCTATATCGATATTATACTACCTTATTAAATAAATTAAGTTTTCTACCCTTATGGTAATTTGCACAAATTTTTAAGATGACATAGCAATGGTAAGAACAAATCTACATCAAATTCACATACTTTTGTCATGTTCTTCAATTTCTACCCCTTGTTCTCTAAAATTCACATATGAAGGTAATTTCCAAACAACATGTGTTTGTCTCGTGTCAAAAAGTTACCTAGCAGTTAGTCATCAGATGAGCACATAGAAACCTATAATATCCATTAATTAGAATCTTATTTCATATTTTGCATAAGGTACTTTTGTTGGGAAGAATGTATATATGTTTTTGTAATGTTGCATTCAAATTATAAGATGAATATTAAAATTATATTTTAAGTATTTGTCTATAATTAAGATGTAGACTACATGACACCAAAGAAACACCAAAACAAAAGTATCATTAATCACCACTAAATAATAAATCTATCTTAATTGTATCAAACATGTGTTTACATGACAAAAATGTAGGTATATAGCTATTTTGAAAAAAAATATTGATATCAATTTTTACCATTAAGGAAAAGCTCAACAACTACATGTTTGATTGTCTACACATGGGTTAAGCCTTCTATTAAATCTGATACTATAAGATGGTAATGTATTATTAGTGCTTAATGGTGATGGGAGATTAATATTGTATTTTCACCTTTTATTTTCATAAAAATGTTGTCGCCCACAAACGTCAAATAGACACCAGAAACCTCAACAACAACTACAAGACGACAAAACAGACAAAAACGCTGCAACGCACGGGTCTTCCGACTAATAAAATATTTATAACCTGGATAATATTAATGTGAGAATTGAGATGAAGACATTGCACGTAAACAAAGTCTGTTTTTCTTTAAAAATTAATATAAATATAATCTCTTAATTCTGGAAGAAGCACGACAATCATGTTGGTACAAAACAAGTTATTAAAAAAAGATATACAATGCATATGTAACGTGATTCAAAATAGTATAAATAAATGCAAGAATCAAACAAAATAACAAGAATCATATTTAGCGGAGGCCACATGATGAACAAGATTCTGGATTTTGTAACCATTCACATTTGTTTTTGGGGTACAACATTCAAAGTAGTAATTGTATCGTCGGAGATGAATTTAAAATCCGGTGTTCATCTTTTTTGGGAAATACGAGATATGATGGTGTTTCTAACTTTTTTTTTGAACGGCCAACATAAATTTTATTAATCAAAACTAGCAAGGCGCTAGACACCAAAATTACAAAGTCAAGAAACCATACAATACACCAACGGAACAAAATCCAACCTATTTAAAACACGAAAAAGTACTCCAATCTTCCCATGTCAAAGACGCTTCTTTCGACCTATTTTTGGCACAAAGAAACCCAAGCGATTTTACCACCTCCAACACTTTCGAAATTGTCGGTCTATCATTGTTATACATAGCCTCGTTACGTGTTTTTTCATATACTCCAGACGACGATAAGGACTAGCGCGTGTATAGCCTTTTTTCTTTTCCTCGAACCCGAGCTAAAACCATGTAACTCCAATATATCTTTAAAATCAAAAGCTAATATGGGAGGCAGTTTACACCAGATAGCTATATTTTGCCATACCGTTTGCGCAAAATGGCATGAAACAAAAATATGTTCGCAAGACTCCTCATATTCACCACAAAATAAGCATGATAAATCTGGAATACTTACTCGTCTCGAAGCCAAAGCCGATCTTGTTGGCAGTCTCTCATTCATTGTCACACCCCAACCGATGGCGGAAACATCGGGTCGCAGCACTGAACGAAACAGATTGTCCAGGAGAATCAATAATAACTATTAATTATAATATATTAAAGGTTCATGTCCCATACCACAAACATATAAAATAAAACAGTTATTACAGACGTTGTTCTCAAAGACAAATATCCATTGCGACAACTTAGATTTTATTTAGTTTGTTTCTAGACTCTCCTAGCATTGATTCCATAGCAGCTAACAAGCAAAAGCATCCTAAACACCTATCACATACGTTAAAGTAAAAGACAATACACATAGTGTAAAAGTGAGCATACAAGTTTAATAGTATAATAGTAGCGAAAGCGATTTACACATAACCAGCATGTAACATGTATAATGTGAAGCAAGTAGGTTATCGACAATGAAACATGCACAGGCGTGACTGCGAGTTGTAGAATGCGCAACACATATCATCACTGTGATACGTGAAGAAAAGCCCTTAACAACCACTGTCCACGACAGATGCTGAGTCCAAACTATAGTACTATCGTTGCTAAGGTGTCAGGCAACAATCACCGTGTAAACATAACACACTAGCATTCATCGAATAACACGTATAACATGCAGAGCGGTTAGCGTATAAAAGTATTTGCGTTGTGTATTGATTGTGATTTTGATATAAGTAACGTATGTAACACCCAAAAGTGGTTAAAGCAAAAAAGGATCGAGTATACTCACATATTGTGTTTAGTAATTAAACACTCTCTTGGATTGAAGGGAGCGCTGGAAAGTTAGCCTGATTACAGAACGATGGTATAAGCGATGAACAGTGCGTTAAACGATGCGAGTGAACTGAGTGACGGAGGGTCATCCGATCGGATGACCTTCCGGACAGATAGTCATCCGGACGGATGGCCATTCGCTCGGAGGGTTGTCCGTTTGGGATGGATGTGTTTGTGTATGATGTGACTTTGAAGTTTTCGTTGTAGCATTTTATAAAATAGGAAGTGTTTCTACAATTTAGGTTACCCGGCCGGATGGTCATCCGGACGGATGGCCGTTCGGTCGGATGGCGGTTTGTTTGAAACTAACATTCCTTTGAAACTTTGTGAAAGAGTCTAAGTGTTGGAAAATGTCACAAGTCATCCGATCGGATTGTCGCTCGATCGGTTGGCAATCCAATCGGACGACAGTCCGTTCAGCAACCTGTTCGTTTTGAAACTTGCAAAAATTGGTCAAGTTTGGAACATTTTGCGATTGTACCGAGATGGTATGACAACGTGTCAAACAACGGAACCCCATCAAGTCCAAGTCATCCGATCGGATGGGAATCACCCCATCCGGTCAGTTAACTATTCTTTGACGGTTATTCATGTTCAACCTGTGAATCGATTGTCTCTTTGATAGAAATTCTTTCTTGAACCGACACTTCACATGAGAAGGAGTAGAAGGCCTGAACAAGCTCAGATTCTTTCGGTTTTATGTGAAAAGTTGAGAATGTTGTAGAAAAGCCGAAATCAGTTGGAAAATGTTTAGATTATGATGAAATCAGTGTTTAAACATGTTGAAATCTCTTAGATCTGAGTTGTTCTTGGTGAAATGAGGTCACACTTTGGTGTTCTTGAGAACCCATGATGACATCACCCTAAAACACCCCAAAATCCACCGATTTCATGGTGAAAAGTTAAGATTTGATGGTGAAAATGATGAAGAAGTGTGTGTAGATGATAGAAGTACAAGATTTGAGTGGAAAACTTACAAGAATCGCGAGGAATCGAGAGAAAATAGCCCAAGTGTGTGCTGGTCGAATGAGAGCTGTCACATCACATGAACAGTGATGTGACATGTAGTATTTATAGGCAAGAGAGGAGAAGAGGAGGTGTAGAGGTGCGATCGGAGGGCAGTTCGATCGGATGGCCATCCTGTCGGATGGTTATCTGGACGGATGACCATTCGATCGAATGGTCATTCGATCGGATGAGTTAAGCGGGTTAGTTTTCGACTTTTCGTTTCGTGCGTTGAGCGTTGCGATGCGTTGCGAGTAAGCGATGCGATAGTATTTCACACTAGTTACACAATTAATATAACTACTGGTAACCACAAAAGTAAACCTTAGATTTCGAGTTCGCGATGAGATTGTGTTGCGATAGAGTTGCGATTGCGTTTGCGATTAACATCCCAAAACAGGTATAACATGCACAAGTAACACATAATAGCACACACACGTAAAACAATATCCATAACCTGCAATTCGAGTTGCGATGCGATTAGCGATAAGTCGATTTACGATTAAATAGCGGTTTATTGAATTTACTCCACATAATACAACTAAAGTAACATAAAGTAGAGTGTCGATTACTAAGTCAATGAGTACAATCAATAATTAAGCAAATAGCGACAGATCGCATTTAGCAATCTTTTCTTCCTTTGATTTTGACTTTGACTTGTACTCTGACTTCAAAAAGTCGGGTTGTTACATTCATAGCCCTCCACGCCACAATACTAACTTTCTTAGGCACCCAATTATTCCAAACAAACAACCGAACAGGTCTCACTCTATTAAACGAATTAACAATAGCTTTAATGCTTGAAACATAAAAAGTACCAGACTGATCCAGCTTCCATTCACACCTATCATGCCCAGCCGAAAGTGTTACAGCCCCTAACAGACCCACCCGCTAGCATCGACATTTCATGATGTTCGCTAGAATCGAAGTCGGGTCTGCCCCAATCCCATTGAAAAATCTGCCCAGAATCACTGCAAATTATTCAATCAGCCACACTACACAGTTTTGATCTATCTAATGAAAATAAACGAGGAAATAGTTGCTGCAAAGGTATATCACTACACCAACAATCCAGCCAAAAAGATGATACCACTTGTGAATTCACTCCTTGGATCAATTCCTTGACCGTTGTATGCGATGAACACGTATCTTGTGCGGAATCCAAGTACGTGTGTGGATCAGACACAAAGATGTAATTATAAGTTGTTTTCTATTGATATTTGACAAGTACAAAACCACGAAAACAAATGATAAGAGTTTCCCCTCTCAAGTCAAAAAGATATCCAATGAACAAGACCTGCACACCTATATATAGTAGTGATGGCTTCGTACGAAGCTAAACAAGATCCCTTCGTACGAAGTGAGCCCCTTTGTACGAAGCTGCTTAAGCCTCCCTTCATATGAAGCTGCTTAATCTCATATGAACTTTATGCTCTGCTCTGTTCAGCACCAGTCTTATATCATCTGATTAAGCTACGATACGTGCTTGACGAAAGTGATAGACATATTGCATTCACACCTCTCCTGATGAGATGTAAATTACTATCTTCTGCACGGGGATATGCTATTCTACACATTGCACTTATCAGATTAAGATCAACTGTCGATCATGAATACTCCACACTACAACTGGTCTCCAAAAGAGAACCAAATCTATCCCACCTCAAAATATTTGCTTGTGCTGTATATGTACCGATATCGCGACCACAACATACCATAATGGGACCACACAGAAAACTAGTCAATTACATTGGTTTTAACTATCCATCTATTATCAAATATTTAGAACCATTAACAGGTGATATATTTAACGAATGCTTTGCTGACAATCAGTTTAATGATATGGTATTCCCAGTCTCGGGGGGGGGGGGGGGATAAGACTAAAGAAAGGCTGGTAATACAAGATTTAATATAGAATGTATTATCATTATCTAATCTCGATCCCCGAAGTGGTCAATGTGAATCTAAAGTCCAAAAGATTATACATTTGCAAAGAATCGCAAATAAATTACTAGATGCATTCACAGGCACAAATAGGGTGACTACCAGCATTAAATACACTTGCTCAAACTGAAGTAATCACATAAGCGATTACCGTACAAAGACGGAGTGGGAGACCAATAGGTTCCAAAGATAAGAACCCACGCAAATGAAAAGAGCATAATAAAACAGTTGGTGAAAACTTAGTAAATGAAACCCAAAAGAGGTAAATGTCTTAGGAGAGACCAATATAATTCCAAAGGAAAATGAAATTCCAGAAGACACATAACTAATTTTAGGGGTTGATTAGTTTGGTTTATGTCTCTACCATAAGGGTTAATCTTCTTATGACTTTCTGAGCTCCTTAATGATCCGTTAATCCTGCAAAACAGAACACCGTTAGCTCGTTAAGAGGGGAATATGGGGGTTTCCCTCTTAACCAGACTCCGGTGTGAGAATAAGTAACTGCTTTGAGGAGATAATTGTGTGTTAAGAGTGAGAGTAGAGGGAATAAAATGTTTAACCTGTGAACTGAGGTCTCTATTTATAGCCGGAGAGGTATAAGAGGATGTGGGCTGATGGGCCTTGGGCCGGAAGGCAACAACATAGAGGATATGCTCCTTGTCTCACTGGTGTCGACCGTTAGTGGCTTCTAGAAGTTCTCCGGTGCTGGCACACCGTGATTGGAGCCACGTGTCACAGTTGTCGGCCTGGTCGTCCTTCTGCCCTCAGCAGGTAAGTGGAGATCGTGGGGCAGGTGTCTCTGCCCTGTGATTGGTGCCACATAGGCGTCCTTGTGTACTCTTTGTCTCCTGCATGTCAGACGATCGTGGAGCACGATTGAGCACAGCATGGAGGACGCAGATTGGCTCCTTTCTTCTGCCACTTGTACCTTTCGTACCTTCTGGAGTGGCCTTGCGCTATAGTTCATGTGCGACCCTTGCTGGGCACGTGTAACACCTCGAAAATTCATGTCCAATAATGTATTGACACGTGTCATGAGCTTTAAACGTGTAAAGGATTACTTTAGAGGGACTAAAGTTGACAAACAAAGAAAGTATGCGAATATAAGGGTTCAAAGTGTCAACAATGGATAAACATATTTTACAATAACCCTACACGATGTTTATAATCTTAAACGAATGAATCATGGATCATACGAAGCTAATTGTGAAAGAAAGTGAGAAATTACAAACTACAGGGGTTAAATGTGTCAACATGTTTAAAATATACCTCCGAGTGACCTTTTAGCAAACCCGAAGCTTTGTAACGATAAATTATACTCACTGAAATATGTGATAAAAATTTCACCAAGTTTCGTTATCGTATGAGAAAGTTATGACAATATTCGTATACGAGGGGTTAAAAGCATCAACGAGGCAAAACTTGTGTTTCGGTTATCATTTAACGAAACCGGACCTAATGATGATTGGTTTTATCTGATGGATCATAGAAATATAAATTTCAAGGATTAAAAGTGCCTAAAATGGAAGTTATTGCGCATTAGAAAGTACAGGGGGTGAAAATGTCAACATTTGAAACATTTTGGCTGAAATGGGGGGGGGGGGGGTGCTGGCGTAGCGCCAGCACTTGTGCACCACGCCACGGACCACGCGAGCATGTACCAGTTCCAGAAATCCCTTTCAAACGTGTCAGCTTGCATGTTTACGCGATTCAGCGAGTTTGCCACCCTTTTTCTGCACATTACACGTCCCTTAACACCTGTTATCACCTATGGAGTAGTCCTAACACTTGTGTCCACCTCCTTTCACTTCCTTGGATATATATAGAGCCCTTGGATTCATTTGGGAACTCACACTTTTGAGCATTCACTTGGAAAGCTTCCAAACTCTTGCTCTGAAGACTTCTGGAGCTCTCTGGTCAGCAACCAAAGTTTCTTAGGCTTCCTAATCGTGCTTAGGACTCTTGTAAGTGTCCTTAACCCTTTCTAATTCAGTTTAGCTTAGTTTATTAGCCTAAAGTCAAACCGTCGTAATTAGAGTTTGACTTCGAGATTAATCAATAATTGTTCAGTCAAATCTCGAATTGAAAGTACCTATAGGTTGGTAATTATGTGGGTAATAAACCCTTAAAAGGGCACCCTCTGATTCCCACTCTAACTAGGTCAATTGTCGGGTCAAAGTTAATCTTAAAAAGTCAACAGAAAACTTATTTTCAAATTAATGCATAATTAGCAATATAGGAGCCATGCAACCTGTTTTATCATTAATATAACTTGGTAACTAATGTAAGAACATGTCTAAACATGTTCAACTCGACAATTTTCAGTTTAGGCTCGGTTCGGGACCGAAAGTCGCATAGTTTGACTTCTGCTTTGACTTTCAGTTCTGACCCATTTGAGCATAGTTTAGAATTGCCTTAGAGCTTTATTTGGACCAGGTCTCATGTTAGTGCAACCCTCTGAGGTTGTACAACTTGGTTCATTAGTTATCCGATTCATATGCATGTTTCCGTTAAATGCTTAAATGTTGACTATTATGCCTATATGACCTTAAAACGTGATTTTTGAAAATGTAAAAGAATAGAAACCTTATTTACTGATTTATAAACTTGTCCCTAAAATTTGACATCAGTTTGAGGTCTAGATTAGGAGTTATGCTCATTAGCGTAATTAGAAAGCTTTTTATTAAATAAACGGCATAATTAGCATATAGCCTATCTAAACCCGATTTTTGATACCAAACTTTTTACCCACTGATGTAATATAATATTTTGGGATTTTTGAAGATTTTTATTTATTTTTAGGCTGAGCATAACATAGAGATCTAAGTTTGATTCGGTAATTGTCGGTTTTGCCCTTTTTGGGCTATAAAATGAGTTTTACAAATAATTTTGATACCAAACCTTTTGCTACTAATTTGTTATGATAAATAAAATATTTTAAGCCTTCTGGAATATTAAAATTTTCAGCTTTCTTTAAAAACCCGGAAATAGCTCAAAATCGCCTTTTTAAGCGTTTTTTTAACACATAGTATGTATTAAAACTATTTTAAACATATAAGACTTAATACCTACTGATATATTAAGTAAAATTTTATATTCTAACAGTAAGTAAAAGTTTTTAAACTCAGGTTTCCAGTTTTGACCTTTTAAGCCTATGTGAAATTACCAAAATGCCCATAAGGTGCATAGTTTGGTTTTAAATGATAAAATTCACATATATGTAATACCCTACTGTTATAACTTATTAAATCAAGTATTTTTACTGATTATATCAGACCTGTAACTCAGATTATTATTTAAACTCTTTTATAACCTTTAAAATGACCAAAATGCCCATACGGGGCATAGTTTGAGTTTAAATCCATTTTGGGCATAATAGAAGATATCCTACTGATGTCACAACATATTTAAGGCATATTAACTTAGGAAGCCTGTATATGACTCATATGGTTACCCGTTACGCATCTTGCGCGTTCGGTTCGGTTTATGTAACTAGTTTGCATAAATTGACCGAAACGGGTCAAACCTTATCATTTTTGTCTCAAAATCCAGAATGTGTTTAGTTTACCCATATTATACAAGTCTCCAAACTTGTCGGGTCTAAATCACATTCTATTCCGGTCTTCGCTTAATCGTGCGTTTGAACCGTGTCTTCCTTTAAAACTAACCGGTCTAAGTTTAGGCTTAATTAAAGACCCGTTAGGAATCTAATAGGTTATTAAAAACCTTTGTTCCAGAATAGGAGACCCGGTAAAAGCTACACGCACTTTCTATTTGTGATTTATACCTGCAAAGGTAAATACTTTTAACTTATTTTCCCTTATACGGGCTTGGGGTACGGTATATAAAATACCGCTTGGTCGGGCATTCGACTTTAGTCGTTTGGTGGTTAAGTATTATTGAGATGACCCGTTTAAAAATTTGGTTTTGTTTGCTTAACGCCTTTGGGGGGTTAATGACCATGTCCCGGATATCCTTGGCATCATTCATGGAATGGCCACGACCTTAGCACACGGGTGTAGGCGTACACCCGTCAGTGCATTTAAATTAATAAGGTATAACCGCCGGTTACGAGAATAACTCGCCGCGGGACTATACCATGTGGTGTGTCTGTTAATCTTTAACCTGGCATGAACCGGGTAACTGAACGCATAACAAACATGTAATTCTTTTACAAGTTTATATATAAATAATTATCCCAAGTTATAAAATATTTTGTGCCTTGTGCATTCAAATCAATTTTCTAAACCTTTTCAAAATGAGTCAGTTAATTGTATTTAGCAGTGTAAACTGACGTATTTTCCCAAAAAGATTAAGTGCAGGTACTAAGCGTAATAGGCTGGCCTCTCCTTAGCATCATTAAGAGTCTCGCAAGCTTGGATGCAATAAAGTCTGATGAACTATGTTTCCTTTTTATTTGATCCGCCTGTGGATCTGTTTCAACTACGTTGTGATACTTAATATTACAATTTTTATTCAGTTGAAATAAATCTATCTTTTTCTTCCGCTGTGCATTTAAAATTGTGTTGTTTGACTATGATGATATCAACTACGTCACGATACTCCCCACCGGGCCCACCGGTAATACGTGGAAATATCGGGGTGTGACAGGTTGGTATCAGAGCCAACACTGAGTGAATTAAACACTAGCCTTTTGTGTTTAATCTCAGTTACACAGTTGCACATTCCTAAACTTTCGAGTCTAGACAAAGAACTTAGGACAAATCCCGATTTGTTTTTATTTTTGTCATTTATATATATATATATATCCCTTGTTGTTATCTTTGTTTATGTTGACAGGTTAAAAGATGCCACCAAGAGTCAGAGGTAGAGGAAGAGGCAGAGGGCCATTCGTTGCCCCGAATGATCATGAGGCCGGGCCTTCGCACCGGCGAACACCATCAGATTCCCATAATCAGAATCCTCAAGATAACTGGAGGACCTATACTGAACCAGCAAGGCGCTCAGTTTCGTTGAGCTCCCCCCCTTTGTTTCAAAACTCCTTTGGTCCTCATTCTGAAAATGAGCCCCACAATTCCCACCAATCCTACATTCCTCTCCAGGGTCACAGCTCACCATTTGACGACCCGACACCCTTTTTCCGGAGCCAGTTCAATCCGGCGAACTACCTTGGAGAACCAGTGGGTTTTAACCCACTAGGACCTGAAGACAATTTTTCTGGTGACCATGCAATGGACATGGATGAGGACACCGATCCTGCAGAGCCACCGTCCGGAACCCTTAACCATCCCATCGAAATTTCAGATGGGTCACCTTTCGTGGGATCACCTTATAATGGTCCCGACAGTTATAAAGAAAGGTTCCGACAGATTGACTGGGTGTTTACCCCCAGTTACCATAACTCTCCCCAGCAGCAGCCGCAACAGCGGGATCCCTCTGAGGATTCTCGTTATGTCGCGGTCACTCCGCCACCACCACCAGTCCAGCAACAGCCTCCGGAGCCACCGAGGCGAATAAGAACAACCGCACGGATGTCCGTGCGAGGAGGAGTGCGTATCAACACCCCTCAACATTCTAGTGGCAGCCGCTACTCGCCACTCCATGAAGAACCGCAGATGGGTGGACCTTCAAACCCCGTCTCGGAAGTAAACTCTGCGCCTGTCGCGCCACTACCGTTGGGGTTTGGAGACCCAATTCCTACATACACAGGTGCAGCGGCGTATAATCCCTTTGAGAAGCCGGTCCACACGAACTACAACTATGCCGAGGCCGACCCTTACCTTGTAGCAGCGGCAAACTACAATGCCCATCATCCGGAAGGATCCTTTGGGATCCCATACCAAACCGGATACTCACAATATGGGTACCCACCATATGGGTATCATCAACCGCCGCCTCCTCAACCTCCACTATATCAGCAACCCCCGCAGCCGCCAGCCATGTCACCACCTCAGCATCAAGAGATCCTTCAAAGGATTAATGAGGTGCGGGAGGAAGTGCGGGAAGACCGAAGGCAAAACCATGGAATGTTCAAGAACCTGGTGAAACTAATCAAGGAAAAAAGCAAGAAGGACCATTAAATCCTTCATTTGTTATTTGTTGTTTATTTTAGTGTTGTAATCATGTCCCTACGTGGACATTTGTTTCTGTATTCTGCCCCTACGTGGGCATGTTTTTCTGTTAAACCCCTGCGTGGGTATGTTAGTTTGTTTCCCCCCTGCGCAGGCATGTTATTTCAGTAGAAGTCCCGTTTAGGGAAAATTTGTACTTGTTTAAAATTTTTGCAATGGAATGATTTAATTCAAATTTTCATTTTTGCTAAATTATATATATAAATATAACATGTAAAATAAATGAAAATATAACATTCCTTTTGTAAAACCTATCATTATAATAAAATGATAAAGATCTAAAAAGGGGACAAAACCTAGCCATGTGTCATCATAAGACAGGGCCAAAATGGTAGTCCCATAATTAGATTCAGATCCTTATTAACACCTCAATTTAGGATTTTTCTGCGTTAAATATTAAAAAGAATCTTAAAGGTAAAACCTAGTCTATATGTCGTTGCAGACATGGCCAAGATGGTAAAACATATTCAAAAGGTTCCAATCCCTGTTAACATCTGAAAACATGTTAACACTCTTGACAAAATGTGATTCGATAAAAGCACATGAGTCATCCTTATATTGGATTCTTCCAACTACTTTAAATTAATTAAAACATCCATTAGGGATATAATGCCTACGGGTTATACTCATTGTCATACAAGACAAAAGACAATCGTGGTCTTCGACCCCCTGTTAAGAAGAGGTAATGAATTATAATTAAAACCCTCAATACCATGACCCTATAAGACCATGATTAAAGATTTAAAACTGTCCACGTGACTAGGCCTTTTTGCCATTAATATATTTTTAATTCTAACAAAGGATTATTATAATATCCTGAATATATATGTTTAAACAAATTAATCGAAATGGTTCTTAAATACCATGATTAATAAATCTCTTAGAATAATAAAACTATTATAGACCTCTGAATGAATTAAATCATTTATCTTATGTAGCAATTAAGCTACATGGCCGGGTCAGACGAAGCCAATAGTCACCCCAGAGATAATCATGACACCTCCAGAGTCAACATAGCAGGAACAGAATTACAAGCATTAATAGATAATGCTCTGACGCGAGCTTTGGAAAGGCAGTTCAATGAATCCAGTGGTACCCATGTAAGGACCCAATCTGTACCACACTCTAAACCACCCTCAAAGACTTATACTTCCCACAAGAGTGATTCCCATCACTCAACGAACCAGAGGAGTGTTCCATCTAAGAGAGTAGTGCTGAACCAAGAACCACATGCTAAAGGTTGCACCTATAAATACTTTGTTTCATGCAAACCCAGGGATTTTACTGGGGAGAAGGGAGCAGTTGACTGTATGTCATGGTTAGATGAGATGGACACTGTAGTAGATATCAGTGGTTGTGCGGATAAGGATGTGGTAAAGTTCGTATCTCAGTCATTCAAAGGCGATGCACTAGCTTGGTGGAGGTCTTTGATTCAAGCCACTAGGAAGATCCCATTGTACAATCTGACATGGGATCAGTTTGTTACCCTCATTAAGGAAAACTACTGCCCTCAGCACGAGGTTAAAAAGATTGAAGCTGATTTCTTGTCTTTAGTTATGAAGAACCTGGATTGTCAAGCCTACCTTACAAGCTTCAACACCATGTCAAGACTGGTCCCGTATCTGGTAACTCCGGAACCTAAGAGGATAGCTCGTTTCATCGGGGGTTTGGCCCCAGAAATCAAGGCCAGTGTGAAGGCCTCCAGACCAGCTACTTTTCGGTCTACAACTGATATATCATTGTCCTTTACTTTGGACGCGGTCAGGCAGAGATCGCTAAGAAACACTGACACTGAGAAGAGAAAGCGTGAGGATGACAACTCACGACGTTCAGACAAGAAACATAAAGGAAACAATGACCACAAGAAGAGTTCTGGAACTAAGAAGGATGGTCATCAGTCGGGTGATAAGCCCAAATGTAAGGTCTGTAAGAAGCACCACTTCGGGAAGTCCGATTTGAATCGAAATCCCAGCCACAACAGTGAGTTTGTGGGATTTGTAAATCCTCTGAGCACAAGACCTTAGACTGTAAGAAAATCAAGGATGCTACGTGTTATAACTACAATGAAAAAGGGCATATCAAGTCTAACTGCCCGAAGTTTGCTAAGAAAGCTGAGGAAGGGAAAAAGACCAATGCTAGGGTCTTCCAGATGAACACAAAGGAAGCTGTCCAGGACGATAATGTCATAACATGTACCTTCCTTATTAATGACGTTTATGCAAGGGTGTTATTTGATTCAGGAGCCGATAAGTCATTTGTTGATGATAAGTTTTGTAAGTTGTTAAACCTACCTGTTAGAACCCTAAGCATAAAATATGAGGTTGAATTAGCCGATGGCACCATAGAAACCGCATCAACTGTGTTAGATGGATGTTTCATATCCATTAGGAACTACTCTTTTCCTTTGTCTTTACTTCCTTTGAAGTTAGCCGGTTTCGACATAGTAATAGGCATGGACTGGTTATCTCATAACCAGGCCCAGATTGTGTGCAACAAGAAGCAAGTAGTGGTCAAGACTCCGTCTGGTGAGCCACTTACCATTCAGGGAGATACCCAGTATGGACTACCTGAGCAAGTGTCTATGCTCAAGGCATCTAGGTGTTTAAAGAACGGTTGTGTCATTTACATGGCTCAAGTGACTATTGATGAGCCAAAGCTTAAGATTGAAGATATTCCCGTCATTTCTGAGTACCCAGAAGTTTTCCCGGAAGAACTACCTGGTTTACCACCAGACAGGCAAGTAGAATTCAGAATTGACATTATCCCGGGAGCAGCACCTGTTGCGAGAGCGCCCTATAGGTTGGCACCAATAGAGATGAAGGAATTAAGGATACAACTCGATGAATTGCTAGCCAAAGGTTTTACTAGACCTAGTTCATCTCCTTGGGGAGCACCACTCCTGTTTGTGAAGAAGAAGGATGGATCGATGCGTCTATGCATCGACTATCGCGAGCTTAACAAGGTCACTATCAAGAATAGATATCCATTGCCCAGGATCGACGATCTGTTCGATCAATTGCAAGGGGCAAGTTACTTTTCTAAGATCGATTTGAGGTCAGGCTACCATCAACTGAAGGTTAAAGATGAAGATGTACATAAGACTGCATTTAGGACTCGTTATGGTCATTACGAGTTCCTAGTGATGCCTTTTGGGCTCACTAATGCACCTGCCGTATTCATGGATCTCATGAATCGCGTCTGTAAACCCTACCTAGATAAATTCGTCATCGTCTTCATCGACGACATTCTCATTTACTCAGAGAGCCAAGCTGACCGTGAGAAGCATCTTAGATGCATTCTGAAACTACTTCATCAAGAAAAGCTCTATGCCAAGTTTTCAAAGTGCGAATTCTGGCTTCGTGAAGTCCAATTCCTTGGACATGTTGTAAGTGAGCGTGGTATCCAAGTAGATCCCGCCAAAGTTAAAGCTGTCATGAACTGGCAAGAGCCAAAGACGCCTACAAAGATTCGTAGCTTTCTAGGTTTTGCAGGATATTATAGGCGATTTATTGAAAATTTCTCAAGGATTGTTGCGCCCTTAACTTCGTTGACACGTAAGAATATTAAGTTTGACTGGGGCCCTAAGCAGCAGGAATCCTTTGACATTCTAAAGCAGAAATTGAGCAACGCTCCAGTACTGACGTTGCCAGATGGAATTGATGAATTTGTAGTATATTGTGATGCATCGCACACCAGTATGGGATGTGTGCTCATGCAGAAAGGCAAGGTCATTGCCTATGCTTCTCGACAGTTAAAGGTGCACGAGAAGAACTACACCACCCACGACTTGGAGTTGGGTGCCGTGGTATTTGCACTTAAACTGTGGAGACATTACTTGTATGGAACCAAGTGCATGATCTATTCAGATCACAAGAGCCTTCAACATTTGTTCAATCAGAAGGATTTGAACATGAGGCAACGACGTTGGATGGAAACCTTGAATGATTATGACTGTGAGATAAGATACCATCCAGGCAAGGCAAATGTGGTTGCCGATGCCTTAAGTAGAAAGGAAAGAGTGAAGCCTATAAGAATCAATGCCAAGAGCATTGAGTTAAAGAATAGTTTGATTGAAAGGTTGTTAGCTGCACAGAAGGAAGCTGTACTAGAAGCTAACTATCCTAATGAAAAGCTAGGAGTAAATGAAGAACAGTTATCCTATGGCAAGGACGGAATTCTGAGGTTAAATGGACGAATATGGGTTCCAATTTATGGAGGACTTCGGGATGTTATCCTCCAGGAAGCCCACAGTTCTAAGTACTCCGTTCATCCTGGAGCTGATAAGATGTACCAGGATCTGAAGGCAAATTATTGGTGGATAGGCTTGAAGAAGTCTATAGCTACCTATGTAGCCAAATGTTTGACGTGCGCTAAAGTCAAAGCTGAACATCAGAAACCGTCAGGTTTGCTACAACAGCCTGAACTTCCCACCTGGAAGTGGGAGATGGTGACGATGGATTTCATCACCAAGTTGCCAAAGACAAGGAAAGGAAATGATACTATATGGGTCATAGTAGATAGACTGACTAAGTCAGCACATTTCTTACCCATTAAGGAGACTTATAGCTCCGATATGTTAGCCCAATTGTACGTAGATAAGATTGTATCTCTGCATGGCGTACCAGTGTCTATTATCTCGGACAGAGATACTAGATACACATCTCATTTTTGGAAAAGTTTCCAACAATCTTTGGGCACACGCTTGAATTTTAGTACAACTTACCATCCTCAGACGGACGGACAGAGTGAGCGTACAATCCAAACGTTGGAAGACATGCTACGTGCATGTGTAATTGATCTAGGTGGTAGTTGGGATAAGCACCTGCCATTGATCGAGTTCTCCTATAACAATAGCTACCATACAAGCATTAAGGCTGCGCCTTTTGAGGCATTATATGGAAGGAAATGTAGAACGCCTATTTGTTAGGCAGAAGTTGGAGATGTCCAACTAATAGGACCTAATATAGTCCTGGAGACGACATATAAGATTGTGCAGATAAGAGATCGTCTCAAAGCTGCCAGAGATAGGCAGAAAAGCTACGCAGACTTAAGGCGTAAACCTCTAAAGTTCGAAGTTGGTGATAAAGTATTGCTTAAAGTATCACCCTGGAAGGGAGTGATGCGTTTTGGTAAGAATGGCAAATTAAGCCCAAGGTATATAGGACCATTTGAGATCATTGAATGTGTGGGAACAGTGGCTTATAAGTTAAACTTGCCTGAAGAGCTCAGTGGTATTCACAATGTATTCCACATCTGCAATCTAAAGAAATGTCTAGCGGATGAATCGCAAGTCATTCCACATACGGATGTGCATATAGATGAGAGCTTGAAATTTGTGGAAAAACCTTTGTCGATTGAGGATCGACAGGTTTAGAAGTTCTCCGGTGCTGGCACACCGTGATTGGAGCCACGTGTCACAGTTGTCGGCCTGGTCGTCCTTCTGCCCTCAGCAGGTAAGTGGAGATCATGGGGCAGGTGTCTCTGCCCTGTGATTGGTGCCACATAGGCGTCCTTGTGTACTTTCTGTCTCCTGCACGTCAGACGATCGTGGAGCACGATTGAGCACACCATGGAGGACGCAGATTGGCTCCTTTCTTCTGCCACTTGTACCTTTCGTACCTTCTGGAGTGGCCTTGCGCTATAGTTCATGTGCGACCCTTGCTGGGCACGTGTAACACCTCGAAAATTCATGTCCAATAATGTATTGACACGTGTCATGAGCTTTAAACGTGTAAAGGATTACTTTAGAGGGACTAAAGTTGACAAACAAAGAAAGTATGCGAATATAAGGGTTCAAAGTGTCAACAATGGATAAACATATTTTACAATAACCCTACACGATGTTTATAATCTTAAACGAATGAATCATGGATCATACGAAGCTAATTGTGAAAGAAAGTGAGAAATTACAAACTACAGGGGTTAAATGTGTCAACATGTTTAAAATATACCTCTGAGTGACCTTTTAGCAAACCCGAAGCTTTGTAACGATAAATTATACTCACTGGAATATGTGATAAACATTTCACCAAGTTTCGTTATCGTATGAGAAAGTTATGACAATATTCGTATACGAGGGGTTAAAAGCATCAACGAGGCAAAACTTGTGTTTCGGTTATCATTTACCGAAACCGGACCTAATGATGATTGGTTTTATCTCATGGATCATAGAAATATAAATTTCAAGGATTAAAAGTGCCTAAAATGGAAGTTATTGCGCATTAGAAAGTACAGGGGGTGAAAATGTCAACATTTGAAACATTTTGGCTGAAATGGGGGGGTGCTGGCGTAGCAACAGCACTTGTGCACCACGCCACGGACCACGCGAGCATGTGCCAGTTCCAGAAATCCCTTTCAAACGTGTCAGCTTGCATGTTTACGCGATTCAGCGAGTTTGCCACCCTTTTTCTGCACATTACACGTCCCTTAACACCTGTTATCACCTATGGAGTAGTCCTAACACTTGTGTCCACCTCCTTGCACTTCCTTGGCTATATATAGAGCCCTTGGATTCATTTGGGAACTCACACTTTTGAGCATTCACTTGGAAAGCTTCCAAACTCTTGCTCTGAAGACTTCTGGAGCTCTCTGGTCAGCAACCAAAGTTTCTTAGGCTTCCTAATCGTGCTTAGGACTCTTGTAAGTGTCCTTAACCCTTTCTAATTCAGTTTAGCTTAGTTTATTAGCCTAAAGTCAAACCGTCGTAATTAGAGTTTGACTTCGAGATTAATCAATAATTGTTCAGTCAAATCTCGAATTGAAAGTACCTATAGGTTGGTAATTATGTGGGTAATAAACCCTTAAAAGGGCACCCTCTGATTCCCACTCTAACTAGGTCAATTGTCGGGTCAAAGTTAATCTTAAAAAGTCAACAAAAAACTTATTTTCAAATTAATGCATAATTAGCAATATAGGAGCCATGCAACCTGTTTTATCATTAATATAACTTGGTAACTAATGTAAGAACATGTCTAAACATGTTCAACTCGACAATTTTCAGTTTAGGCTCGGTTCGGGACCGAAAGTCGCATAGTTTGACTTCTGCTTTGACTTTCAGTTCTGACCCGTTTGAGCATAGTTTAGAATTGCCTTAGAGCTTTATTTGGACCAGGTCTCATGTTAGTGCAACCCTCTGAGGTTGTACAACTTGGTTCATTAGTTATCCGATTCATATGCATGTTTCCGTTAAATGCTTAAATGTTGACTATTATGCCTATATGACCTTAAAACGTGATTTTTGAAAATGTAAAAGAATAGAAACCTTAGTTACTGATTTATAAACTTGTCCCTAAAATTTGACATCAGTTTGTGGTCTAGATTAGGAGTTATGCTCATTAGCGTAATTAGAAAGCTTTTTATTAAATAAACGGCATAATTAGCATATAGCCTATCTAAACCCGATTTTTGATACCAAACTTTTTACCCACTGATGTAATATAATATTTTGGGATTTTTGAAGATTTTTATTTATTTTTAGGCTGAGCATAACATAGAGTTCTAAGCTTAATTCGGTAATTGTCGGTTTTGCCCATTTTTGGGCTATAAAATGAGTTTTACAAATAATTTTGATACCAAAACTTTTGCTACTAATTTGTTATGATAAATAAAATATTTTAAGCCTTCTGGAATATTAAAATTTTCAGCTTTCCTTTAAAAACCCGGAAATAGCTCAAAATCGCCTTTTTAAGCGTTTTTAACACATAGTATGTATTAAAACTATTTTAAACATATAAGACTTAATACCTACTGATATATTAAGTAAAATTTTATATTCTAACAGTAAGTAAAAGTTTTTAAACTCAGGTTTCCAGTTTTGACCTTTTAAGCCTATGTGAAATTACCAAAATGCCCATAAGGTGCATAGTTTGGTTTTAAATGATAAAATTCACATATATGTAATACCCTACTGTTATAACTTATTAAATCAAGTATTTTTACTGATTATATCAGAACTGTAACTCAGATTATTATTTAAACTCTTTTATAACCTTTAAAATGAACAAAATGCCCCTACGGGGCATAGTTTGAGTTTAAATACATTTTGGGCATAATAGAAGATATCCTACTGATGTCACAACATATTTAAGGCATATTAACTTAGGAAGCCTGTATATGACTCATATGGTTACCCGTTACGCATCTTGCGCGTTCGGTTCGGTTTATGTAACTAGTTTGCATAAATTGACCGAAACGGGTCAAACCTTATCATTTTTGTCTCAAAATCCAGAATGTGTTTAGTTTACCCATATTATACAAGTCTCCAAACTTTTCGGGTCTAAATCACATTCTATTCCGGTCTTCGCTTAATCGTGCGTTTGAACCGTATCTTCCTTTAAAACTAACCGGTCTAAGTTTAGGCTTAATTAAAGACCCCGTTAGGAATCTAATAGGTTATTAAAAACCTTTGTTCCAGAATAGGAGACCCGGTAAAAGCTACACGCACTTTCTATTTGTGATTTATACTTGCAAAGGTAAATACTTTTAACTTATTTTCCCTAGCTTGGGGTACGGTATATAAAATACCGCTTGGTCGGGCATTCGACTTTATTCGTTTGGTGGTTAAGTATTATCGAGATGACCCGTTTAAAAATTTGGTTTTGTTTGCTTAACGCCTTTGGGGGGTTAATGACCATGTCCCGGATATCCTTGGCATCATTCATGGAATGGCCACGACCTTAGCACACGGGTGTAGGCGTACACCCGTCAGTGCATTTAAATTAATAAGGTATAACCGCCGGTTACGAGAATAACTCGCCGCGGTACTATACCATGTGGTGTGTCTGTTAATCTTTAACCCGACATGAACCGGGCAACTGAACGCATAACAAACATGTAATTCTTTTACAAGTTTAGATATAAATAATTATCCCAAGTTATAAAATATTTTGTGCCTTGTGCATTCAAATCAATTTTCTAAATCTTTTCAAAATGAGTCAGTTAATTGTATTTACCAGTGTAAACTGACATATTTTCCCAAAAAGATTAAGTGCAGGTACTAAGCGTAATAGGCTGGCCTCTCCTTAGCATCATTAAGAGTCTCGCAAGCTTGGATGCAATGAAGTCTGATGAACTATGTTTCCTTTTTATTTGATCCGCCTGTGGATCTGTTTCAACTACGTTGTGATACTTAATATTACAATTTTTATTCAGTTGAAATAAATCTATCTTTTGCTTCCACTATGCATTTAAAATTGTGTTGTTTGACTATGATGATATCAACTATGTCACGATACTCCCCACCGGGCCCACCGGTAATACGTGGAAATATCGGGGTGTGACAGCACGTAACTAGCCCGCGCAGGATTATAGGAGCTGGAGGCTCTTATTCAGAATGCTAATTGTTGATTTTTGTGTTTTCTCTTGTTGAGACATCGCGCGGGGTTAATCCATGCTGGAGTAACCCGAGCGAGGTTATGATTGAAAACTTTGCTGAATAAGGAGTATGGTCTTGCGCGCGACCTGAATGAAGGTCTGCGCGGCGTTTTGGGATTATACCCCTTCATACTGGTACCAAACAAAAATGAGATCTCTGTTAATTATGTATAAAATAGTACAATAAGGAACAAAAATGAAACATGTGTTAATGATATATTCGCATATGCCATAACAATGGATGTAATTAATGAAAATAATTACGCACCTTAAAGGCTAAAACTCTAGAAGAGGGCATGCATAAAATTGATTGGCCAAAATGGCAAGAGGCCATAAAGGCTAAGTTAGGTTCCCTTGAATGGCGAAATTAATCGAACCAGTAGTCCGAACACCCATAGACGTCAAACTAGTAGGTTATAAATGGGTGTTTGCTATAAGGCACGCCTTGTAGCACAACGGTTTTCCCAAATCCCATGGAGTTGATTATGAGGAAACATATTCCCTTGTAGTGGATGTGATAAATCTTAGATTTCTAACTGGCTTTGCAATCTCAGAAACGACTTTAAATGAGACTTATGGATGTTGGCACTACATACTTGTACGAGACACTTGAACATGACATCTACATGAAAATTCCTAGGGGAATAAAATGCCTAAAGCATTAAAATCAAAACCCCGATATATGTGTGCTATAAAGCTAAAAAGGTCCCTATATGGTCTCAAACAATCTGGTCATATGTGCTACAATCGACTCAGTGTATCTCAAAAAGAAGGATGCAAGTCTGATGTAATCAGCCCATGAAAAGATCACTCTCATATTTCACTATAATAGCAGTTTATGTTGACGATATAAACATTATCGGATCTCTTGAAGAGATAGAAAAAAACCGCTAATATATTAAAGAGAGAATTTGACATGAAAGACCTTGGTACAACAAAATTATGTCTTGGCCTACAGTTCGAGCATCGTCCACCAATCAAACAACATCCAAAAGATGTTAGTACGTTTTAATATGGACAAAGCTTACCCATTTAGCATACCCATGGTTGGCCGAACAGTCGATCCACACAAGGATCATTACCTCCCTCAAGAAGAAGACGAAGAAGTACTTTGTCCAAAAGTACCGTACTTAAGTGCGATCGATGCCCTTATGTATCTTGCAAATAACACGAGACCCGATATTGCATTCTCGGTATATGTACTAGCAAGATATAGTTTGAACCCAACTCATAGACATAGGAATGAAATAAAACATATATTCCAATATATTCGTGGGACACAAGACTTAGGTCTTTTCTACTAAAATGATAAGAAGTTCCAGCTTGTGGGGTATGCCGATGCTAGATATCTATCAGAACCACATAAAGGAAAATCTCAAACAGGTTATGTATTCACGTATGGTGGCAAAGCAATTTCTTGGAAGTCAAGTAAGCAAACACTTACAACAACGCCATCAAATCATGTCGTACTAATAACACTATACGATGCCGGTCGTGAATGCACGTGCTTGAGATTAATGATTACTCAAATACAAGAAACATACAAATTAGAATAGATGAAGAAAGAGCCAACGATTATTTATGAAGACAAAGTTTTTTGCATAGCTCAAATAAGAGAAGGTTACATCAAGGGTGATCAAACAAAACACATCTCACCAAAGTTCTTCTCAACATATGACTTGCAGAAAGAAGGGGAGATTGATGTTCGCCAGATCAAGTCAAGTGAAATTTTTGCTGACCTGTTCACAAAATCTTTACCTAGGAGCAGTTTTGAACAACTATCAGACAAGACCGGTCTCCACAGATTGAAAGATATTTGTTGAATTCAGGTGGAGAATGTGTTTTACTCTTTTTTCCTTTAACTAAGTTTTGTCCTAATTGGTTTTCTTTGTAAGATTTTTAATGAGGCAGCACAACTAATCCTGTAGTATCAGTTTATTTATTTAGGTCCTGAAGTACCTATTTAAGATCATCCTAAAATATATTGTTAACCATGTATAATTAATAGTAATATATATATCTGAGGGAGAGGGTTATATTTCCTCCCCATTTTTCTGCTAGATTATTATGTTTCTGTTATATTTTAACTACATCTTTGTGTAAATATATTTAATATTGATGAATGAAAGACATACACTTCTCATGTTTCACTTTAAAAAAATAGATAACTAAATTTATTTTTAACCTTTTTACACGAATAAGAAACACAACAATAATGATTTGTTTGCAAGACTACTTATATGTGGAATCAAAATAAAGTAATATACTTATGTTTTAAAACATATATACTTCATTTTATATATATGATCAAAACATACTTTTGGTATATAATATAATCAATTTCTTATAATTAAAATTTAGAGAGAGAGAGAGAGAGAGTAAAGTTTGCATGAAAATAAGTTGCCTACAAGGTAGGGTGTTTGTGGGTGACAAGACGAGATTCTATCATCTTTCAATTGAAAATGGAGAGACAAAATAAACCAACCTGAATGCGTTCAAACAGCAGCCAGCAGAGAAAAAGAATGCATGCATGGCCATTGGCCGGCCTCTGGTTTGATATGATGAGTCCAATTCCACTTTCCACAAATGTATACTAGAAAAGAGTAAGCATCCAACCAATCATTACACCCAATTCCGTTAATCATCAAACCAATTTCACATCTTAATTTCTGTGTGTTTTTGTGCGCTTGTGTTTTGTACAAACACTCATGCATAATTTCAAGAATTTAATAACATATACATCCTACTCTACATTCTCACAAGGTGTGTTTTCAACAAATTCATTTTGATGTGATATGTGTAATTTGACAAGGATTATATATAGTATGTTTGTGCACATTATACTTCCACACTACATGACGTGTTTATAATTACGCAACGTAAGATAATAACGTATAGTTATATATTAAGGGTGTTAATATTCACATACCCCTCATCTCTATATATACATAGATATAGAGAGAGATAAAGTGAAAAGGTTATGAGAATAAAATTTTGAGGGTGTAGAAATAAGATGAGCCTATATTAATTATGCACTTTTACGTGTATGACAATGCACAATTAGTTTTACGTACTACACTGTATCAACTTTTTTTAATTTAGTTTTATTTTTATAGAAAATGCATAACAATACTATAATTGAATTAAAGATACTGTTTACTTAAAATAAGATAATAAAATTTATTTTATCTTATAAAATAGTGTAACTGCGTTTTGAATTAGTTCAATAGAGGTATATCACGTGTTTTGAAGGCTGTTTGCCTATTTGTATGTGACTTAATAATTATTCACATGTGAACTAATATTAACCGAATATAGTTAAATGCGAATCAACATTTATTAGAATGAAACAAATAGTATTTTTAGATATTAGTTTACATAAAGTTTCAACACATATAAATGTTACAAAAAAGACTAAGCTGAAATGATAGTGCTAGTCGGTTGACATGTCACATGTGAACCAACACTTCACAAAAAAAATTAATGAGCCGGTAAAAAAATTTCTACAATGATATATCAAGTGAATGTGTCAACTGTCAAAAAAAGTTCATATAAACTGTATAAATTTTCATTTATTTTCAAAATAATGTCTGAACCAACGCTTTATTCTGAGAATTTAGAAGTATTGTATTCACTAATACATACATAAAACCGTGCTAATAATGCATATGTAGTTTATGCCTAAAGAATACGCAAAAGTATCATCGATAATACAAAATGCAAATTACAAATGTACGCATCAATCTATACATCTGAATATTAAGAAAAAACTACAATTAATGTCACATGACAATCTCTTCTTCAACCTACCAATTTTACTTTTAATTTATTTTAAAATAATTTTGTTATCATTATTATTATTATTATTATTATTATTATTATTATTATTATTATTATTAGAGTTAATTACATAGTTAGTCCCTATGGTTTGCACAAAATAACATACTTAGGTACTAATAGTTTAAAATCACCTTCTAGAATATTAACTTTTCATTTTGTAACGTTTGGAGGTATTAACTTTTATGGTATTAACATAGTTAGTCCATATGGTTTGCATAAAATAACATACTTAGTTACTAATAGAATGTGATTTTAAATCTACAAATAATATTAATACCTCCAAACGTTACACAATGAAAAGTTAATACCCTAGACTGTGATTTTAAACTATGAGTACATAAATATGTTACTTTGTGCAAACCACGGGGACTTACTATGTAATTAACTCTTATTATTATTTAATGCAACATAGCAATCTCTCCTTCAACCTCACAATTTTACTTTTAATTTATTTAAAAATAATTTTGTTATCATTATCTTTATTATTATTATTTTACTTTTAATTTATTGTAACTTAAAAGAAATATACCATTCTTTGCAAAAAAAAAAAAAAAAAAAAAAAAAAACAAAACATGATATCAAAGTGAAACTCATTAATGAAATATATGCTATAGTTAATATTAAGATTTAGGCGTACTTGCAGATTTATCATGTGCAACTTTCCATTTCAAATTATTCATAGTTCAAGTTGTCTAAATTGTAAGTTTTAACTTATATTTACTGATAAATAACAATAATTATCTATGATATATTAGTATCTTAAATTGTGTTAATTTATCTTGATTTTCCGTAAATTTCAAAGAAATTGACATTTTTCTGATTATGGGTGATCTTAAGAAATGTTTTATGGTATTTATCATCTTTATTTACGTGAGATATATTCTTTATTCAATCCGTGTAACACACAGGATCCACAACCTAGTAAAGTATAAAGTATGACCAACAATACAAATGGTGTATACATCAATCTATCATCATTAACAAAATGTAAATAATTGATACATATAATATGCTAATATTGTTTCGCTTGTTGTTTATAATATTCTCACCGTGTAAAATTTAAAAATTATATAGTGTATTCAATACTACATGCATTTTCTATAATTTATTATATTGTCACATCATCATTTTTCTTTGTCCTTTAACAATTAACCACACTTGATGTTTCACTTCATTATAAAAAAATGTCACAACGTGGCTTTTCTTGTTTTAGAAAAATAGCTCTTAAATTTATTCAAACCTTATCATAACAAATATGCGATTTCATCTTGAATTATATAAGTGGATAACATAGGAAATGTGAATATATATGATATTAGTTAGGTGATGTTAAAGCAAAACCAAAATATTTAACCTTACTTTTCTTATCCCATACATGATGCATTGATTTCATATTTATGTTATAATCTTTAGTTCAACATAGATATAAAAAATCCAGTAACCGACGGTTATGATAAAAGTAGTCTTTCATAGCGTCGTGATTGATTTGATCACATAGTAATCGTGTACAACTTAAATAACTTGTAGCGTATCCTAATACTATTTCTAACACTTTATCAACAAAACATGTGGTTTATGTCTTATAAAACAATATTATTATTGTTATAGTTACCGTTGAGTGAACTAGATTTTTTGTGTGGCAAAGTTGTTATACGAACAGGGAAATGAGTAGGGAGAAGGCAGGGGTAGTAGTGTAATTACCATAAAAGGAAAGCCAGGAAGAGTCTTATCTATGAAGAGACACTTCACTAAGCCAAGAAGAGTCTTGTCGATGAAGGGACACTACAGTTCAAACTTTTCTGCTACCTCGTTTATGTAGTATAGTTAATAATTTTAAAAAAATTATATATTTAGTCTATCATATGTTTAAATACAAAATGAATTTTATATACTAAATATTTATAGTAGATACTAAATAAAGAAGTTCCGCACACCATAACGAAATTGTTTATTGAAAGTAATGATCATAAGTGACAAAAATGTATTTATCTAAATTTTTCTTTCTAAATTTTCTGTGCCTGAAAGTGTTTTCCTGTGAATACAATAAGTATATCATTATAAGAGATAAGTGTAAAATACAATATATCTTAACGTACATTTGGGTAAGAGATAAAATTACGCATGTTAAAAAACATAATCACGCATGTTGAAGAACCATAATTACGCATGTTGAAAATCATAACCATGCGTGATTATGTTTTTTCAACATGCGTGATTAGGGTTTTGTGTGTTTCAGTACGTTGACTGGACTCTTATTATAGACTGAAATAAAATATTTTAACTTATGATAGGTATGCAACCTTTAAGGGTAAAGAGTAAAGACAGAAAAAGTTAAAGATGAATTCGAATATGAAATTTCTGATTAAAATATTAAGATGCTTAAAGAGTGGTAAAAGTAATTCAAAACATCAAAAATAAAGTTGTACTGAAATTACATGAAAAGGCAATAATTTGGGGAACGGTTTTTTTTCTCATTAGAAAGATATGTAATGATAAATAAACGAAACACGATAATATAGTTGAGATATTTGCTACTATATAAATAGTAGTTAAACAATCAAATAAATTGTGTATTTTTAAATAACTTTATAGACTTATCACATTTAGTGTAGACGTTTGACTCTTAATGCTAGAATTATATACATCTTCTTTATAATATATGGTTTCCCTTTGTAATTATTGTGCTCCCCATTTTTTAAGTTATGTTCTTTCTCTATACGAGTTTGACATGACTTGTTTATAAAAATATCTAATCTAAAATACACTTAATATAATATAATATAGATTAGACTTAACAGCGGTAACCTTATCTAAAGATTTATTACCACCAACTTTGATTTTTGGTTTATATTATCAGTTCACTCATATGTTTGTTGTTTGTAACACATGAGATCATATTTAAAGCACATGGTTTTGGTGTAACTTAGAAACATGCATAGTACCGAGTCAACCTGTGATATTTGGCATTTTCAGATTAACACTGTTAACACAACTTTGTTATCTTTAACGCTATCACAAACATTATTTATGCATTACACTTGATTAGGGTTAATTAAGTGTGTCAATGATTACACGAAAACTCACATAACGCTAATTCTACCACACACGAGTCTATCGCCGAACGTTGGTGAATAAATGAAATAATAATTCTGGAAAAATTAAATAAATGTGAATTATGTAAAATTATATGTTTTTCGGCTTTTACGAGCATTATGTGTACTTGCGTGAACTTTCGTGAAGTCGCGTGTTTTTACACATAACTACTTGGTTTCGAGTTTCATTACTTTCTGGGAAATTATATATATATATATATATAGGGCCAGGATCATTTCAGAACCATAAATATTTACAGAACTCGCAGAACTCCTAATAAACAATTTTTTTATTTATATTTTTTTATGTTTAGGATAATTTTTATCATTTATTATGTGTATTTTTACGATTACATACATGTTAAGAGTAATTTTATCATTTTTATATGTAATTTTATAATTACACATATGTAAACTAGTTTTTTTACATATATGTAATTAGTTATGACACATATATATAATTTTGGCAATTAAACATATGTAAACTACTTTTAACATGTATGTAATCAAAGAAATACATATAATAGATGATAAAAAGATCATAAATACAAAAATTTATATATAAAATGATTGTTTATTAGGAATTCTAAAAGTTCTGTAGTTATTTAGAGTTCTGAAATGAACTCAACCCTATATATATATATATATAGAAACGGGATCGGGAGAAAACGCTCAAAAGTGTGAGAACGGTGAGAACACTTCCTGGCCGAACACGTGTCACGCCGCTTAGAAAAGGGCGGAGGGGCTTTTTTGTCCTTTCATCTTCTGCTTTTCCAGTTCCGTTTTTTCCCAAAGTTGTTTTAATTTTTGGTTTTTAAGATTTTTGGCGTTAACCAAATTCAATAATTTATGGCGTTTAATGGTTTCATTGTATCAACATTTTGGCGTTTATGGCTTTTATGGCGTTTATACACATCGTATGCCATTGGAACCCAGGGGGCAGGAAATCTATTTGAATTGCATTTTCCAAGGGGTTTTAAACAAGATGGCCTATTGTGCTATTATTTTTTTATAAACATTTTGGCGTTTGTGGTATCTTGGCGTTTTACTATTGTTAAATTATATTTCAACCACAGGAAAAAAAAATACAAGGGAAGGAAATAAATTAAAAATCCTAATCGGATCTCTTTTCCCAATCTTCACTGTCATCAGTCTCTCTTTTCTTTAATAGTACAAGAACTGTCACCAAATGTATGGTGTTTTATGTAAAACTTAACAAACCCATCGGTTTGATTTTATTTTGGCTGCTCGTCTGTTGAACTGGCTTTTTTGTGAATGTTTGGGGACATAGATCTATGGCGTGTGAGTGGGTTTTTCGCTTTTTCTTTATCTGGATCTTCATCTTTATAGTGAACCCACTCTTCAGTCTTATTGATCTTTTCTACTCATCCAAACCTTCTTAAAGAACAAAAAATACAAAATGCCATATGACTGGAATCAGTATCTTTTTCTTGAAATTTTGTCCATCTCATGCAGCAAAATCTTTCTGAGTTACTCCCATCTCATAACAATTCATTCAGTTTATTTGTTGGCGTTTTACAGTGGGTGGTATTTAGTAGTATTAGCGTTTGTTTTTTTTGTTTGATCAAATGGAAGTTGCTGAGACGTATCATTTTATAGGATGTCTTTTTGGTGCCTAAATTATGCGGTGCATTATTATAATAAAGTATTCGTCTTTTCAGTTACTGTTTTGTAATTAATGTTTTTGATAAGCTTTATCTCTGAACTCTGTAACACGTCCCATCTTTCAAGTTTGGCGTTTTAGATTCTTTAGTATTACTGATTTTGTATTTACTGTTTCTAGTTACATTTTCAAGTTTGTTTTTTATTTTTTATTATTATTTTTTTTTGGGTTTTTAATAATAATTTTTCAAAGTAATTTTATTATAGTTTGAGAGTTTTTTTGTGGCGTTTAACTGGATGATATCGTTTAAACAAGCATTTTGGTTGTTTTGGCGTTTTTATTATATATGACGTTTTTATTATATAACAATTAACTGAAAAGGACAATTAAAAAAAAGAATACATAAACAATTGATCTTCCAAATCTTCTCTGTTACCAGTCTCTTTCTTCTTTTTTGAATCATGTTAACTGGATGGTTCGACTTTCGTATGATTCATTTTGTTTTTTTTTTGTTTTTCAAGTAGTTTTTTGTGTTGCTGTTTGGAAGCACACAGTCTGACATCAACATCTTTTTCTTGAAGATTTGTCCATCTCATGCAGCAAAATGTTATTGAGTTTAGATCTTTCAGCCAACAATCTTGAATTTTTACAATCAACGATGTTTGATTTTTTTTTAACTTTTTTGGCGTTTTACCGATAAAAAGAACGCCCCGAAATAAGATCACCTTAAACCTAAAATTTTGATCATGCTAAAATCAATAATGTTTTGTTGTATGAGATGGACAACATTGTTAATCCTCCTTTAAGAAAGATAACTGACAATGTTGTCCACCCCATACAGCTAAACTTTATTGACAACAAACCTCAATAATGTTTTTGTATGTTTTGGCATGTTTTTGTATGTTTTGGCGTTATATATTGGATGGAAGTTTAGGATAAGTCAATAATATTTTACTCAATGAAATGGACAATATCCTCACTTAAGGATTTTGTCTATTTCATTGAGCGAAATCTTACTGACAGGCAAACTGAATTTCAAAAAAAACGTTTTGGGGTAGGAAGATATATGATGTTTGGTTTTTTTTTGGCGTTTCTAAGGCGAATGGGTTATATAAAATATGGCGTTTGGGTTTTTGTGTGTGTTTTTAATTGAAGGTCTGAGGTGTTGTATATATACGATTTTTTGGCGGTTTTTTTTAGGCGGGATTTTACTATAATTAAGTTTGGCGTTTTATATTTAATGACGTTTTACTTAGAATGGTCTGTGATTTTTGTTTTTGGCGTTTTATTTCATGAGATGGCGTTTTGTGTGGAGTAGTCAAAAGATCCTTTTACCCTTAATGAAGCGCGTCCACGTAATAAAATTGATGTTATTTACGAAAACGCCACCGCGCCAATCTAGTCCATAGATTGTTTTGATCGGACGATCGTTAAGCGTTCTAACTGTTCTCACACTTTCTACCGTTTTCTCTAAATCCCGACCCTATATATATATAACATTGGGAAATTTAAAAAATGCATTTTATTAGAAAATGGGCCATGGGGATCCAAAAAGCCTAATTTAGAGCCCACGGACATCCCTTAGAGTTGTTTAAAAAAATATATAACCCAACTCACCACCCAGACCCAACTCGCAACCCACACACACTCACGATTTCTCTCCCTCTCTTTCTCTAAAACTTATGACTTCATCCCAAACCCTAATAACCATTCTTGGTCTTAGATCTTGCAACTTCTTGGATTCTTAATCAATTCTTGGCATTCTAAAAGCAAACGAGTAAGTTTCAATCATTCATCTCATGTTTATTACGTTCTTCTTGATGAAATCCTATATTATCTTGTAATTGTATGTCGTATGAACGCAAATTTTATATTAGAAACCCTAGTTCATCCAAACAGTGTTATAATCAATCAAACGTTTTAAACTTTAATGTTTGTAATGATTTTTTATCGTTACATGTGGTGAATACACAAGATCTAACATTAGAAACTCGTTTAGAACACTAATCAGCAACATCAGAATGTCGTTGTAAAAATTTTCAATTTTGTTTTGATCGTAACTTGAACATGCATATACCAAATAAGGTCGTTCTTAAGTCTAGAATCATCTACTTGATATGTAGATGATTTACAAAATTTTTCATATTTTTTCACGAACCCTAAGTACGAGGACTATAACTTAGCCAATTTTGGGGGAAAGGATATGAAATTTTTACAAAAGGTACCTCTATGAGATTTAACACACTCCCGTTAGCCTTGCGTCAATCGAAGGAATGTAGATTTTTTTTATAAATTAAATGGTAAATTGTCACTAGAAAATGACCATTTTGCCCATTCTATGATGTGGGATTTTCACGAATTTTCTGTAACAATTAGACTGCAAGAAAAATACACGAACTCAAATAGACTAATTTGCCACTCACATAAAATGTTTAGAATTTATCTCAATTGTTTAGTATTTTAAATAAAATACACAAAATAGTTGAACTGAGATTGCTAGAACATTTTGTTAACATTAAAACTTTCATCTAATTAACTTAGCAAGTGTCTATAAGATGTAAAACTATAATTAATGCCATTATACGTGCAATGTGATGTATGATATTGCTTGATTATGATTGCATGAACATGTATAAACCCTAGTTCACTTAATGAGCCACCAACGGGTCATCGGGTCAACTTGGTTAAACGTGTGAGTCTTTATTTGAAACTTGTACAAGGGGATTGTTTGGATATATGGGTCCTATGACCAACATTAATGTGCATTTATAGAATATCATATTGTAATAGGTAACCATTAGCGGGTCACGTATTCTTTATTGCTTTTGTTGGATATTCTTACACGCACCTAAGGTGAGTTTCACTCTCCTTTACATACACTTTTATAGGATAAAACATGAACACGCTTTTAGATCTTGTAATTTCCTTTATATCACTTGTGTATTAAATGCAACACTATCATGAAAGTCCTTACAAACATCGAACCGTTAATATAGGGATAGCGAGGTAATTTGAGTAGCACTATAGGGTTTGACAAACCCCACCCTGGCTAGTCGTGCTAGTATGATTGGGAGTCGAACAAGTGTAACATTGACCTAACATTTACACCATCATTTTGATAGACGTGATTGTTGATACATATTTTGTGGATACGGCTCGGCTCGGTTCGACTCGGCTACGAAGTGAAGGCCGTAGTCAAGACAACCTCCTGTCTTGACTCGGTATGCGATTGACTTCGTAACGTTCGATGTAAATGCAACTGCGTGTGTGCAGTTTGCATATTAGATTATAGTTTGTGTTGATTATGTTTGTCTGTTTGTTTGGTTGGCCCAAGCCCAACATGTGAAAGTCCATTATAGAAGCCCAGTTAACATGACAAGGCCCAATCACATCAAAGTGACGAAATCACTTGGATTTCGTCCAACACTTAATGGTGAAATCACCTTTGGTGGTGAAAACACTTTGGATGAAAACCACTAAGGACGAAAACACTATGGGACGAAATCACCAGATCTTGGATTTCGTCAGTGGGTTTTCGTCTGGGACTTGTTTTCGTCACTGTGTTACTATATAAGCCCAGACAACAGAACAGAAACATAAAGAGAAGTCTGAATAGATTTCACTGAGCGAACACATTGTAACACACACACTGAGAGTTTACAGAGACCATTTGTAAACACCGCATTGTAACCGTTTTCTAGCATTAATACATTGAGTGTTAATCGTTGAATCTTGTGTCTTACGTGTTCGTAACTTGGTTTAACTTACCCGTTTGGATTCCGCACTTTCGGGTTTGTCGGAAAACAGGGAATAGAGGTTACTCGATCCTCCGGGTGGACCTACAATTGGTATCAGAGCATTGGCTCGATTCCTTGTTTAAACCAAGTCGATTTTCTTGTGTTTTAATAGATTTTAAAGTGTTTTTCAGTTTTGTTCTTGTTTGAACATCATACTTTTCTGGAAAATCATTTTTAAAATCTTGAAAACCTTGTTGTTTTGCTTATTAATTCATACAAAACCTTGTTATTATCTTATGCATACATGTTAGTTTAAGGTTTTTATTGAAGTTCTTTGCAAAACTCGTGTTCGGAAAATTATTCCAGTGAAATTATTGTCGGAATCTTCAGAAACTCATAGGAGTTCTTTATTTGTTCTTCAGGATCTTCATAGTTTTCTTGATAAATATGTATGTTTGATCTTTGTTGAAATGTTACTGATGTGTTGTTATTATATAATATTGATTGTTTGACAATTGTGTACATCGGATGATGAAAGGTTGAAAAAGAGTGTCTTGGTAACGTGAACTTTGAAAAAGAAGGTTTCCTTGTCAAGAAGATAAGGATAAGACTTGATAAATATCCTTTTTTTTGTCTGGTAACAATTGTCAACGAAAACACTATTGCTGGTGAAATCACTTAAACACTATTGCTGGTGAAATCACTTAAACACTATTCCTGGTGAAATCACTTGGTCTTGGATGAAATCATTGAGCCACGAAAACCCTTCATGTTTTCATTAAACATCCGGTCAACGAAATCACTCTTGTTCAGTCAACAACATCACATCTGGGCCGAAATCACTTATCTTTATTATAACCTATCCTACCCAAAATCCTGATCGTAAGCCGGCAAACAATTGCATATTCATAAACTGTCGAAGTTAACAAGTTTTGAAAGTTAAAGGATTAAAAATTGATCATTTTCTAAACTTTCAAACTGTTGTCGGTCGGTGTTTGATTGAGATTTGATCTCATATGTGTCGTTTGTTTAATGTGTATATATTCTAAGCGGTTGTTCTCATTACGTGTTTAGCTTTCTTGTATGTGCAGATGCGACATCAGAATCAGCTAAAGGAGAAGAGAACGTGTCAGATGACAAGCCGTAAAGTGAAGACACGATGTGGAGGCACTCAAATGATAAAGATGATCGAGTTGCCGCTGATCAATCATCAACACCACAAGGATCTAAAGTTTTGAAGTTCAAAAGATTCACGAGTATCGTTCAAGGGGGAGTTTGTTGATACACTCCCTGACTGTTTCACGTGAAGACTTTGAAGATCCTTTCCGAGAATGAATGAACCATCAGGAGATGGAGAACGAGATTACGAACCTCACGAGCAACATCCAAGGGGGAGTTTGTTGATACATATTTTGTGGATACGGCTCGGCTCGGTTCGACTCGGCTACGAAGTGAAGGCCGTAGTCAAGACAACCTCCTGTCTTGACTCGGTATGCGATTGACTTCGTAACGTTCGATGTAAATGCAACTGCGTGTGTGCAGTTTGCATATTAGATTATAGTTTGTGTTGATTATGTTTGTCTGTTTGTTTGGTTGGCCCAAGCCCAACATGTGAAAGTCCATTATAGAAGCCCAGTTAACATGACAAGGCCCAATCACATCAAAGTGACGAAATCACTTGAATTTCGTCCAACACTTAATGGTGAAATCACCTTTGGTGGTGAAAACACTTTGGATGAAAACCACTAAGGACGAAAACACTATGGGATGAAATCACTGTGATTTCGTCCAGATCTTGGATTTCGTCAGTTGGTTTTCGTCTGGGACTTGTTTTCGTCACTGTGTTACTATATAAGCCCAGACAACAGAACAGAAACATAAAGAGAAGTCTGAATAGATTTCACTGAGCGAACACATTGTAACACACACACTGAGAGTTTACAGAGACCATTTGTAAACACCGCATTGTAACCGTTTTCTAGCATTAATACATTTAGTGTTAATCGTTGAATCTTGTGTCTTACGTGTTCGTAACTTGGTTTAACTTATCCGTTTGGATTCCGCACTTTCGGGTTTGTCGGAAAACAGGGAATAGAGGTTACTCGATCCTCCGGGTGGACCTACAAGGAAGGCAGCAAACACATTCAATCAGCTTCGGTTTCGAAATGTTTGGTAACTTGTAACATGCTAGCTACCTAAGATATAATTGAACTTTACATTATCCGGTTACTTTATTTATTTACTATTGAACTTTGTGAACTCACCAACCTTGTGTTAACACTTGTTAGCATGCGTTCATAGGTTGCTAGGTATGAACACGATTTATAGCATTAATGGAGTCTCATCACTATCAAACATTTAAACTTGTTTTTCATACATTATTTCATGGTTATTTGGGCGAGGTTTTTTTTGTGCATTTAACAGTTAGACTTTTATTTTGTTTACGCTTACGCATTTCATTTAAACTTTCAAACAAGTTTTTTCTCACTAATTTGAGCAATGACATTTTCTAAAGATCATATAGAGGTCGTGCGAAGTAACTAATGGCAATGATTTTGGTTTGTCACGTGGCTCGCGGTAAAATTCCACATGTGGAATTTGAGGGTGTGATACAACATATGTAATGGTTGATATAAATTATCATGTGTATCTTCTTATTGATGAATGTTTTATTTTTGTAACGAAGTTTGTAAAATATCATGATTAGATATAATTTGTAGTGTTTTGTTGTTGTAATCAAGCTTGTATAATCTATTGTAAATTGTAATTAAGTTTGTGTAATCAATTTTTTTAACTTTAACTTGTATATTAATTTACAAAATATTGCAATTGTAATAAATTATTCTATATGCATAACACAAGCTATGACTCATGAACGATAAGACATTAGTAACTCTTAGTAGCTTGTTCAGTTTCTACTTGTACCTCTATTGTGTCATCTAAGGCTACTATCCTTATAAATTATATACAGAGATATACACCTATCATTTATCCTACCTTTTAAGGAAGTGAGTTTACTCTTATTAGATTAATGATCAAAATATATTATAACGTTATTCTCGTTATTCGTAGAAAATATAATAGTACAATACCAGTTACGAAACTACATAAAAAGTAAATATAAAAATACAATTTCTATGTACTGAGCTTTATTCAAAATGTGTCTTCGATGGATACTTCAACCATCATTCTTCTAGTGTCCTTGACTTGAGCATTCACTCTGTTGAGTCTTCAATCATGCTCCTTGACTGCACCAATTAGCATACTAAATGTTGAATGGTTTTGATGAGGATCGTGTTAGACACGAAACCCTTAAAACATATTCAACACCTCTTCTCAAAACCAATGTGTATGTTTCCATGTTACAACAACCGAAGCAGCAGTTGTACTGCTGGAGATAACTCTCAAATCCGAGATTACACCGGGCATGATGGTGTTTATAAAATGTAGGAAAAGGGATAAAGTTGTGAAAAGACTTTAGAGAGTGTTCCTCATCTAAAGTTTTTTTGAATAAAGTGTGTTTTTTTATGTGTCTTTTCTATCATATTAGAATGAACCAAGAAGTTTCATACTATATTTGAGTTAAAGGCTGATTTAACCCAATTAAATGTTTTAATTAACAAGATAATTTATCTTTTAATAAAACAAGGGTTTAATCTCTGAATTAATGAATTTTATGTGGTTATCAAAATTGTCTTTTCCATTAATGACACGAGTTGAAACACTCAAAACTAGCTAATTTGACTAGGTCTAAACAACTCATTGGTTAACAAATTTTGTTGCTCGAAACAATTGCCTTTAACACCTCGAAAATTCACGTCCTATAATGTATTGACACGTGTCATAAGCTTGAACGTGTGAAAGAATACTCTAGAGGGACTAAAGTTGACAAACATGAAAAGTATGTGAATATAAGGGTTCAAAATGTCAACAAGGGATAAATATACTTTACAGTAACCCTACATGATGCTCATACCTTCAAACGAATAAATCATGGATCATACGAAGCTAAATATGAAAGAAAGTGAGAGATTACAAACTACAGGGGTTAAATGTGTCAACATGTTTAAAGTATACCTCTGAGTGACCTTTTAGCAAACCCGAAGCTTTGTAGCGATTAATTATGCTCACTAGAATGCACGATAAAAATTTCATAAAGTTTCGTTATCGTATGAGAAAGTTATGATCAAATTCGTATACGAGGGGTTAAAGCGTCAACGTTGAAAGTTATGACTTTTCGGGTAAACATGAAGTGACCAAGAACTTAACAAAGTGGGTATAAGTCATGAACCCCTTATAAGTCAAGTTGAGGGGCTCAAAATGCAAGAAACAAAGTTCGGTTGACCTTTCGAAGGACCAAGAGCCAAGGATGCAAACTGAAAAGAAAATTTTTTTTGCCCTGATAACTGGCTTACGGACCGTAAAGGTCCACCCTTACGATCCGTAAGGGTTACCCAGATGCAGAAAAACGTGAAAGTTGGCTGTTCAGCCTTGGAACCGACTTAGATCAGATATTTTCAATTCATGGGCGACTCCTACATGTTCCTAGGCCTTAGGGACACATGTAAATGATCTGGGAACATTGCTAGCCTTGTGTGTCATGATCTAATGAGATCAAAATCACTATAAAAGGCCTTCATAGTTGCAACATTATGATCATTCATTCCATCTGCTTTCTTGGAGCTTCCTGGAGCATAAGAGCAGACCCAAGCCATCTCTAATAGTGCATTAGACTTTGGTAAGTATGCTTAACCTTTCTTAGTTGAGTTTTTACTTAGTTTTAGCTTAAAAGTCAAACCGTCGTAATTAACGGTTGACTTAGCGATTAATCATTAATGGTCCAGTGATTAGTCGAATTAAGAGTAGTTATAAGTTGGTAATTATGTGGGCAATAAACCCTTAAAAGGGCACCCTCTGATCCCCGTTCTAACTAGATCAAATGTTGGGTCAAAGTTGTTTATAAAAAGTCAACATGATCCTAACTTGCAATTTAAAACATAATTAACAATGTAAAAGCTTTGCAACTTGTTTTATTACTCTTATAACTTAGTAATTAATGTAAGAACATGTCTAAGCATGTTCGACCCGACAATTTTCTGTTTAGACCCGGTTCGGAACCGAAAGTCGCAAAACTTTGACTTCAGTTCTGACCCGATTTAGTATGGTTTGGAAATGCCTTAGAGCTTCCTTAGGACCAGGTTACATGATAGTATAACCCTCTGTGGTTGGATCGTTGATTGTCCGATTCGTTTACACGTTTCCGTTAAATGCTTAATGTTGACCATAATGCCCTTTTGACCATAAAACGAGAATTTTGGAAATATGAAAGGACAATAATCTTTATTACTGATTTATAACCATATCCCTAAAATTTCACATCAGTTGGAGGTCTAGATTAGGAGTTATGCTCATTAGCGTAATTATAACGCCTTTTAGTAATTAAACGGCGCAATTAGCATAAAGCCTATCTAAACCCAATTTTTGACACCAAACCTTTTATCCACTGATGTAATATAATATTTTGAGATTTTTAATTATTTTTAACCTGCCCATAACCGAAGGTTATGGCCTTGATTCGGTAAATACCGATTATACCCTTTTTGTGTATAAAATGAGTTTTACATAGTATTTTGACACCAATCCAATTGCTACTGATTTTATATAATAAATAAAGTATTTTTAACTTTATAACCTGATCAGAAAACTCAGATTTCCTGTATAATCCGGAAATCGCTTAAAAATGGCTTTTAAAGCGTATTAAACGCATAGTTTAGGTTTAAAACCATTTTGTCACATAAGACTTATTACCAACTGATATGACCTATTAAAATAAGTTATTTTACTGATGTATTCAGACCCGAATCTCAGAAACTTAAATAATTTCTTTTATAATCTTTAAAATGACCAAAATACCCCTACGGGGCTTATTTTGAGATTAAACTCGCTTTGGGTATAATGGAAGTTATCCTACTGATATCACAACATATTTAAGGCATATTAACTTAGGAAACCTGTATATGACTCTTTTGGTTACTCGTTACGCACTTGTCGCGTTCGAATCGGCTTCTGTAACTAGTTTACATATATTAGCCGAAACGGGTCAAACCATATCGTTTTTATCTCAAAATCCAGAATGTGTTTAAGTTACCCATATTAAACAAGCATACAAGCTTGTCGGGTCAAAACCACATTCTAATCTGGTCATCGCTTCATCATGCGTTTGAACCATATCTTCCTTTTGAAAACTAACCGGTCTAAGTCAAGGCTTAATTAAAGACCCGTTAGGATTCTAATAGGTTATTATAAAACCTTCGTTCTAGATTAAGAGCCCCAGTAAAAGTACTTGTGCTTGCTGATTAGAATATACGGCTGAGTATAAATTGCAATAAATATATCCTTATAAGGACTATTAAGGAAACCACATTGCTAAAGATCGTTTCCTTAATAGTCCTTATAAGGATATATTTATCTTTCAGTTCCTTCGAGGACAACATTATTCCTTTCAAGTCCCGCTTATGGCAACTCTGTACTTTTATTTTTATATAGTGGATTGATTTAATTTAAGTTTTCATTCTAAACATGAAATATGAAATAAATGGAAAATAACATTCCTTATATATGATCTACCATTATAATAAAATGGCAAAAATCTAAAAAGGACAAGACCTAGCCACGTGTTATTTTGAGACAGGGCCAAGATGGTAGTTCCTCAATTAGATTCAGATCCTTGTTAACACCTCAATTTAGGATTGTTCTGCGTTAAATATTAAAAGAATCTTAAAAGTAAAACCTAGCCTAAATGTCATTTCAGACATGGCCAAGACGGTAAAACATATCCAAAAGATTCCAATCCCTGTTAACATCTGTAAGTATGTTAACATTTTTGGCAAACTGTGAATCGTTAAAGTCACACAGGCCATCTTTAAAAAAAGGGGGGGGGGGGTTAATCTAAATTCCCTTATTTGAAATAATCATCCCTTAAGGATGAAGTGCCTACGGGCTATAATTAACGTCCTCTGAGACTAAAGACAGTGGTAGCCTACAACTCCCTGTCAAGAAAAGGTAATGAACTTTGATTCAAACCTTAATGCCTCGATTCTCTGAAATCATGGCTTATATCATCCTATGAGATGATCATATTATAAACATCCCTTAAAAGGGAAGTGCCTACGGGCTATAGTTAATGTCCTCTGAGACTAAAGACAGTGGTAGCCTACAACTCCCTGTCAAGAAAAGGTAATGAACTTTGATTCAAACCTTAATTCCTCGATTCTCTGAAATCATGGCTTATATCATCCTATGAGATGATCATATTATAAACATCCCTTAAAAGGGAAGTGCCTACGGGCTATAGTTAATGTCCTCTGAGACTAAAGACAGTGGTAGCCTACAACTCCCTGTCAAGAAAAGGTAATGAACTTTGATTCAAACCTTAATGCCTCGATTCTCTGAAATCATGGCTTATATCATCCTATGAGATGATCATATTATAAACATCCCTTAAAAGGGAAGTGCCTACGGGCTATAGTTAATGTCCTCTGAGACTAAAGACAGTGGTAGCCTACAACTCCCTGTCAAGAAAAGGTAATGAACTTTGATTCAAACCTTAATGCCTCGATTCTCTGAAATCATGGCTTATATCATCCTATGAGATGATCATATTATAAACATCCCTTAAAAGGGAAGTGCCTACGGGCTATAGTTAATGTCCTCTGAGACTAAAGACAGTGGTAGCCTACAACTCCCTGTCAAGAAAAGGTAATGAACTTTGATTCAACCCTTAATGCCTCGATTCTCTGAAATCATGGCTTACAAATTAAACTTGTCTACGCGACTAGGCCATTTGTGCTATTATTAACTTGTAAATTAGGATTTATGATAAAGATCCTGAATAAAATAAATATCCTTCCTTCCCTGCCAGTATATATATTAAAAAGAATCTTAAAGGTACGACCTAGCCTATATGTCATTTCAGACGAGGCCAAGATGGTAGAATCTATTCAAAGAATTCAAATCCTTGTAACATTGTAAATATGTTAACACTCCTGGCAACAGTGATGCGATAAAATCACACTTGTTGTCTTTATATTAGGAATTTTCCAAACCCCTTGTTTAGCCTAAATGATCAATAGGAATCATGGCTAATAAGCGTCGAGCATGATGAAACATCAAAACATCCATTTGGGATGTATACCTACGGGCAAAGATGTATACATGAAAAGATAGTTTTATTTCATAACTTCTTGTCAAGACAATGAATTATGAAATTTTCCGATCCAAATGAATCATTGATTATGTTTTAAAATTTCCCTAGTGACAAGGCCTCTGAGCCATCAAAAAGTCCTTGGGACAAGCCCTTATGCTATATAAAATGTCGGTACGACATTGACAGTCGTGACTTATGTCCCCTGTCTAATAAATATGAAAAATTATATTCCGTTTAAACGCCAAAGATGGTTTATTTAAAACCTAGGCAAAACATAATCGGATAAATTAATTACTATCTATTGGCCTATATGGTTTATTTGTACCATGGCTATTTAATCATCAAGTTCGACAATTCACTACAATTAAATAAATTATTACTGCTCGGCCAGATAAACCAAAAAGCCTGGAAAGGCTAAGAAGGCCAAAGCTGGAAGCTCTCAAATGAATACTCAAGAGGGCACATTAAGGTTTCAAAACCTGCTTATTGTAAACCCATTATGGATCTACCTCAGCTACTCACGTTATATAGATTAAGAAACAACCAGTTAAAGCTGAGTCTGTCCTAAAATATGTCGAAGATTTTTGCAGCTAAGTTTGAAGGGATTAAGAATGGAGGTGTTTAACCCTCCTGATAAATGATTAGAGGCAGTTCACATTGATAATGACACCAGATAAATCCCTTATTGTGATTTATTGCTAAAAGTTATGATTGGGTTCAGGTGCTGCTAAGTCTCTCATAAGACCATAAGCTTAGCAACCCTTTTAGAAATTTTTCCATAAGAACCCCATACATTAAGTGTAAGGAAAAACTTACAGGCGAAATCATAAGAACCATTTCTTCTGTTCCCGTCAGAACCCTTCAATCGTAAAATTTTAGAAGTATCCTCTCTATAGAGGAAGTGCGTCAGCATATATAATTGATATCTCTTTGATCTCTATCGATTGCGAATACCAAATGGTTTGACAAAAGCGCCACATGAGGATTGATGTATCTTAATAAGTCCCATAGATTACTTCCATGCCTGATCAGTATGGAGGTTTAATGCATGGGACCACAAAGATATTCCGATGGTCATATGGTACTAAAGTCAACTAATGGTATTCAAAGAAGATATCCATAATGAAATTGTCCAAGTAAATGTTACCGATTAAAGAATTCGTGGACTCGTAGCATAAATGTGTCACTTAATTGACACAAGCAATGATGGATGAACTGGAGCCTGAGATTTGGAAAATCTCTGTAACCTCCTTGTATCTTGATTATTTTCCCCTAAGTTTACCCTGTTTCCCTCCTGAGAGGCAAATAGAGTTAAGATTTATATCCCATTTAGGGCTACATTATTATGAAATCTCCAAGACAGCTAGTACCATTATTGGAAGAATCGAAAACCCTGGTTAAGTAAGTTTTAAGATATAGATTCATATAGCCTAACTCAATATCCTGAAAATTTTTTTTGCCCTGATAACTGGCTTACGGACCGTAAAGGTCCACCCTTACGATCCGTAAGGGTTACCCAGATGCAGAAAAACGTGAAAGTTGGCTGTTCAGCCTTGGAACCGACTTAGATCAGATATTTTCAATTCATGGGCGACTCCTACATGTTCCTAGGCCTTAGGGACACATGTAAATGATCTGGGAACATTGCTAGCCTTGTGTGTCATGATCTAATGAGATCAAAATCACTATAAAAGGCCTTCATAGTTGCAACATTATGATCATTCATTCCATCTGCTTTCTTGGAGCTTCCTGGAGCATAAGAGCAGACCCAAGCCATCTCTAATAGTGCATTAGACTTTGGTAAGTATGCTTAACCTTTCTTAGTTGAGTTTTTACTTAGTTTTAGCTTAAAAGTCAAACCGTCGTAATTAACGGTTGACTTAGCGATTAATCATTAATGGTCCAGTGATTAGTCGAATTAAGAGTAGTTATAAGTTGGTAATTATGTGGGCAATAAACCCTTAAAAGGGCACCCTCTGATCCCCGTTCTAACTAGATCAAATGTTGGGTCAAAGTTGTTTATAAAAAGTCAACATGATCCTAACTTGCAATTTAAAACATAATTAACAATGTAAAAGCTTTGCAACTTGTTTTATTACTCTTATAACTTAGTAATTAATGTAAGAACATGTCTAAGCATGTTCGACCCGACAATTTTCTGTTTAGACCCGGTTCGGAACCGAAAGTCGCAAAACTTTGACTTCAGTTCTGACCCTATTTAGTATGGTTTGGAAATGCCTTAGAGCTTCCTTAGGACCAGGTTACATGATAGTATAACCCTCTGTGGTTGGATCGTTGATTGTCCGATTCGTTTACACGTTTCCGTTAAATGCTTAATGTTGACCATAATGCCCTTTTGACCATAAAACGAGAATTTTGGAAATATGAAAGGACAATAATCTTTATTACTGATTTATAAACATGTCCCTAAAATTTCACATCAGTTGGAGGTCTAGATTAGGAGTTATGCTCATTAGCGTAATTATAACGACTTTTAGTAATTAAACGGCGCAATTAGCATAAAGCCTATCTAAACCCAATTTTTGACACCAAACCTTTTACCCACTGATGTAATATAATATTTTGAGATTTTTAAAGATTTTTAATTATTTTTAACCTGCCCATAACCGAAGGTTATGGCCTTGATTCGGTAAATACCGATTATACCCTTTTTGTGTATAAAATGAGTTTTACATAGTATTTTGACACCAATCCAATTGCTACTGATTTTATATAATAAATAAAGTATTTTTAACTTTATAACCTGATCAGAAAACTCAGATTTCCTGTATAACCCGGAAATCGCTTAAAAATGGCTTTTAAAGCGTATTAAACGCATAGTTTAGGTTTAAAACCATTTTGTCACATAAGACTTATTACCAACTGATATGACCTATTAAAATAAGTTATTTTACTGATCTATTCAGACCCGAATCTCAGAAACTTAAATAATCTCTTTTATAATCTTTAAAATGACCAAAATACCCCTACGGGGCTTATTTTGAGATTAAACTCGCTTTGGGCATAATGGAAGTTATCCTACTAATATCACAACATATTTAAGGCATATTAACTTAGGGAACCTGTATATGACTCTTTTGGTTACTCGTTACGCACTTGTCGCGTTCGGATCGGCTTATGTAACTAGTTTACATATATTAGCCGAAACGGGTCAAACCATATCGTTTTTATCTCAAAATCTAGAATGTGTTTAAGTTACCCATATTAAACAAGCATACAAGCTTGTCGGGTCAAAACCACATTCTAATCCGGTCATCGCTTCATCATGCGTTTGAACCGTATCTTCCTTTTGAAAACTAACCGGTCTAAGTCAAGGCTTAATTAAAGACCCGTTAGGATTCTAATAGGTTATTATAAAACCTTCGTTCCAGATTAAGAGCCCTAGTAAAATTACTTGTGCTTGCTGATTAGAATATACGGCTGAGTATAAATTGCATTGCTAGCTCAGGTAAATACTCTTAACTTATTTTCCCTATACGGGCTTGGGATACGGTATTATAATAATACCGCTTGGTCGGGTATTGAATATTTAGTCGTATTGTGATTAAATTATTGAGGTAACCCGCTTTAATCTGTATTGTTTGAAATAAAAGCCTTTAGGGGTTAATGACCATGTCCCGGATATCCTTGACATCATTGTATTATAAAATGGCCACGACTTATGCACGGGATGTAGGCATACACCTGACAGTGCATAAGGGAAACGGTATCCCACTCTCTTGTGGGCCTATACTATGGTTCGTCTGTTAACTTTGACTCGGTTTCTACATCGGGCCCTGAACGTACAACGAACATGTAAATCTGTATACAAGATTATAAATATAATTGTCCCAAGTTATAAAAGATTAATTTTGCCTTGTGCATTTTAATCAAAGTGTCAAAATATTTTGTGCCTGGTGCATCTAAATCAATTTTCTTAAACTCTTTTCAAATGAGTCGGTTGAGTGTATTTACCAGTGAAAACTGACGTATTTTCCAAAAAGGTTAAGTGACAGGTACTGAACGTAATTGGCTGGAAGCTCAGGGCGCTAATAAGGAATCTTGAAAGTTCTAAGCGTCTAAAGTCTGTTGAACAATGTTTATGTTTTAAGATCCGCCTGTGGATCCTTTACTTTCCGTTGTAATACTTTGATATTACCTTATATTCGGATTGTAATATATTTATCTTTTGCTTCCGCTGTGCATTTATATATTGTGTTGTTTAACTATGATGATATCAACTACGTCACGATACTCCCCACCGGGCCCACCGGTCAAACATGTAAATATCGGGGTGTGACATTGCCCAACCAAGTGTTGGGTTGACTAGTGCACAAATGTAGGTTCAAAACAACAGTTTGGCTAGAACCCCCAGCTGATGCTGATGATGTTAGCAGGTGCTACTACTGACGTCACTAGCTATTCCGAGCCTGACCCATTGGACTTGCACCTGAACCACGCCATCTGAACCCCATTCAAAGATACAAAGGCGGCTCGTAGTGAGGGAAGTGTAAAGTGCGTCATCAAAGCGCCACTTTGCACCCTTTAGGGTCCCTACTAGTGTTTGCCTTTAAGGAAACAATTTACAAGGAGTGATCTTTCTTATATACCACTTAAATTTTTGTCATCCCATCTATGAGAAACAAGTTGACAAATCTTAATCAATTTTTCTTATATTTGGTTGTTTTAACCACACAACTTTGAGCATCGATATATTATTCATCTTAGCTCCATTTTGGACATAGTTTGGTTTGTTATGATTTTCTCACAACATAAAACACAAACTCACAAGTAATTATTTATATAACACATATATAGGGGCAGGATCTGGAGAAAACGCCTAAAAGTATGAAAACGGTGAGAACGATTTTGGTGTTGACATGTGTCATTGATGCTAACTTATACTAAGGGTAATATTGTCAAAAGGCTCGCCCATATGCCACTCACATGCCAAAGACCATGCACATGCAAGTCACATACATATTCCACCATCTTTTTTAAACTCTCGTAACTTTTCTATACATGATTATTTTTTTAAATTACACCATAAAATCGAGTGTTTTATTATCATTCTAACGAGTATACTATTGCTATACTTTTAAATTAAAAAAATGACATGAACTGGGTGTTCAATAAAAACGCCATAAAAACACCTAGTTCAGAAAAACGCCATGAAAAATACTCAGTTGAAAACGCCATAAAACCCCAAGTTTAGAAAAACGCCATGAAAAATACCTAGTTGAAAATGCCATAAAACACTCAGTTTAGAAAACCGTCATAAAAACCTAGTTGAAAACGCCATAAAACACACAGTTCAGAAAAACGCCATAAAAACACCTAGTTCAGAAAAACACCATAAAACTAGGTGAAAACTGTCACACCCCCAAATTACGTAAGCGGAGTATCACCGCAGGGAGCGTGACATGACCAGGATCAAGCCACCAATCATATTGAACAATGTATTAAAGTAAATATAAGACCAACCCCAATATAATTGGTGTCCAAAACAAATTAACTAAGTTCAAGTTATCAGCGGAAGCATAAAGTTTAGAACTAGAGCAAAAGTTTAAAAGTTCAAATGTTTAACATAGAACTCAACAGTCCATGTCCCACAACGACCTCGACCTCCTGTGCAAGCTCCATCTAAGCACCTAACGACCTGCAAGGCATATAGTAACGAATCAACAACAAAGTTGAGCGAGTTCACAGTTGGGTGTTCGTTTTAAGTTGTTTCAAAAACATAGGTTTCCTTTAGCTGGCTTACTTGTCGTGGGGGTTACCCCATAGTTGAAAAACATGATTAACCTTTTCCTTTTACTCTGGCTCCCAGCTGTGGGGGATACCCCATGAATATCCCTCTAGACTCGTTACCATATCGACTACTGACTGAGAAAGTTGGGTGCCCTAAGTCAATGTCTATCATCATTGACGTGCCCAGATCCATTAGTCCATGCCTGTCCTTTGCGGCACGGTGTGAGGCTTGTCAAACCTAATAGCTCTATTTAACTAATGACCCGTTCGCCATTGGCCCGACGATTAAGTCGATATAAACATGAGGGACTTAATGATAAAGTTTTTGGTCTAGTAACAATGTTGTCACCCTTCAATTAAGAGGGTGGAGGTACGTATTCTAACCAAGAGAATACGTAGTATTCCTTTCAATCAATTACCCATTCCCAACCACAGGGAATCCCATGCCTTGTAGAAAGTGTGAACTCACCTTAGGTTAGCTCGGCAGATAAACGAAAAGGTCACTTGAGCTATATGTGGTCAACCACGTCCTAACATGGTTACCATACAAGTGAGGTCTAGGTTCAAGTAGTGCACATAAGTTTACACATAAGCTAACAGGTTATGAACACGTAATGATCATGGCAAACACATAGAACACATTAACAGTCAAGTACACACATAATGTCCAACTTGTGCGACTCAGATGATTGGGCCGTTGAGCTTGTACGAGCCCAATCATCTTGTGCGATCCATTATATAAAGCCCAATACAACCGGCCCAACCTGTTGTGCGTCCCATTACATCCTAAGCCCAACAGCTTGTGCGACCCAGTTAATTAAACAATTTCTTAACTTGTGCGATCCAGTTATACTTGTGCGATTGGGTTTTGGGCTATTCAGCCCAACAACATAGCATAACTTAAACAGTTGTGTGGCCCAAGGCATTATGCGATCAGCACAGTCTTGTGCGATCCACTACGCCTTGTGCGATCATGCATAACTAGGTTGTACTGTGAGCTTAAACAGTTGCACTAAGCTTGTGCGACTGGCTTGTGCGATCAGTTATATCATTCCTAAAATCATGCAATCCGTTTCAATCAATTCGAACAGTTTCCTATTTCCTATCCAGTCGATCAAAACAATACTAACAGTTTCCAAGTTTGCCTTAATCGATTAAATCAAACATTTATCCTTGAATTCACATGAACCCTAAACAATCACTTATTCATAGCAACCCATCTTAATCTTTATCGAATCAAATAGTTTGGTTAATCGTTAAGACGCAATATTCATCATGCAACAATCCAAAAACAGAAACATAATGGCCGATTAACATCTATTCGGTTCTAGATCAATAACATGCAAACCCGATTCATTTGAACATCATCACATAAACCCTAATTCCAAATCAACACAAGTTTCACAATCATCATATAGGTTCGGTTCGATCATTTAAAGGCATCAACCAAATATACATCACTTGTTCATACATTACCACAACATCAAGAATCATTCATCATTCATACGAACAACCCTAGCTATCACATAAAATCATGGCAACCATAATATAATCTAACAAAACAATAATTGTGAAACACTAACTGGTTAGAAGGTAGAACAAAGGTTGATCCGAACAAGAAAGTCTTCGAGGAAGAGGGGATGTTGCCGTCGGCTTCGAGAGGAGAGAAAGAGAGCGTGTAGGGTTTGGTGTGTTTTGAGTGTTTTTGCAAATAATGAGGAAGAAAAACCTCTTAAGGGTTATGTGTGGGTTTAAATAGAGATGTGGGGCAAACCCTTGCATGGGCTGCCCTTGGTTTCGAGTTCAAAGGGTGTGGGCCGAGAGTGGTGTGCCCAAAGGGCTTGTGCGATTGGATTAGTGTTGAGTGTTCAAGATTGTTACACACTTATACACATAACACAACTTCACATAACACGTAACATTTAATCATTCATTAAAACCAACATATCAATTAGTCACATAGAGTTCATGCAAGTTAAATCAAACACAAAGATAGGTTCTGAAATACGAGTTGTCACATCATCCCCAAGTTGAAAGAAATTTCATCCCGAAATTTAGCACATAGTTACTGAGGAAGCTAGTTAGGTTGCGTGGTTTCCTGGTTTTCCTGGGGTGTCACATCATCCCCCCGTTGGTTTGGAATTTCGTCCCGAAATTCCGCAGTAGCTTCAGTCTCAATAGTGGTTTCGCTTTTCTCGAACAATTGGGGATATTTGTGTTTCATTTGGTCTTCTCGTTCCCAGTTAAACTCTGGGCCATGACGGGAGTTCTAAAGAACTCGAATGATGGGTATCCTGGTACGCTTGAGAACCTTAACGTCTCGGTCTATAAACTCTACTGGTTCTTCGACGAATCGCAACTGATCGTCGATAATGAGTTCCTTGAGAGAAACTATGAGGGTCTCATCTGACAGACACTTCTTCAGATTCGACACATGGAATACGTTGTGAACTCTACTGAGTTCTTCAGGTAGATTCAGTCTATACGCCACTTTGCGAATTCTATCAGTGATTTCGAAAGGTCCAACATAACGTGGATTTGATTAAGCTTGCCCTGTTAGTCAAAACGGACCACACCTTCCCAAGGTGAGACTTTAAGTAGTACTCGATCCCCAACCTGGGACCCGAGCGGTTTCCTGCACTTATCAGCATAGCTTTTCTAATGGTCACAAGCTGTCGCTATTCGTGATCGGGTTTGGGCAATCTTTGCCATCGTGTAGAGAGCAAATCCTAGGCCAGTAATTTGGTTGTCGCCAACTTCTGTCCAGCATAGGGGTGGTTGGTGTTTCCGTCCGCACAAAGCTTCGAACGGAATGGCCTGGATGCTAGTGTGGTATCTATTGTTGTACGATAACTCTACCAAAGGTGGGTGTCTTTCCCAGCCATTACCAAGTCGATTACACATGCTCGAAGCATGTCTTCAAGAGTTTGAATGGTGCGTTTAGTCTGCCCATCCGTCTGTGGATGATATGTTGTACTCATGTCTAGACGCGAGCCAAAGGATTTGTGCATCGCCTGCCACAAATCAGAGGTAAAACGTGGATCTCGAACAGAAATGATGGAGGTTGGCACCCCGTGCCTCGAAACTATTTCCCTCAGTTAGATGTCTGCTAGGGTAGAGAAGTTGTCCATTTCTTTGATAGCCAGGAAGTGTGCAGACTTGGTTAATCGATCCACCATCGCCCAAATGGGATCGTTTCCTCGTTGAGATCTAGGTAAGCCAGTAACGAAGTCCATGGAAATCTGCTCCCATTTCCATGTCAGGATCGCTGGTTGTTGAAGTAGGCTTGATGGTTTCTGGTATTCAACCTTGACCCTCACACAAGTCGAACACTTACTAACATAGGTCGCTATGTTAGCTTTCATGTGTGACCACCCGTAAAGAGTTTTTGAGGTCTTGGTACATCTTATCAGAGCCAAGATGCACCGAGTAGCGAGACTTGTGTGCCTCGCCCATCACAAGTTCTCGTAGATTTCCAAAGGATGAAACTCAGTCACGTTCCATGAAGTAGTGAGTACCGCCTTCCCTATGTTCAAGTCACTTTTCCCATGCCCCGCATGGACTCAGCTAAAAGATCCCCTTCTTCCAATGCTTCAACCTGAGCATCACGAGTTTGGGCAGGAAGGCTTGAGTGAATAGCAAGATGTAACTCACGTACACGCTTAGGTTTGGTTTCCTTTTGACTGAGGGCGTCAGCCACAACATTGGCTCTTCCTGGATGGTACTTGATTGTGCATTCGTAGTCGTTAAAGAGTTCGACTCATCGTCGCTGTCGCATGCTCCATTCCTTCTGGTCGAAGATATGTTGGAGACTTCTTGTGATCGGTATAAATGGTGTACTTGGTATCATCCAAGTAATGTCTCCATATCTTGTGTGCAAACACTACTGCTCCTGACTCCCAGTCATGGGTAAAGTAGTTCTTTTGTGAACTTTAAGCTGGCGTGATGCGTAAGCAATAACTTCCTCACGTTGCATCAGCTCACAACCAAGTCCTTGGTTTGACGCGTCACAAGGTCGTATGTGCCTTTAGGTAACGATAGGATAGGTACGCTACAAACTTTCAACTTCAGCTGTTGAAATGCGAATTCCTGGGCATCATCCCAACAGTAAGTGACACCCTTCTAAATAAAAACGGTAAGAGGCTGCACAATCTTTGAGAAATCCTTGATAAACCTTCGGTAGTAACCTGTCAATCCTAAGAATTGATGGATTTCAGCTGGTGTTCTAGGTGCAGGCCAGTTCTTGATCGAGTCAACCTTGGATGGATCAACGTGAATCCCATCCTCATTAACCACGTGACCTAAGAAATGGACTTCACGAAGCCAAAAGTCGCGTTTTGAAAACTTAATATAAAGTTGTTCTGCTCGAAGAAGTTCCAAAATGAGTCGCAAATGACACTCGTATTCCTCCTGACTCTTGGAATAGATTAGGATGTCGTCGATGAAAACAAGTGACATATTTGTCAGGTTAGACTAGATTCGAATGTCGCGTTTGAGAATCCATATCGGTCGTATCAAGTTCAAAGAACATTATCTGAGGTATCATCATATTCATGGCCCAATGCTCATCGAGTAATGTTTGTAGAGTGTAGCTTGTCCAAGCGAGTGTCCGCGGGGATTGTTGTTAGGATCACAGAATCCCAAAAGTACATCGTGTATGGATGTGGAAACATAAGAAAGAGTAGTCACAATCGATGAATAAGCGTTTAAGAATCCACAGCAGGGATTTGCCTGATGTTGAAGGTACAGTTGATCGTACGCAAGTTGGGTATAGCTAGGTATGTCGTTGATCAAATATAGCTGTCACGGGGTTAAATCAATTAGAATAAGAATTCAACATAGCAGCATGATTGTTGTACAAGTGTGTAGTGTTAAGGTTCACTGAGACTTCCATCAAAAGTCGTTGGACTCGCCCGCATGCGAAGGAGGAACAATTCACCTGAATCCATGAACATAGATGTGTTTGTGATTCATCAAGTAAGCAACCAAGTTAGGGGAAGTTCCTTGGGTCGTGCAAATGACCCCAAATTACGTCTGCGTAGTCGTTAGGTTCCAAAGGAAAGACGTGAAAACATGTTCAAGGGAGTATGATTGTATCAACAATACATCACCACCCTCAAGGTTTCAGGGAGTGATCACCAATAATCGAAAGTCGAGCCTTCCATATTCTCTAAGCTAGAGCGTGTTTGTTTCAGTATCTCAGCATGGAGTGGCGAGAACGTAATGTCACTGTGGTAAGAGAGTGATGGTTTGATCTAGGCCAATGTTAGAAACAAATCATTAATCGAAAATCAGGTGTTGGTACAAAGGCTAGTGAAAAGATTCCTCATATATATATGGAAAGCTATCATGGAGTTAGAATACGACTCTTGTAGTGTAAGGTGGGTCAGGTAAACGTATAAATTATCTTGTTCGCTGGTGGGTTGAGTGATCCATATCTCCATCCCCAAATGTCCTAAAGACTATTTCGCCAGTAATGCCATTCATTCGCTAAGTTGGGTATACGAGAGAGCTAATCAAGTAGAATAAGAATAAACCATCCAACAGGGTAATAAGGTAGTCTTGTGATTGGTGAAAATCGTGGTATGGTTGTTGGTGTTTCATTAAATCGGTTGCCAATCGAAGAAACAGGGGATTAATGTGGTTCATACGAAGAATCGAGTGAAAACAGGGGTCCAACAATAACCGAAGGATTCGACCAGCTAATATGTTGTCTAGAAGTAATTTCCAGTAGTGGTGCGTAGTGGTGCATGGTGGCATGACACAAAAAGGAAGTTCGTTGCATCGCGGTCGCGCGAGTATATCACTTGTCCAAAACAGAGTTTGGTTGGTAGGGTTACGAGTTGCAAAACGACGTACGCGTGTAACTGTGGCTACTTTGCTCCTGGTAACGAAGACCGGTGGAGATGATGAGGTTCGTCAACAGGGACACGTGGGTATAGTTCTCCTAAACCCGTGTTCGTTTGAGCCGGTTCTGGTCTACGTGGACGTTGACGTACAAACCGAATGTCCGGAGGGTCAGATGGTGACGTCATGTCGAGATAAATGTACGAATAGATAGAACGCATAAACAGTCGTAGCGGGGTGACGAGAAATCAGGCAAGAATTTGACCACCACTTGTCAAATTTCAAGTAAACAATTGTGTGTCATAAAGGACGCAGTAGGGCTAATAGACAGCATGCCGCTATCCTAATTAAACATACCATAACATCATACCATGCAAAAGTAATCTAGCAAGCAGGTAATATAAACTCAAATCATACCACCTAGAATGTTGAGCCTTGCACGTGGAGCGAAGTGTCGTTGTGGATCGTTGAGCACTGAACAGGTTATAGTATGTTTTTTATCAAAAAGCTTTTCTCTTTTTAAAACCAAGTTCACTATAACCAATGGCTCTGATACCAATCTGTCACACCCCCAAATTACGCAATCGGAGTATCACCGCAGGGAGCGTGACATGACCACCAATCATATTGAACAATATATTAAAGTAAATATAAAACCAACCCCAATATAATTTGTCACACCCCAAAATACGTCGCAGCGGAATATTAAATGTAGTGGTGACGGAAGTTGGTGCCCATTTATACCTTGTCGGACGATGCACTCTTTTGTTGGACATTTTGACATATTTTAAAACATAAGTATTAAACATTACATTTTAAAGGTCACGACACAACCACATAAGTTAAGTTGTCTTTGATCCTCACGAATCTTATTACACACGTCCCAGAAAGTTTAAAACTTGTCCAACATTTTCAAACATACAACATGCATCATTCAAACACAAGATACGCCATGATTCTCGAAGCCGAACTCAAGTACCTGTAGAACACGTTAAAATCAAGTGTCAACACAAAGGAAGGTGAGTTCACATATTCACTCACAAACAATTTTATTCCAAGGAAAACTTTCTGATTAGGTGTTTATTTGAAAAAATCCATATAAATTTTAGAAAGTCCATTTTACTTCCTTAATAAAATCCATGGGCCTTCCGTCGGTTCATCAATTTGACAACTGTAATATATATTGCCCAGGTTTTGTATATTAAATTATTGCGTCAATTTTCAAACTCGTATGTTAGCTAGACGATACGAACTATTTAGTTTCACATGTTACTTTGAACACCAAATTGTGGTTGGTTTGTTATGCCCAGATTCATTGCTCATACCAGTGGTGATATGTCTGGTTTTTTCACCTATCGCCCCGTAAGTAGATGCTTTGTTTTTTGTAATACATTTCTGAATAGAGGTTGTTGTTGTAGGAGAAATATAACTTCATTTTTCTACATGCCACATTATAGATTTGAGTTATGTTGTTTATGTTCCAATAATATTAAGGTTTGTGATATATGTTAGTGGACTTGTTGAATATGGATGCCATGTAGATTTTAGATGACCGTTACTTCATGGGCTATAGGTTTCAAAATTTAGGGTGATTGATATTTACTGGGAGGGTTGTATTGCTAAATTTTGCTAGTTATAAACCGGGTGACTTCCCTTTACTAGTGATAATTGTTTCCTTAGTTTCATGATACTTGTAAGAGTATATTAACTGTATTATCTATATGTTATTGATCTATGCAAAAGTTAACACATATATGCTTTGAATCTAACCAACATATCTTTCTAAATACCTTCTTGGCATTATTGTGAATTGTTGTTTGACCATCAAATAAATGTTTAACGTAATGTTGTTTAAAGGATATAAATGGTAGAATCATAAGGTGCGATAAGATGCTTTTAATATCAATGTTGAAATATCATTTTCAACGTACTAGTTGTGGATCATTATTATATTTATGTCAGCAAGGTTATAGGGTGACAAACTTAATATATATAATATTATTTTCATCGGTGGATCATGAGTTATGTTTGTGATCAAGTTTGTAGAATACTATAAGCTAATATAGTTTATAGACGTTATATTCTTGTAATCAGGCTTGTGTAATTTGTCTTGTAATCAAGTATGTGTAATCAATGTGTTTTTTTAACTTTAGCTTGTTGACTCATTTACAAAATACTCCAATTAACAAACAATTTCATACATACTTGAATATTGAATCATTGTAGGAACCTACTATTTCAAGTGCATAATGCAAGTTGTAAAATTCATGAAGAATAAAACTTAGTAAAGCTTCGCAACTTCATCATTCTCCAAATCTACATTTATTGTTTCATCTAAACATATTGACAAATACATTAGTATCCTTTAACCTACTTTTTGTTGAGGCATGTGTTTGGAAAATTTAAAGTTAACAAAAAAAAATCACATATATTATTCATTCATTGTTAATCATTCGATATGTTTAAAAACTTACAGCCCACAAATCAATGTATCTCTTCTCTTCGAATAGTAAACCTTAAAATTCCTTTGTGTACATGTAGAATCCTAGGTATGCAATATGATAAAAACGTTTATCCCTATGAGGTCCCCACAAAAGTAAAAAGAATTCTACACTTTTCACCCATTGGATTTTCGGTGAGTTGTGTTTCCGAAAATTCAGAAGATTAATCCACCGTATCTTTATTAGGTGTTATAGATGGTATGATTTTGAAAAGGCTTATGATAATGTCGGTTGGAAGCATCCTTATCGAAACCAAGGTCCAGATGGAATTTCCCCCAACTTGTTGTAAATGGATTAAAAGGATTTTGGTATCGGCAAGATCGGCGGTTTTGGTAAATGGGGCGCCTATTTTTTAATTTAATTGCACCAAAGGGATTAGGCAAGGAGACTCATTATCTCCCTTCCTCTTCCTCATAGTCATGGAGGCTTTATCATGTATTTTCATATGAGCGGGGGAGACAGGCGTATTCAACACCAAACAAAGTGTAACGCCCAACGTCCCTAAACCTTAGACACTTGTCAGATTTAGTCCCTGAACTTTAGATATTGGCAAGTCTGGCCCCTGAGCTATATAATGTGTGATACTTTGATATTTTGATAAATCGATACATACGCTTGAATGTCTGAATCTATGATTGAATGTCTAAATATATGCTTGAATGTCTAAATCTATGTTTGGAATGCCTAAATCTATGATTGAATGTCTAAATCTATGTTTGGAATGCCTAAATCTATGTTTGGAATGTCTAAGTCTCTGATTGGAAGGCCTAAATCTATATTTGGTGCTTGACTCTTGAGACTCGTGAAACTTGATTCTTGGTGGAACGAGAGACTGGAGTCCTGTCACTGGCGGAATCTATCAATCTTGGAAAACATTTGGGGTTTATAATGTAATATAGTTGTCCTATTACCAAATGATACGCAACGCTTGATCTTACACGCGAAAACAGGAAGACGGGAATGATGGATTGGCCAAAGTGGCAATCCGATCGGATGACCACCCGATCGGATGGCCACCAGATCGGATGACCACCCGATCGAGTGGCCACTCGATCGAGTTGCCACCCGATCCATGCACACAGCCCTTTCCCACCTTCCTTCACACTATAAATAGGCCTGTCACATCACCAAACTCCCTGATGTGACAGCCCTATTCGAACAGACGCACGCGCACCACTTTTCTTCCATTTTCTTGGTGATTTCGGTACGTTTTACACTAGATCCTTGTACTTTCTTGATCTACACCTTATTCTCTATGTGATTCACCTTTGAAATCATACTTTCCACCGTGAAATCCCTGAGATTTGAGCTCTTGAGGGTGATGTCATCATGGTGGTTTGTACAAACTGTTGAATGATGTCATTTCTGGCAAGATCTAGCTCAGATCTAAGGAATTTCATACGTTTTTACACTAAATCTAAGTTAAATCTAGACTTTTTCATATAAAACTTTAGTTTCTTCATCTTTTCTTCAATCTTTTACTTTAAATGGTGAGATCAGTTCTGAACGGACTATAGGCTTGATTATTAGTCTAGAGTCGACTTAAAGATGGATTTCTTCCGAAGAATGACGACCGGAATATGGATTTTGACATGAATGTTTTCGCAGACAGTAACTGATCGGACTGGGGAGGTTCCCACCCGATCAGAACGGTTGTGCAACGATGAGTTTACCATTGTCATAATACTTACCATGCCGTCATCGTTAAACTTAGAAAATTTTACAAGATGGAAAACGGAACAAGGGTCGCCCGATCGAGCTTTGACTTTCAAATTAATACATAATTAGCAATGTAGGATCCATGTAACCTGTTTCATCATTAATATAACTGGATAATTAATGTAAGAACATGTCTAAACATGTTCAACCCGACAATTTTCAGTAGAGGCCCGGTTCGGTACCGAAAGTCGCATAATTTGACTTTTGCTTTGACTTTCAGTTCTGACCCGTTTAAGCCTAGTTTAGGATTGCCTTAGAGCTTCTTTTGAACCTAGTCACATGTTAGTATAACCCTCTGTGATTATACGGCTTGGTTCACTAGTTGTCTAATTATTATGCAAGTTTCCGTTAATTGCCTAAATGTTGACTAGTATGCCCTTTTCACCATAAAATAAAATATGATTTTTGAAAATATAAAAGAGTAGACACCTTGATTACTGATTTATAAACTTGTACCCAAAATTTGACATCAGTTAGAGGTCTAGATTAAGAGTTATGCTCATTAGCGTAATTAGAAGGCTTTTTGTGAATTAAATGGCATAACTAGCATATAGCCTATCTAAACCCAATTTTTAATTCCAAACTTTTTACCTACTGATATAAAATAATATTTTGGGATTTTTAAATATTTTTAATTAATTTTAGGCTGAGCATAACATAGGGTTGTAGCTTTAATTCGGTTAATGCCAGTTTTGCCTTTTTGGCTATAAAATGAGTTTTTCAAACCTTTTAACCCCAAACCTTTTGCCACTGATTTTATATGATAAATAAATTATTTTAACCTTCTGGAATAATAAAAATATCAGCTTTCCTTTAAAAACCCGGAAATAGCTCAAATTCGCCTTTTTAAGCGTTTTTAAAGCATAGTATGCATCAAAACCATTTTACACATATAAGGTTGATACCTACTGATATTTTAAGTATATTTTTATACATTAACAGTAAGCTAAAGTTTTAAACCCAGATTTCCAAATTTTGACCTTTTAGCCTATGTGAAATTACCAAAATACCCCTAAGGTGCATAGTTTGGTTTTAAATGATAAATTTCACATATATCTAGTACCCTACTGTTATAACTTATTAAATTAAGTATATTTACTAAATAAATCGGACCTGTAACTCAGATTACTAATTAAACTCTTTTATAACCTTTTAAATGACCAAAATGCCCTTACGGGGCATAATTCGAGTTTAAATCTGTTTTGGGCATAATGGAAGACATCTTACTGATGTCACAACATATTTAAGGCATATTAACTTAGGAAACTTGCATAGGACTCATGTGGTTACTCGTTACGCACTTCTCGCGTTCGGATCGGCTTATGTAACTAGTTTGCATATATTAGCCGAAACGGGCCAAACCTTGTCATTTTTGTCTCAAAATCCAGAATGTGTTTAGTTTACCCATATTATACAAGTCTTCAAACTTGTCGGGGCTAAATCACATTCTATTCCGGTCTTCGCTTATTCATGCGCTTGAACCGTATCTTCCTTTAAAACTAACCGGTCTAAGCTTAAGCTTAATTAAAGACCCGTTAGAAATCTAATAGGTTATTGTAAACCTTCGTTTCAGAATAGGAGGCCCAGTAAAAGCTATCTGTACTTGCTGAATTGATATACGGCTGAGATTAAATTTATATTTAGCTCAAGTAAATACTTTTAACTTATTTTCCCTATACGGGCTTGGGGTATGGTATATAAAATACCGCTTGGTCGGGCATTGAATCTTTAATCGGATAGAGGTTAAATCATTGAAATGCTCCGTTTGGAAATGTTTTGTTTGCTTAAAGCCTTTGGGGGGTTAATGACCATGTCCCGGATATCCTTGGCATCATTTTACGAAATGGCCACGACCTAAGCACGGGGTGTAGGCGTACACCCGTTAGTGCCTAAATAAATAATGTGGTGTGTTTTAACCCGGCACAAACCGGGCTACTGAACGCATAAGAAACATGTAATTCTTTTACAAGATTATATTCAAATAATTATCCCAAGTTATAAAAAGTTTTGTGCCACGTGCATTCAAATCAATTTTTATTAAACTTTTCAAAATGAGTCAGTTAATTGTATTTACCAGTGTAAACTGGTGTATTTTCCCACAAAGGTTAAGTGCAGGTACTACTCGAACTAGGCTGGCTTTCTCCTAGCGTTCATAATAAGTCTCGCAAGCTTAGATGTCATAAAACTGTTGAACAATGTTTCCTTTTTATTTTGATCCGCCTGTGGATCTGTTTCAACTACTTGTGATACTTAATATTACAATTTATTAAAGTTGAAATGAATCTATCTTTTGCTTCCGCTGTGCATTTAAATTTGTGTTGTTTGACTATGATGATATCAACTACGTCACGATACTCCCCACCGGGCCCACCGGTAATACGTGGAAATATCGGGGTGTGACAGGTTGGTATCAGAGCCAACACTGAGTGAATTAAACACTAGCCTTTTGTGTTTAATCTCAGTTACACAATTGCACATTCCTCAAATTTTCGAGTCTAGACAAAGAACATAGGACAAATCCCGATTTTTGTTTTATTTTGTCTTTTATATTATTCTTGTTGTTATCTTTGTTTATGTTGACAGGTCTAAATACGCCGCCGAGATTCTTCAGAAGAAAAGGAAAGTCACCTGTAAAAGGCCACGACCTGGAGGTCGGGCCTTCTCAAAGGCGAACCTCACCTATCCCTATTAGCACCAGTCCACAGGGAGACTGGAGGGCGCATCTACAGCCAGCGAGGCGATCAGTCTCGTTAGCTTCGTCACCTTCTTATTTACACTCCTTTGGACCCCATTCCGAAAACGAACCAGATAACCCACAACCTTCGTTTATCCCTCTCCAGCGGTCCAACTCGCGCCATTCCTTTGATAACCCGTCCCATATCTTTCGAAGCCGGTTCAACCCGGTAAACTACCTCGAGGAACCAGTGGGTGTTAACCCATTGGGACCTGAAGATCACTTTTCGGGAGATCACGCCATGGATATGGATGAGGATACTGACCCTACCGAACCACCGACTGGTACCCCCACTCATCCCATTGAAATTTCAGATGGGTCGTCTTTTCATGGATCACCTTACCATGGTCCAGATAGCTACCAAGCAAGGTTCAACCAGTTTGAGTGGTATTTCATACCCTCTTACCATTCGACACCTCAGCAGCAGCAGCAGGATCCTTCCGGGGATTCACGTCTTGTGGCAGTTACCCCGCCACCACCACCACCTCAGCAGCAACCTCCTGAGCCACCAAGGCGAAGGAGAACAAACGCACGGATGTCCGAGGGAGGAGGGGTACATATCAGCACGCCTCAACCATCGAGTGGCAGCCACTACCCACCACTCGGAGAAAACCAGCAGATGGGGGGACCTTCAAACCCCAACCCGGAAGTGAACTCTGCACATGTTGTACCACCACCATTGGGCTTTGGCAACCCAATTCCTACCTACACTGGCCCAGCAACGTATAATCCCTTCAAGCAGCCGGCTCACTCCAGTTTCAACTATGCGGAGATCGACCCATACCTGGCGGCGTGGAACTACAATGCTCTTAACCCCGAAGGGCCTTACGGAACTCCTTGGGGAGTCGGATACCCAGCTTATGGGTACCAACAGCAGCCGTCTCTTCGACCTCCACAACAGCCGCAGCCGCAGCCGCAGGTACCACGGTTTTCCCCGCCTGAGCGGGATGAAATTCTCCAAAGATTGGATCAGGTTGAGCAGGAAGTTCACAGAGATCGCAGAGAGCGACAAGGTTTCTTCAAGGGATTAGCAGGTTTAATTAAAGGAAAAAGCAAGAAGGACCATTGAATCCTTCAATTTGTTGATTGTGATTCCTTGTTTTCAGTTGAGCCCCTGCGTGGGCCTGTTTTTCTGTTTTAACCCCTGCGTGGGTATGTTTTGGTTGTTAAGCCCCTGCGTGGACACGTTTTTCCATTGACCCCTGCGTGGGTATGTTGTGTTGTTTAGCCCCTGCGTGGGCATGTTACTTTAATTGGAAGTCCCGTTCAGGGCAGACTCGTATTTTAAATTCATGTGGTGAACGGTTAAAATTTAAATTCTTATTTTTAGTTATATGCATGAACAAAAATATAAAATATGTAAATAACAATATTTTTACAAGATCTATCATTATATTAAAATGATAAAAATCTAAAGGATAAGACCTAGCCTTCATGTCATTTAAGACAGGGCCAAGACGGTAGTTCCCCAATTAGATTCAGATCCTTATCAACATCTTAATTTAGGATTGTTCTGCGTTAAATGTTAAAAAGAATCTTAAAAGGCAAAACCTAGCGTGTATGTCATTATAAGACCTGGCCAATATGGTAAAACCTGCTTAAAAAGATTCAAATCTCTGTTAACATCTGCAAACATGTTAACATTCTTGGCTAATGTGATCCGCAAAATCACACGTGCCACCCTTACATTAAATTATCCAAATCCTTTATTTATTAATTAAACATCTGATTGTGATGTGATGCCTACGGGCTATAATTATTGTCATATAAGACAAAAGACAGTCGTAGCTTATAAACTCCCTGTCAAGAAAGGTAATGAACCTTGATTCAAACCTTAATAACTAGATCTTATAAGATCTTGACCTAAATTTATAAATGTCCATGTGACTAGGTCTGTTGTACCATTATTATATTTTATTCTAGGACTAAGGGTTACTAATGAAAAGTCCCAAATGAAATTACTTAACAAATTAACCAATATGGATCTTTAATTACCATGGTTAATAAATTATCAAGATGACAAATCAATTATAATTCCCTAAATAAATCATTGTCATCATCTTATGTAGCAATCTAACTACATGGCCGAGTCTGAAGAGGTCAACAGTCGGCCAAAGGAGAATCATGACGCCACCAGGATCAATGTAACTGGTGCAGAACTCCAAGCATTAGTAGACAATGCTGTTACCAAAGCCATAAATAGGCAGTATAGTGAATCAAGTAGTACTCGAAGCAGGACCCAATCAGCACCCCATTCTAAGCGAAAAACACACTCTGAGGCTCATAGTAAGCCACCCTCTAAGCTAGATAAACCAAAGAAGGATGATGACGATCATCACTCCTCAAACCAGCAAAGTGTCCCGTCAAAGAAGATCGAGCTTAAACAGGAACCGCGTGGTAAGTCCTGTACGTATAAATACTTCGTCTCATGCAAACCCAGAGACTTTACTGGGGAAAAAGGAGCGGTTGACTGCATGACATGGTTGGAGGAAATGGATACTGTGGTTGATATCAGCGGGTGCGCTGATAAGGATGTAGTAAAATTTGTATCTCAATCGTTCAAAGGTGAGGCCTTAGCCTGGTGGAGATCGTTGATTTAAGCTACTGGGAAGATTCCACTGTACAATATGACATGGGAACAATTTGTTACCCTCATCAGGGAGAACTACTGTCCTCAGCATGAGGTTGAAAAGATTGAGTCAGTTTTTCTGTCATTGGTAATGAAAAATCTGGATTGCCAAGCTTACCTTACGAGCTTTAATACAATGTCAAGGCTGGTTCCTTATCTTGTGACCCCGGAACCCAAAAGAATAGCTCGTTTCATTGGGGGTTTAGCCCCATAAATTAAGGCAAGTGTAAAAGCCTCTCGGCCAGCTACATTCAGGTCTGCAGCTGATATATCCCTGTCCCTCACACTGGACGCGGTCAGGCAGAGATCGATGAGGAACACGGATGTCGAGAAAAGGAAGCATGAAGATGATAATTCACGACGGTCAGACAAGAAGCACAGGGGAAACAATGACCACAAGAAGGGGTCTGGATCTAAGAAGGATGGGCAACAATCTGGAGATAAGCCCAAGTGTAAGGTTTGTAAGAAGCACCATTTTGGGAGGTGCAGATTAGAGTCTAAATCCCAGTCCCAGCCGAGAGCTTGTGGGATTTGCAAGTCTTCTGAGCACAAGACCTTAGATTGTAAGAAAATCAAGGATGCTACATGCTATAGCTGCAATGAAAAAGGGCATATCAGGTCCAACTGCCCAAAACTTACAAAGAAGACTGAGGATGGGAAAAAGACCAATGCTAGGGTCTTCAGGATGGATGCGAAGGAAGCTGTTCTGGACGACAATGTGATCACAGGTACCTTCCTCATAAATGATGTTTATGCAAGAGTGCTATTTGATTCAGGTGCTGATAAATCATTTGTAGATAATAAGTTTTGTAAGTTACTAAATTTACCTGTTAAAACCCTAAGTGTGAAATATGAGGTGGAACTAACTGATGGTACATTAGAAACCGCCTCAACCGTATTAGATGGATGTTTCATATCCATTAGGAACCACTCCTTTCCACTATCTTTGCTTCCTTTGAAGTTAGCCGGTTTCGACATTGTTTTAGGCATGGATTGGTTATCTCGTAACCAAGCCTAGATTGTGTGCAACAAAAAGCAAGTGGTGATCAAGACTCCGTCTGGTGAGCCACTCATCATTCAGGGAGATACCCAGTATGGATTGCCGGAGCAAGTGTCTATGCTCAAGGCATCTAGATGCTTGAAGAAAGGTTGTGTCATTTACATGGCACAAGTGACTATTGATGAGCCGAAGCCTAAGATTGAGGATATCCCCGTCATTTCTGAATACCCCAAAGTTTTCCCTGAAGAACTACCTGGTTTACCACCAGAGAGGCAAGTAGAATTCAGAATTGACATCATCCCTGGAGCAGCACCAGTAGCAAGGGCGCCTTATAGGTTGGCACCAACAGAGATGAAGGAATTGAGAACACAATTAGATGAATTGTTAGCCAAAGGTTTCATTAGACCTAGTTCGTATCCATGGGGAGCGCCAATCCTGTTTGTCAAGAAGAAGGATGGATCGATGCGTATGTGCATCGATTACCGTGAGCTTAATAAGGTCACTATCAAGAATAGGTATCCTTTGCCCAGGATCAACGATCTGTTCGATCAATTGCAAGGGGCAAGCTACTTTTCTAAGATCGATTTGAGGTCAGGCTATCATCAATTAAAGGTTAAAGATGAAGATGTACACAAGACTGCATTTAGGACTCGTTATGGTCATTACGAGTTCCTAGTGATGCCTTTTGGGCTCACTAATGCACCTGCCGCATTCATGGACCTCATGAATCGTGTCTGCAAGCCTTACTTGGATAAATTCGTCATCGTTTTCATCAACGACATCCTCATCTACTCGAAGAATCAAGCTGACCACGAGAAACACCTTCGCTGTATTCTAAAACTTCTACATCATGAGAAGCTCTATGCCAAATTTTTGAAGTGTGAATTTTGGCTCCGAGAAGTCCAATTCCTTGGACACGTGGTTAGTGAGCGTGGTATCCAAGTGGGTCCCGCTAAGGTGGAAGCAGTTATGAACTGGCAAGAGCCGAAAACGCCCACTGAGATTCGCAGCTTTCTAGGGCTAGCAAGATATTACAGGCGATTTATTGAAAACTTCTCAAGAATTGCAGCGCCCTTGACTTTACTCACCCGCAAGAATAGCAAGTTTGACTGGGGGCCTAAGCAGCAAGAATCTTTCAATATTTTGAAGCAGAAGTTGAGCAACGCTCCTGTATTGACGTTGCCTGATGGAATTGATGAGTTTGTAGTATATTGTGATGCATCATACACCGGTATGGGCTGTGTGCTTATGCAGAAGGGCAAGGTCATTGCCTATGCTTCACGTCAGTTAAAGGTGCACGAGAAGAACTACACCACCCATGACTTGGAGCTGGGTGCCGTTGTATTTGCACTAAAACTATGGAGACATTACTTGTATGGAACCAAGTGTGTGATCTATTCAGATCACAAAAGCCTTCAACACTTGTTTAATCAGAAAGATTTAAACATGAGGCAACGACGTTGGATGGAAACTCTGAATGATTATGACTGTGAGATAAGATACCATCCAGGCAAGGCAAATGTGGTTGCCGATGCCTTAAGCAGGAAGGAAAAAGTGAAACCTATAAGAATCAATGCCAAGAGCATTGCGATAAAGAATAGTTTGAACGAAAGGTTGTTAGCTGCACAGAAGGAAGCTGTTTTGGAAGCTAACTATCCTAATGAGAAACTAGGAGTAACTGAAGAACAGTTATCCCATGGTAATGATGGAATCCTAAGGCTAAATGGACGAATATGGGTTCCAGTTTATGGAGGACTTCGGGATGTTATCCTCCAGGAAGCCCATAATTCTAAATATTCCGTTCATCCTGGAGCTGATAAGATGTACCAGGATCTAAAGGAAAACTATTGGTGGATAGGCTTGAAGAAGTCTATAGCTGCCTACGTAGCTAAATGTTTGACGTGTGCACATGTCAAAGCTGAACATCAGAAGCCGTCAGGTTTGCTACAACAACCTGAAATTCCCACTTGGAAGTGGGAAATGGTGACAATGGATTTCATCACCAAGTTGCCAAGAACAAAGAAAGGAAATGATACTATATGGGTGATAGTAGATAGACTGACTAAGTCAGCACATTTCCTACCCATTAAGGAAACTTATAGTTCTGACATGTTAGCACAATTGTATGTTGACAAGATTGTATCTCTGCATGGAGTACCAGTGGCTATTATCTCTGACAAAGATACCAGATACACGTCACACTTTTGGAATAGTTTCCAACAGTCTTTGGGCACGCGCTTAAATTTCAGTACGGCTTACCATCCTCAGACGGACGGGCAGAGTGAACGTACCATCCAAACTTTGGAAGACATGCTACGTGCATGTGTAATTGATCTAGGTGGTAGTTGGGATAAGCACATGCCATTGACCGAGTTCTCCTATAACAATAGCTACCATACAAGCATTAAGGCTGCACCTTTTGAGGCATTATATGGTAGAAAGTGTAGAACGCCTGTTTGTTGGGCAGAAGTAGGAGAATCTCAATTGTCAGGACCCGATATAGTCCTTGAAACGACAGACATGATTGTCCAGATTCGTGACCGCCTGAAAGCTGCCAGGGATAGGCAGAAAAGTTATGCTGATAAAAGGCGAAAACCTCTAAAGTTTGAGGTTGGGGATAGAGTTTTGCTAAAAGTATCACCCTGGAAGGGAGTGATGCAGTTTGGTAAGAAAGGTAAACTAAGCCCAAGGTATATAGGACCATTCGAGATCATCGAATGTGTGGGATCAGTGGCTTATAAGTTAAACTTACCTGAAGAGCTCAGTGGAATTCACAATGTATTCCACATCTGCAATCTGAAGAAATGTCTGGCTGATGAATCGCTAGTCATACCACATACGGATGTGCACATAGATGAGAGCTTGAAATTTGTGGAAAAACCTTTGTCGATTGAGGATCGACAGGTTAAGAAGCTTCGGAGGAAGCATGTGCCTATTGTGAAGGTTAAATGGGATGCCCGTAGTGGTCCCGAATATACGTGGGAGTTAGAATCCACCATGAAAGAAAAGTACCCTCAATTGTTTCAATAAATCTCGAGGTCGAGATTTCTTTTAAGGGGGTGAGGATGTAACACCTCGTAAAATCATACCCAATAAAATAAAGACACGTGTCATGTAATGCAAACGTGTTATGAAGACGGATCCAGACAAAGATGTACGGTAGGATTTAAAAGCGTCGACATGTTAATTTATACCTCTGAGCGACCTATTAATAAATCCCTAACCATGATATATTTAATCAACATCTCAAATTATGCAAATAAATCTGGTTATCCTAAATAACAAATTGATTATAACCTAAGTCATGGATCCAATATGAATTCTTGGTATTTCTGACATTTAAAAACCTTCCACAAGGATCCAAAATTGTGTAAGAACATGCAAGGCATGCAAGAGCTGAAAACTTGGTCCCATTACTGAAAAGAAGCACAAGATTTGGACTTGTAAGAAATGCATGAGCTAAGCCTAAAAGTTGCAAAAACTTTTGTCTCTGGTCATCGGTTACGGACCGTAAGAGCTAAGGCTTACGGTCCGTAAGGAGGTGCTTACGGACCGCAAAGGAATCCCTTACGGTCCGTAAGGCTGTCGCTGGCAGCAGAAATGGACAGCTGCCAGTTCAGCCTGTTCCACCGCCTTAGATAAGTGGTTTTCGAAATCAGGGGCCCTATAACTGGTTTTTAGCATCATAGGAACACCTGGGATGATCTTGCAACACATGTAAACTACTTTGGCATGATCTAGTGCATTTGGGTTCACTATATAAGAGAGTGAAGTTGCGACCATTTTGTTCACTACATCCAAACTCACTTCAACTGATCTCTGGAGCTCTCTGGACAGCAGCCAACTTCTCTTAGGATCCATAAGCATACTTAGGACCTTTGTAAGTGTCCTTAACCCTTCCTAATTCAGTTTAGCTTAATTATTTAGCTAAAAGTCAAACCGTCGTAATTAAGGTTTGACTTCGAGATTAATTAAAATTTGTTCAGTCAAATCTCGAATTAAAAGTACCTATAAGTAGGTAATTATGTGGGTAATAAACCCTTAAAAGGGTACTCTCTGATTCCCACTCTAACTAGGTCAATTGTCGGGTCAAAGCTAACTTTAAAAAGTCAACAAAATACTTATTTTCAAATTAATACATAATTAGCAATGTAGGATCCATGTAACCTGTTTTATCATTAATATAACTGGATAATTAATGTAAGAACATGTCTAAACATGTTAAACCCGACAATTTTCAGTAGAGACCCGGTTCGGTACCGAAAGTCGCATAATTTGACTTTTGCTTTGACTTTCAGTTCTGACCCGTTTAAGCCTAGTTTAGGATTGCCTTAGAGCTTCTTTTGAACCTAGTCACATGTTAGTATAACCCTCTGTGATTATACGGCTTGGTTCACTAGTTGTCTAATTATTATGCAAGTTTCCGTTAATTGCCTAAATGTTGACTAGTATGCCCTTTTCACCATAAAATAAAATAAGATTTTTAAAAATATAAAAGAGTAGACACCTTGATTACTGATTTATAAACTTGTACCCAAAATTTGACATCAGTTAGAGGTCTAGATTAAGAGTTATGCTCATTAGCGTAATTAGAAGGCTTTTTGTGAATTAAATGGCATAACTAGCATATAGCCTATCTAAACCCGATTTTTAATACCAAACTTTTTACCTAATGATATAAAATAATATTTTGGATTTTTAAAGATTTTTAATTAATTTTAGGCTGAGCATAACATAGGGTTGTAGCTTTAATTCGGTTAATGCCGGTTTTGCCCTTTTTGGCTATAAAATGAGTTTTTCAAACCTTTTAACCCCAAACCTTTTGCCACTGATTTTATATGATAAATAAATTATTTTAAACCTTCTGGAATAATAAAAATATCAGCTTTCCTTTAAAAACCCGGAAATAGCTCAAATTCGCCTTTTTAAGCGTTTTTAAAGCATAGTATGCATCAAAACCATTTTACACATATAAGGTTGATACTGACGTGTGCGTATATATACATAATATTTTGCAATGAATTACACACGATTGGGTTTTAAATTTATAAAAGTGATTATTACTTTTACATCAAAACACACACGAAAGAGGCAAGTGTACCCCGTCATATATGTAATAAAGTATCGGTAAGAACCAAGTATCGATCCAAGGAAATGGGCGGAGAATTAGTACTAGACCTTTGTCACTAAACTACCGGTAAAAACATAGGTTTGTTTGATTTTAAACTAAACTAAAGTAAACATAACCAAATACATAATAAAAACATAATAGAATATAGATAAAAAGCCTTGCTAAATACACAACCACAGCATGTCAACTAAGTCAGTTTTGGCACTAGAAGCATTCGGTCAATTTTCCAATTTAAGACAATTAGTATCCCTTTCGGGAATCCTAACATGACAATCATTCGGAAAGCTAAAACGATAAACACACTTTAACCACCTAAAATTGTTCTTTAACGTGCAATTGATAAATGTCTATGAAAATCTCTTAAAAATAAGTTAGTCAGCCGTTAGGATTATTCGAACCTCACTTAATCAAGGAAAGCGACACCGATAAACACAATGCAACCACCGAGACAAGCATAAACTAGATTAAATCACAACCGAGTTCATTTTACAAATCTTGCACAATAATTCACCAAGATAGCAATTTTGGCCTAAACTACTAACTAAGCTAACAAATCATGGCAAGAATTTATAACGACACCATCTAACCCGTTAAGGTCCTTACGTGACGGCAAGCTCTCTTGATTAACAATAATTACATTTTATTAAATCACTAACCATTTCTAGTATCATGATGCACACATTTAAACCAAGCTAAACTAGTTAACCAAGTTCAAAGTTTACTAATACAAGATTAATTAAGCTTCATTTTTCAACTATCTTAACTAACCAAGCATCAATCATCCAACATAATTACTTATAATCAAGAAATCAATATCAATAACAAGGTTGCAAACTAATCATCAAAGATTAACATAGAAAATACTTCAAATGTCATTACAAACAAAGTTTAACAAACTAATGGTTATAATCTAGCAAGGGATTGTTGTGTTTTTGCCCAAAGGCTACAATAATACATAAATCATAATCTAAGTACTTGAAAGATCAACAAAAACTTGGAAAGATTAGAAAATCAAACCATAAACAAGTACTAGACTAAGGATCCGGGTAGTAATCGAGCTAAACGAGACAATGTGGCTTGAATCCGGGTGAAAGCTAATGCCTCCGGAGCCTGAAAATCGCCTGAGAGCTCTCCAAAAATCCAGAATATCGAGCAGAATGTTTCTGCTGTGTTTTTATACTTTTTGCTGTTGCACGGTCGTTCTCCCTGTGGAACGACCGTTCACTTTATTCAATTATTGGACATGGGTCACCATACCGCATACGTCATCGGATCGTTGACCAGATCTGAAATGGCACGACCGTTCTTTGTGTGGAACGGTCGTTCAGTTCCGGGCTTCATGTTGCACGCCAAGTCGCACCTACCGTTCAGTTCCGAGACTCTGTTGATTCACCGGAGACGCACGGTCGTTCCTCAGATGGAATGACCGTTCTTCACCAAATCGCTTGTTTCCCTGGAACGCCCAGCCGCACCGATCGTTCATTGCCGAGATGATCAGCGTTGTCGGAGATGCACGACCGTGCATCAGGTGGAACGGTCGTTCCACAGGCCCAGTTCAGAATCCTTAATAGAAAGTCCGCAGCTTTGTCGTTTTGTCCGGAAAGTCCTCGTTTTTGCTATCATCTTGTCTGGAATGCAGTTTTAGGCCTGTAAACACAAATGTAGATAAATAAGTATCCGAACGACGGTTTTACGGCCAAAAACGCATAAAATAGGGGTAAAACGGGGAACTAAAATATGTGTAAATTAGAGTGTATTAGATACCTACTGATATTTTAAGTATATTTTTATACATTAACAGTAAGCTAAAGTTTTAAACTCAGATTTCCAAATTTGACCTTTTAGCCTATGTGAAATTACCAAAATACCCCTAAGGTGCATAGTTTGGTTTTAAATGATAAATTTCACATATATCTAGTACCCTACTGTTATACCTTATTAAATTAAGTATATTTACTAAATAAATCAGACCTGTAAATGAGATTACTAATTAAACTCTTTTATAACCTTTTAAATGACCAAAATGCCCTTACGGGGCATAATTCGAGTTTAAATCCGTTTTGGGCATAATGGAAGACATCTTACTGATGTCACAACATATTTAAGGCATATTCACTTAGGAAACTTGCATAGGACTCATGTGGTTACTCGTTACGCACTTCTCGCGTTCGGATCGGCTTATGTAACTAGTTTGCATATATTAGCCGAAACGGGTCAAACCTTGTCATTTTTGTCTCAAATCGAGAATGTGTTTAGTTTACCCATATTATACAAGTCTTCAAACTTGTCGGGGCTAAATCACATTCTATTCCGATCTTCACTTATTCATGCGTTTGAACCGTATCTTCCTTTAAAACTAACCGGTCTAAGCTTAAGCTTAATTAAAGACCCGTTAGAAATCTAATAGGTTATTGTAAACCTTCGTTTCAGAATAGGAGGCCCAGTAAAAGCTATCTGTACTTGCTGAATTGATATACGGCTGGGATTAAATTTATATTTAGCTCAGGTAAATACTTTTAACTTATTTTCCCTATACGGGCTTGGGGTATGGTATATAAAATACCGCTTGGTCGGGCATTGAATCTTTAATCGGATAGAGGTTAAATCATTGAAATGCTCCGTGTGGAAATGTTTTGTTTGCTTAAAGTCTTTGGGGGGGTTAATGACCATGTCCCAGATATCCTTGGCATTATTTTACGAAATGGCCACGACCTAAGCACGGGGTGTAGGCGTACACCCGTTAGTGCCTAAATAAATAATGTGGTGTGTCTATTGATCTTTTACCCGGCACAAACCGGGCTACTGAACGCATAAGAAACATGTAATTTTTTTACAAGATTATATTCAAATAATTATCACAAGTTATAAAAAGTTTTGTGCCACGTGCATTCAAATCAATTTTTATTAAACTTTTCAAAATGAGTCAGTTAATTGTATTTACCAGTGTAAACTGACGTATTTTCCCAAAAAGGTTAAGTGCAGGTACTACTCGAACTAGGCTGGCTTTCTCCTAGCGTCCACAATAAGTCTCGCAAGCTTGGATGTCATAAAACTGTTGAACAATGTTTCCTTTTTTATTTTGATCCGCCTGTGGATCTGTTTCAACTACTTGTGATACTTAATATTACAATTTATTAAAGTTGAAATGAATCTATCTTTTGCTTCCGATGTGCATTTAAATTTGTGTTGTTTGACTATGATGATATCAACTACGTCACGATACTCCCCACCGGGCCCACCGGTAATACGTGGAAATATCGGGGTGTGACAGCGACACTAGCATGGCTGAAACTATTTTTAATACTTACATTATGGATATGAGTGGTTTTAATCTACTATGCTATTATTCAAACTTGTATACTCGCCAATACTTTGTATTGATATTTAATACATGTTGTAGGCTGATAGGTTGCTATGGAACACTTGGAAATCAAGCTAGGAGATGCCTAGAAACGTCACTTAAATAATTTAGACTTTTTGAACAATTTTATGATGGGATGTAACTTTTGATGATGCTTGTTTGACATTTGATACTCTATATCATGAAATCTACTTAATTACTATTGGAATATCTAGTGTTATGGAATCTCATGAGCAATCTAAACGCTTAGTGCTCGCACCTCGATGTTTCCGCTATCGGTTGGGGTGTGACAGATTGGTATCAGAGCCATAAGTATAGGGAATTAGGATAAGTAGGAATACTTGTAGGACCGAGTTTCGTGACCGAAACCGTGATTCGTGTGATTATGTTCAAAGACGGAAGAGATTAACAATGATAAACAAACAACTTTGTATTAATCCGGTAGTAAAACGTTACAAATCGGCCCGATTACATGATAACCGAACTAATACCAAAGGAGTATACATTCCGGGAGAGATCAAGTGGTGATCTCTCCCTGGGTGAGGTCTCAAACCTCCTCTCACACTCTTGGTCTTGCAAATGACAAAATGTTGGTATTTATACCCAACACAGGTTGCATGGTCGAAGGATCTAACTGATTGATCGATAGATCATCTGTCGATCATCCAGCTATCGAAAGATACACATATACCTCGAAGGATGACATATCCTTCGAGGTCCATTCATCTATCGATGGATATCTTTCGAGCTCATCATCGAAGGATCTAAGTTATCCTTCGATGACCATCCTTCGACCCCAAACATTATACAACCATAATCTAACTGTTTGTCTAGCAAAACCCACACGGTCAACCGAATAGCCCTCTCGTTTGACCACTTCAAACGAGCGGGTCTATACACGTTCGATAGACCGTTTCACTAACTATTACAAATTCAGCGTAAAATAAAACTAATCCTATTCGACAAGCATCGGACACAAATCTGCATCAACAAATTCCCCCTTGTCCGTTGCTGTCGAATGCTGAAAATGCAACTGCAATCGATCTTCAGTCAAGTATTCATCTTCTCTGTGTTAACAAATTCCCCCTTGACCGATGATCCAGGTAAGTAGTATCTTGACGCTCCTTGTGAAATATTTCCCCCTTAAAGTACGCGTATCCGTGTTGGGTGTTGTGCAATTTCCTCAATTGACCGATCTTCCGCTGATCTTCCAATACTCCAACCGGCATTTGATAAGGGTTCCAATCTTTAAGAACTGCATCAAGTCTTGATCTTGTCATAAGAACTCTGTTTCATACAAGCATACTACATTGATAGAGATTTCTGGTGAACTGTCATCTGTAAACCGTCTTTGTGGAATCGACCAAGTAATGCACTTTAATCTTCAGCATCAACACTCAGGAAAGTCAGCTAGACCAAGTGTATCCCTTGCAAGCTCAACCAGCATGCTTAGTTGAACTACATCCAGATCTCATTGTCTCGCCTTTGTGAAGTTGACCACGTAATGCACTACGGATCTTCAGCATCAGTACTCAGGAAGTCAGCTTGACCAAGTACATCGTTTGCAAACTCAACGAATTGAGTTACCCCCAGATCCCTGTAAAATCCCAAGGAAACATCAAACCCAAAACCGAATCCTGCAGGTCTTCAGTCTTGAACTATCAGCTTTCATAAAGATTCCCCAGGTCTTCAGTGAACAGCGCTTTTGTAACTACTGTAGACTTTAGAAACCTGTATTTTTCCGTGCAAAACCCTTCACGCTGGCTGGAGAATTAATTAAAATCCTCAAATATGTGTATGTGCAAAACATTCCACGCCGAACCGTTTGTATCACCAGAAAATCACAAACTCTACCACCTGTGATTGCGTTTAGAAATTTACCGAAGAAATTCAACATACGAAATTTTTATTCCCCCTATTTCTTTGGTAAGATTTCTAAACCTTAACAGATTCTCTCCACTTCAAAGAAACTGTCGTCAAATGTTCACCAGTTCCCTCCACTAAGCGGAACTGTCATCAATCTCCGTTGAATGTTCTTGGTTTTTCGAAAAATCACGAAAACGAATTTCTTCTTTGCATATGCTAGTTGAATAAGAACGTCCCCTAGTACCCCGTAGGATCCGACTTGTATCCCTCCAAAGACTTTGTGAACTCGTTAGGACCGGTGTTGACATTCTAGGTTCATTCATTCGTTACCAAATGCGAGAATATGACAATAAACAAAAAGGATTTCTTCGTTGCATATTCTAGTTGATAAAGCAATATCGCCTAGTACCCCATCGGATCCGACTTGTATCCCTCCAAAGACTTTGTGAACTCGTTAGGACCGGTGTTGGCGTTCAAGGTTCATACGTTCGTCTTCAAATGCGAGAATATGACAAATAACAAAGTGCTTTCGAACACTTTCGAATAACCAATAACAATCATAAACTATCGACGTGCGGAAGTGAACATACCGTTCTCGTTTTTGGTTTTTGGCCCATAATAGTCGCGTCACCATTTTTGACATTTGCATCGGTAACCGTGACTACCCCACATTTTTCAAATAATCAAGTTTTCATCATCCATGCCTTTTTTTTTTTTTTTTTTTTTTTTTTTTTTTTTTTTTTTTTTTTGGAACATGAACCCCATCTTCTTCTTCGATACATCTGGTATCTGTCGAGGATCATCTTTCGAAGGATTGAAGGATCATCTTTCGAAGAATCATCTTTCGAATGATCGAAGGATCATCTTTCGAAGGATCATCTTTCGAAACACACATCCAGACTTTCGAAGGATCATCTACGAAGGATTATCTTTCGAAGTTGTTGAGGGTTCCCACAAAATATCTGGTATCTTTCGATCACCCTTGCATCTTTCGAAATATGAAGATCTTTCGAAATATGAAGCTGCCAAGAACACAGCCACTGTTCAATTTCGCAGATTTGACGAAAACACTTTGTATACGATTTTTGATGATGATAACTTGTTTATTTAGGTGAAAAACATAAAACCCAACATTCGTTTCAGCACAGATCTGAATATTCGGGTCCAGATCTGAGTTTTTCTTGATTTTCACCATTTTTACATCTTGAACAAAAAGCACAAAAATCACAGATCTAGAGCACATGTGACTTAGTAAACTGTTAGATTTACTAAATCGGGCACCATGGCTCTGATACCAATTGTAGGACCGAGTTTCGTGACCGAAACCGTGATTCGTGTGATTATGTTCAAAGACGGAAGAGATTAACAATGATAAACAAACAACTTTGTATTAATCCGGTAGTAAAACGTTACAAATCGGCCCGATTACATGATAACCGAACTAATACCAAAGGAGTATACATTCCGGGAGAGATCAAGTGGTGATCTCTCCCTGGGTGAGGTCTCAAACCTCCTCTCACACTCTTGGTCTTGCAAATGACAAAATGTTGGTATTTATACCCAACACAGGTTGCATGGTCGAAGGATCTAACTGATTGATCGATAGATCATCTGTCGATCATCCAGCTATCGAAAGATACACATATACCTCGAAGGATGACATATCCTTCGAGGTCCATTCATCTATCGATGGATATCTTTCGAGCTCATCATCGAAGGATCTAAGTTATCCTTCGATGACCATCCTTCGACCCCAAACATTATACAACCATAATCTAACTGTTTGTCTAGCAAAACCCACACGGTCAACCGAATAGCCCTCTCGTTTGACCACTTCAAACGAGCGGGTCTATACACGTTCGATAGACCGTTTCACTAACTATTACAAATTCAGCGTAAAATAAAACTAATCCTATTCGACAAGCATCGGACACAAATCTGCATCAACAATACTTGCCCTAGTATATAGTTCTAGGAATCTTGATTCTTATCTGTTGTTTAAGACTTATGCATTCTACCGTACCGGCTTCCTAGCCGCACGTTTTCCTGCTAAACTTACATGCCTTTCCTAAGGCTGACACAATATACACTTGATACTTCGAAAACGCTATCATTTAGTGTTTGTATTTGGCACGAGATTTACCCTCAAGCCAGGAGTGACATCCGAACCTTAATGGAAAATCTCCATATTATTCTAGTAGGTCTTGTCTGTGGATAAGTACCGACGATATTAGGGTACGACGTTATCAAGTTAGAGGTGAAACTTAGACCTTGATAACTAGTTCCAATCCTTGATGTTTTATTTATGTCTCGCTAAAGTCTCGAAACTTCCATCCAATTGGATACGTGAAATGACCAAAAGGACGAATATCATAGGCCTAACATCGATGACGTATTTGTCTAAGTAAGTCAAGACGCGCTATCTCAATTCGGAAGGGGTTCGAATCACTTTGGTTAGTCACCGTTCCTCTACCCGGAACACTCTATGTTTTATGAGCCTATCTTTTATGTTATCTCGACTTTTACATGTGGTTTTAGACTTAATTCTTCGTTTATCTTGATTATTCGTTTATTTTAAGACGTCCTCACGAATCACATGTATGTCCGCAATCTAAAACGCTAACTCTAATCTCAGGACCAACTAAATTTATGAAGTTTTATTCAATCATGATAGCATATGTGTGAATCTTGATCGACTATGATTCAATATAAATCTACCTGATGAAATCTATGTGTGGTTGTGGTTGTAAGATACTAAACGTAACATGGCATGGAAACATGAGGGAGAAGTGACGTGTCTGAAGCATGGTGGATACGCCGCTGGCACTTCCTATATATAAGTGTTTCAGACGTGTTACCAACTCTCGTACTAAGTGCCATGCGAAACTTAGTGTTTACAGCCCGGTGATGAGTTGTTGGAATCCAATCTTTGAAAACTACTTGAGTAATCTACGAGGAATCTATGTGTGATCTATGCGTAACCTACGTGTAATCTAAGTATGTGCTGTTTTGATAAACAAAATGCGAAGTGTAGCCTAGCGCCAAAGACGAGGATGACGTGACATGTCCGAAAGATGGTGGATATGCCGCTGGTACTTCCTATATATAAGTGTTTCTGGCATGTTACCGAGACTTCGTACCACGCGCTAAGTGAAGTTCGTAATTTTGTAGGCTCGGGTTAAGGTTATGGAATCTATTTGGTTAATCTATGATTGAATCTATTTGATTAGTCTATGATGAATCTAATTAGGTAATCTATGTTGTGAAAAGTGGTAGAATCTAATGTTGTGGTTAACGAAGCGTGACACCGATGACGAGGGGGACGTGGCATGATTAAAGCATGGTGGATACGCCGCTGGTACTTCTTATATATAAGTGCTTCCGTCATGTTGCCGAACATTCGTAGCACGTGCCATGTGGGATTTCGTTGTTGTGGATTGTTAACATGAATCTATGTGGAGCTATTGAATCTATTGGAACCTATGAATCTATCGAATCTACTGGAAACTACTGAACCTATTGGAGTCTATGAATCTATTGAATCTATAGAATCTATGCAATCTCTGGGGATCTATGTCAATCTATTGGAGTAGTCTATGTGCATCTATGATGATGAGTGTGTTTTGCGACACGTAACATGACACTGCGTACGAGGTCGAAGCGATCCTGCCCGAAGCATGGTGGATGCGCCACTGGTACTTCCTATATATAAGCGTTTTTGACACATCTCCAAACTTCGTATAACGTGCCATGCGAAGGTCGTGGGTTGCGGTATCTATGTGGAACATGAGTTTTAGTCTATCGTGTGTGAATCTATATTAATCTAGACTTAATGATCCTCTTGTTGGATCTTTAGGATGTCTTCTCAAAAGCTCTCCGACACTCTCAAGAGGGCTAGGGAAAAATCCCAGAAAAATATGATGTCCTTCATGGCCAACCAGATCGCTCGAGTCGTGCCAAAGATTGTCTCTGAGATCCAAGGATCGAACACGCCGCCCTCATCTGTTGATTCTAAAACGGAGAAAGAAAAGTCTACCAAGTTCACCTATAAACATTTCATCTCTTGCAATCCTAAGTCTTTCACAGGCAGTGATGGGGTGACTGCTATGCTCGAGTGGTTCGACAGCATCGAGGTTACTTTCATCAACAGCGAATGCCCAGATCATCTAAACACGAAGAGTGCGACCGGAATGTTTCAAGGTCGAGCACTAGAATGGTGGACAAACGAGAGAAACATCCGATCAAATGAAGAAGGATATGCTCTTCCATGGGCTGAGGTGCGAGAATTAATGATGCTTGAATTCTGCCCTCCTCATGATCAACTAAAGCTAGAAGAAGAGTTTTGGCACTTGAAGCAGATTGGTGATGATAATCTGGCTTATACTACCTGCTTCAAACAACTCAGCTTGATTGTTCCTCACTTGGTTTCTACTCCTAAGCGAATGATAACCAAGTATCTCAATGGTCTACCTCCTGCTATGCGTGATTCTATCGAAGCAGCTCAACTCGGGAATATTGAGGAAGTGTATCGTTTGGCAGCCAGTTTGAATAACAACCGTGTGCGTGATAAGCAGTTTGCTACTCCTGCTACCTCCAAGTCTGCAAATCAAGTCACTCAGTAGTCAAGTGGCAGCAAGAACAAGAAAAGGAAATCTCAGGGTTCAGGATGCAATGCTATTGTCCATGCTACAAACCCTGCTGCTAAACCTACTCCTGCTACTGCTGCTGCTAACCCTGCTGTTCCAGAAGTTAAGAAGCAGTACACTGGGTCTTACCCCAAGTGCGCCACATGTAATTTTCATCATCTTGTTGCTTCTGCATGTCGATTGTGCACCAACTGCAACCGCTATGGTCACACGACTCCCTACTGTCAACAAGCTAAACCAGCTCATCCAGTTCAGCAAGCCCCAGCTCAGGCAGCTCTACCAGCTCCTCCGCAGAATCCAAAGCCAATCAATGTTGTTCGTGCATGCTACAAGTGTGGGGATACTACTCACCTCCGCAACCAGTGTCCTCAGCTGAACCAGGACCAGCAGCCAGCCGCTCGTGGGCGAGCGTTCAATCTCAACGCTAATCAGGCTCGTAATGACAATGATGTCGTGAATGGTACGTTTCTTGTGAATAACCTTTATGCTTCGATCCTATTTGATACTGGTGCCTATAGAATTTTTGTGTCTGTGGAATTTGAATCTCTGCTAAACTGTGCACGCTCTATGTTACCTAAGTCGTTTTCGGTGGAAGTTGCCAATGGGAAGTCTATTCTAGTTGATTCTATTCTCCATGGCTGTTCCTTGATTCTTAACGACCACGTATTTTCTATAGATCTAATACGCATGCAATTGGGTAGTTTTGATGTCATTATCGGTATGGATTGGTTGCGTAAGAACCATGCCGAGATTACTTGTCACGAGAAGTCTGTTCGTTTACCACTACCATCTGGTGATGCCTTGCATATTTATGGAGACCGACCTTTGAAAGGACTGAGGCTGATGTCATGTACACAAGCGAGCAGGTGCTTACGCAAACAAAACCTTGCTGTCTTGGCCCACGTGGTGGAATAAAAGAGCAAGGGGAAGAACATAAGCGATGTTCCAGTGGTGTGTGATTTCCCCAATGTCTTTCCTGAAGATCTACCCGGTCTTCCACCTCCTAGAACCGTCGATTTTCGTATTGATCTCATCCCTGGTGCGACTCCTGTCGCCAAGGCCCCGTACCGTCTTGCACCTTCTGAGATGCAAGAGTTATTTAGTCAACTTCAAGAACTACTCGACAAGGGATTTATTCGTCCAAGTACCTCGCCATGGGGTGCTCCCGTGCTGTTTGTCAAGAAGAAAGATGGTTCATTCCGTATGTGTATCGACTACCGTGAACTTAATAAGCTTACCATTAAGAATCATTATCCTCTTCCCCACATCGATGATCTATTAGACCAACTACAAGGCGCGTCATGTTTCACAAAAATCGATCTCCGTTCTGGTTATCATCAGCTTCGAGTTCTCGAAGATGATGTACCAAAAACCGCATTTCGTACTCGTTATGGACATTACGAGTTCGTGGTCATGCCTTTTGGATTGACCAACGCACCCGTCGTGTTCATGGATCTCATGAATCGTGTTTGTAAGCCCTATTTGGATCGTTTTGTGATAGTCTTTTTTGATGATATCCTAAGTTATTCAAAAACTAAAGCTGATCATGCTCGACATTTGCGCTTGATGCTTGAACTCTTACGTGGTGAACGTCTGTATGCTAAATTTTCTAAGTGTGAGTTTTGGATTAATGAAGTTCAATTTCTTGGTCACGTCGTTAGTAAGCAAGGTATCCATGTTGACCCGTGTAAAATCAAAGCTGTGAAGAATTGGAGTACGCCAAAATCTGCATCCGAGATTCGTTCCTTTCTAGGATTGGCGGGGTATTACCGCCGGTTTATTTCGGATTTCTCGAAGATCGCTGTTCCTCTTACTTCGCTAACTCAGAAAGAGAGACCTTTTGCTTGGGGTCCTGAACAGGAGAAATCTTTCCAAACTCTTAAGACTCTTTTGTGTAATGCCCCTGTTCTTACTCTCCCTGATGGGAATGACGATTTCGTGGTATATTGCAATGCCTCAAACCGTGGATTGGGTTGTGTGCTCATGCAGCGGGACAAGGTTATTGCTTATGCTTCTCGTCAGCTCAAAGTGCATGAGAAAAACTATACTACTCACGATCTGGAGCTTGGTGCGGTTGTGTTTGCGTTAAAGATATGGCGACACTACTTGTATGGTACTAAGTGCGTGGAGTTCACTGACCATAGAAGTCTTCAACATATCTTCGACCAAAAAGAGCTGAACATGCGACAGAGACGTTGGGTGGAATTGCTAAACGACTACGACTGTGAAATTCGCTACCATCCGAGCAAAGAGAATGTAGTGGCCGATGCTCTTAGTCGTAAAACTCGTGTAAATGCTATTCGCATCTCTAATGATCTCCATACATGTATACGTGACGCCCAATATTCGTCAGCAAATGAAGGAAGTCTAGAAGAAGAAATCCACGACGTTAGGATCGATCATCTTGAAACTAAACCTAACGGACTGCAGTATTACCTCAATCGCATCTGGGTGCCGGATCGCGGTAATCTCCGTGAGCTTCGTATGAAGGAAGTTCACAAATCCCACTACTCCATTCATCCGGGCGCCGATAAGATGTACCATGATTTGCGTACAACTTATTGGTGGCCTGGCATGAAAAGGGACATTGCCATATACGTTTCTAAATGACATACTTGTACGAAAGTGAAGGCTGAACATCAACGCCCTTTAGGACTCTTAGAACAACCCAAAATCCCAGTCTGGAAATGGGATGGTATCGCTATGGACTTTATTACTAAGTTACCTCGAACACCTTCTGGTCACGATAGCATCTGGGTGAGAGTTGATCGTTTGACCAAATCCGCCCACTTTCTTCCTATTCGTGAAGATTATAGGGTGGAGAAACTTGCTCGAATCTATACTGATGAGATTATATGCCGTCATGGCATACCTCTTGACATAATCTCGAACCGCGATGGTCCTTTTACTTCACGTCTTTGGCAAACCTTCCAATCCGCTATGGGTACTCACTTGAATCTTAGCACGGCCTTTCATCCACAAACGGATGGACAGACCGAGCATACTATTCACTATGACAACTGGCACAAAACCGGTAATTTCCATACAGTTTAATTATTATTTAATATCTGCAGTTATGTGCTTAAATGTCAACATTGTCTGATTACATGCTATACTTGTGAATTCATGCACGTTTTATAATACAAATATTGCTTTATGCATTAATGATAGCGTTGCGTCAGAAATACTAGTAAACTCACCGGTAAGACACATTGTGTCAACAACTCTGCAGAAAGCAGTCAGACAATAGAATTGGGGCCTAGGAGTAGGTCCAAAGTCTAAAATACATTAAAACCCAAGAATGGATACAAGGGTTAACACATAGACTTTTCGGAAGCTAGAATATGCACCAAAAAGCACCCGAAACACACTTTAAATGCTGAATTTCATATATTTCAGCAAAATTCAGCATTGTAATAGGTTAGTAACATGTAAAAATATGACTAATTGATCCTGAATGTTTTCCTAAGTGTCGGGAATTGAAAGTGTCACAAAAGGATACATATTTCAGCAATTTAGCACTTTAATGAACCGGTATCTAACATAATAACCGGACATTACCCGAAACATCAAAATACTACTAGAAGCATTGTTTTAATGTTTCTGAGCTAGTTATGATCCCCGAACACCATAACACCCCTTATAACATAATAACACATTAAATCCCTAAACTTTACACTTGAAAACTAACTTATGTATTGTCACACCCCGATTTCCACGTGTCGCCGGTGGGCCCGGTGGGGGAGTATCGTGACGTGGTTGGCAACATAATAGTCAAACAACACAATAATCAATATGCACAGCGGAAGCAAATTTAAAAGATATAATACAACCGAATTTAATATTGTAATATCAAATGTCACAATATTCGGAAGTTTATCCACAGATGGATCGAAAATAAAATAGTATTAATAGTTCAACAGACTTCAGGCATCTTAAGCTTGCGAGACTTCTATTGATGCTAAGGAGAAATCCCAGCCAATTACGCTTAGTACCTGCATTTAATCTTTTTGGGAAAATACGTCAGTTTACACTGGTAAATACAATCAACTGACTCATTTTGGAAAATGATTGAAAATTGGTTTGGATGCACGTGGCATAAACATTTTTATTTAACTTGGGAGAATTATTTAATATTATAATCTTGTGAACGAATTACATGTTCCTTGTGCGTTCAGTAGCCCGGATCTTGTCCGGGTTAAAGATCAATAGACACACCACAATATTCTTTTGTGCACTGACGGGTGTACGCCTACACCCCGCGCTTAAGTCGTGGCCATTTCGTAAAATGATGCCAGGGATATCCGGGACATGGTCATTAACCCCCTAAAGGCTTTAAGTAACAAGACTGATTAAACGAGCCGATCAAATTATTCAATTAACCACCCAACGATGGAAGATTTGATGCCCGATCAAGCGGTATGCTATATACCGTAACCCAAGCCCGTATAGGGAAAATAAGTTAAAAGTATTTACCTGAGCAATGTATAAATCACAATAAGCAAATTGCAAGTAGCTTTTACTAGTTCTCCTAATCTGGAACGAAGGTTTATAATAACATATTAGAATCCTAACGGGCCTTTAGTTAAGCTTAAGCTTAGACCGGTTAGTTTCAAATATACGGTTCGTACGCACGATTAAGCGAAGACCGGATAGAATGTGATTTAGACCCGACAAGTTCAGAGACTTGTTTAATATGGGTCCATCATGCACATTCTGGATTTTGAGATAAAACCGATAAGGTTTGACCCGTTTCGGCTAATTTATGTAAACTTGTTACATAAACCGAACCGAACGCGTAATAAGCGTAACGGGTAATAATGAGAGCCATTTACAGGTTTGCTAAGTTAATATGCTCCATATATGTTGTGACATCAGTAAGATATCAATTATTATGCCCGGAATGAATTTAAACACAAACTATGCCCCGTAGGGGTAGTTTGGTCATTTTAAAGGTTGTAAAAGAGTTTAAATGTTAACCCGAGTTACAGGCCTGATGTAATCAGCAAATATACTCAATTTGCTAAGTTATATCAGTAGGTTTAAAGTATATATGTGAATTTTATCAATTTTAACCAAACTATGCCCCGTAGGGGTATTTTGGTAATTTCACATAAGCCGAAAAGCTCAAAACTGAAGTCTGAGTTTAACAACCTTTGCTTACTATTAAAATATTATAATTTTCCTCAAATATCAGTAGGTATCAACCCTTGTATGTTTAATATGGTTATAGCACATACTATGCGTTAAAAACGCTTAATAAGGCGATTAGAAGCCATTTCCGGGTTTGATACTTAAAGCTGATATTTTTATTATTCCAGAAGGCTTAAAATAATTTATTTATCATATGTGATCAGTAGCAAAAGTTTTGGAGTTAATTAGATATGTAAAACTCATTTTATGGCCCGTAAGGGCAAAACCGACAATTATCGGATTAAGCCTACGACTATGAGTTATGCTCAGCCTAAAATTAATTAAAAATCTTCAAAAATCCCAAAATAATATATTACATCAGTGGGTAAAGATTTTGGTATCAAAAAGTAGGCTTAACTAGGCTATACGCTAATTACGCCGTTTTATTAACATAAAGCTTTCATTTTACGCTAACGAGCATAACTCTTAATCTACACCTTAAACGGATGTCAAATTTTGTATGCAAGTTTAAATATCAGTAATTAAAGTTTCTACTCTTTTACATTTCCAAAAATCACGTTTTAAGGTAATAAGGGCATAGTGGTCAACATATGAGCAATTAACGGAATCATGCGAATTAATTGGTTAACTATCGAACCATGGTGTATAATCACAGAGGGTTATACTAGCATGTAACCTGGTCGAAATAAAGCTCTAAGGAATTTCTAAATCATGCCTAAACGGGTCAGAACTGAAAGTCAAAGTATAAGTCAAACTATGCGACTTTCGATTCTGAACCGGGTCTAAACAGGAAATTGTCGGGTTGAACATGTTTAGACATGTTCTTACACTAATTACAAAGTAATATTAATGATCAAACAGGTTGTATATGTTCTACATTGCTAATCATGCATAAATTGTAATTTAAACATTATGTTGACTTTTTATTAACACGTTTGACCCGACATTAGACATAGTTAGAGTGGGAATCAGGGGGAACCCTTTTGAGGGTTTATTACCCACATAATTACCAACTTATAACTACTTTTAATTCGAGATTTGACTGAGCCATTATTAATTAATCTCGAAGTCAAACCGTAATTACGACGGTTTGACTTTTAGCTAAATAACTAAGCTAAACTCAATTAAAGAAGGTTAAGCAAACTTACAAGAGTCCTAAGCTTGATTAGTGATCACTTGAGACTGCCTTGGAGCTCCAGAAATGATCAGATTGCAAGAGGAAGGTGTGAAGAACAATGGTTGCACATCATGGCCTTTTATAGTGAATTAATCACCACAAATCTTTGACACATGAGTCTACAACTTACCACAACTGATCCACAAGTGTCCCTAGATGTTTAGGGGGTGTTTAGGGGTCAAGAAAAATGTATAAAATCGGTTAAAGTCGAGCAGATTGCACTCAGCAGGCAACAACCCAAAGTTTTCGGAGCTGGGAGTCCCTCGCGTGGCGCGAGGGCTCCTCGCGTGGCGCGACGGCCGTCTGCAGAAAATCTGCATTTTTGATTTTTTGCTATTAGATCCTTGGCTCTTCAAACTTCGATTAGACACTTGTTTCTTGCATCTTGAACCCTCATAATCGATTTGTAAGGGCTTTAAAACATATACCCACTTTGTTAAGTCCCCGGTTAACTTTATTGTTACCCGAAAAGTCCTAACTTTCAACGTTTACGCTTTAACCCTTCGCACACGAATTTGATCATAACTTTCTCATACGATAACGAAACTTTACGAAATTTATATCGTGCATTCTAGTGAGCATAATTAACAGTTACAAAGCTTCGGGTTTGTCAAAAGGTCACTCAGAGGTATAACTTAAACATGTTGACACATTTAACCCCTGTAGTTTGTAATCTCTCACTTTTAGCTTCGCATGATCCATGATTTATTCATTTGATGCTATAAACATCATGTAGGGTTAATGTACAATATTTTTATTCACTGTTGACATTTAGAACCCGTATATTCACATATTTTCCATGATTATCAACTTTAGTCCTTCTATAATATTCTTTCACACGTTCAAACATATGACACGTGTCTACACATTATAGGACGTGAATTTTCGAGGTGTTACATCCTCACCCCCTTAAAATAAATCTCGACCCGAGATTTACTGAAATAAATAAGGGTGCTTTTCTTTCATTGTTGATTCAACTTCCCACGTGTATTCGGGTCCTCTACGGGCATCCCATTTGACCTTTACAATAGGCACATGCTTCCTTCGAAGCTTCTTGACCTGTCGATCCTCAATCGACAATGGGTTTTCAACAAACTTCAAGCTCTCATCTATATGCACATCTGTATGTGGTATAACCAGTGATTCATCAGCGAAGCACTTCTTCAGATTGCAGATGTGGAACACATTGTGAATTCCACTGAGCTCTTCCGGTAAGTTTAACTTATATGCAACTGACCCGACACGTTCGATAACCTCGAAAGGTCCTATGTATCTCAGGCTTAGCTTGCCTTTCTTACCAAATCGCATCACCCCTTTCCAGGGTGATACCTTAAGTAACACTTTATCACCTACTTCGAAGTGAAAAGCTTTACGCTTTGGATTTGCGTAACTCTTCTGCCTATCTCGGGCAGCTTTGAGACGGTCACGAATCTGGACAATCTTGTCCGTCATTTCGAACACTATCTCTGGTCCTGATAATTGGACGTCTCCAACTTCCGCCCAACAAATTGGCGTTCTACACTTTCTACCGTATAATGCCTCAAAAGGCGCAGCCTTTATGCTGGTGTGGTAGCTATTGTTGTAGGAGAATTCAATTAGTGGTAGGTGCTTATCCCAACTACCACCCAAATCGATCACACATGCACGTAGCATGTCTTCCAAAGTTTGAATAGTACGCTCACTCTGACCGTCTGTCTGAGGATGGTAAGCTGTACTGAAATTCAAACGCGTGCCCAAAGATTGTTGGAAACTTTTCCAAAAATGTGACGTGTATCTAGTATCTCTGTCAGAGATAATAGACACAGGTATGCCATGTAAGGCTACAATCTTATCCACGTATAACTGGGCTAACATGTCGGAGCTATAAGTCTCCTTGATGGGTAAGAAATGTGATGACTTAGTCAGTCTATCAACTATCACCCATATTGTATCATTGCCTTTCCTGGTCTTAGGTAACTTGGTGATAAAATCCATAGTTACCATTTCCCACTTCCACGTAGGAAGTTCAGGCTGTTGTAGCAAACCTGACGGCTTTTGATGCTCGGCTTTGACTTGCGCACATGTCAAGCATTTAGCTACATAGGTGGCTACAGACTTTTTCAAGCCTATCCACCAATAATTTGCCCTTAGATCCTGGTACATCTTAACAGCTCCAGGATGAACGGAGTATTTGGAACTATGGGCTTCCTGGAGGATGACATCTCAAAGTCCTCCATAAATTGGAACCCATATTCGTCCATTTAATCTTAGAATTCCGTCCCTGCTAAGAGTTAACTGCTCCTCAGTTACCCCAAGCTTTTCATTAGGATAGTTAGCTTCCAACACAGCTTCCTTCTGTGCAGCTAACAACCTTTCAGTCAAACTGTTCTTTATCTCCATGCGCTTGGCATTGATTCGGATGGGTTTCACCCTCTCCTTTCGACTCAAGGCATCGGCGACTACATTCGCCTTACCGGGATGGTATCTGATTTCACAATCATAATCATTTAAAGTTTCCATCCATCGGCGTTGCCTCATGTTTAATTCCTTCTGATTAAACAGATGTTGAAGGCTCTTGTGATCAGAATAGATCACACACTTGATCCCATATAGATAATGCCTCCACAGTTTTAGTGCGAATACAACGGCACCCAACTCCAAGTCGTGGGTGGTGTAATTCTTTTCATGCACCTTTAACGGTCTTGAAGCATAGGCAATAACCTTGCCTTTCTGCATAAGCACACACCCCATGCCAGTGTGCGATGCATCGCAGTAAACCACGAACTCTTCTATTCCATCTGGCAATGTCAGAACTGGGGCATTGCTCAACTTTTGCTTCAGAATATCAAAGGACTCTTGCTGCTTAGGGCCCCAAATGAACTTTACTTTCTTCTTAGTCAAGGAAGTTAGGGGTGCAGCAATCCTTGAAAAATTTTCAATGAAACGCCTGTAATATCCTGCCAATCCCAGGAAGCTACGAATCTCTGTAGGCGTCTTTGGCTCTTGCCAGTTCATAACTGCTTCAACCTTAGCGGGATCCACTTGGATACCACGCTCACTCACCACATGTCCAAGAAACTGGACTTCTCGTAGCCAAAATTCACACTTAGAGAATTTGGCATAGAGCTTCTCCTGATGTAGAAGTTTGAGAATACAACGAAGGTGTTTCTCATGGTCAGCTTGATTCTTAGAATAAATGAGAATGTCGTCGATGAAAACGATGACGAATTTGTCTAAGTACGGCTTGCAAACGCGATTCATGAGATCCATGAACGCGGCCGGTGCATTAGTGAGCCCAAAAGGCATCACAAGGAACTCGTAATGACCATAACGAGTCCTAAATGCTGTTTTGTGCACGTCTTCATCTCTAACCTTCAGTTGATGGTAGCCTGACCTCAAGTCAATCTTCGAGAAATAACTTGCTCCTTCCAATTAATCGAACAAATCGTCGATCATTGGTAATGGGTATCTATTTTTGATCGTGACCTTATTAAGTTCACGATAATCGATGCACAGACGCATCGATCCATCCTTCTTCTTCACAAATAGGACTGGCGCTCCCCATGGAGACGAACTAGGTTTAATGAAACCTTTAGCTAGCAGTTCGTCCAGTTGTGTCCTCAATTCCTTCATTTCTGTGGGCGCCAACCTATAAGGTGCTCTAGCAACCGGTGCTGCTCCGGGGATGATATCAATCATGAATTCCACTTGCCTATCTGGTGGCAAACCAGGTAGTTCTTCCGGAAAAACTTCTGGGTATTCAGAAATGACAGGGATGTCTCCTATCTTTGGTTTAGGCTCATCAATAATCACCTGTGCCATGTAGACGACACAACCCTTCTTTAAACACTTGGAAGCCTTGAGCATAGTCACTTGCTCAAGCAATCCATACTGGGTATCTCCCCGAATGGTAAGTGATTCACCAGACGGAGTCTTTATCACCACTAGCTTTCTGTTGCAGACAATTTGGGCCTGGTTATGAGATAACCAGTTCATGCCCAAGACTATGTCAAAACCGGCTAATTTAAATGGAAGTAGAGACAGAGGAAAAGAATGGTTCTTAATGGATATAACACATCCATCTAACACAGTTGAGACGGTTTCTAGGGTGCCATCCGCTAACTCCACCTCATAATTCACATTTAAGGTTTTGACAGGTAATTTCAGCAATTTGCAAAATTTATGATCTACAAACGACTTATCAGCGCCTGAATCAAATAGTACTCTTGCATAGACAGCATTTACAAGGAAAGTACCTGTAATAACGTTGTCGTCTAGAATCGCTTCCTTTGCGTCCATTCTGAAGACTCTAGCATTAGTCTTCTTGGCCTCTTCAGGCTTCTTGGTGTATTTAGGGCAGTTGGTTTTAATGTGCCCCTTTTCATTGCAACGGTAGCACGTTGCGTCTTTCATCTTTTTGCAATCCAAGGTTTTGTGATCCGTGGGCTTGCATATTCCACATGCATAGGTTTTCGATTGAGTCTGAGAGTTCGACTCGAGTCTGCACTTTCCAAAGTGCTGTTTCTTGCATATCTTGCATTTGGGCTTCTCGCCAGAATGATGCCCATCTTTCCTTGACTCAGATCCTTCCTTGTTGTCACCGTTCCCACGGTGCTTCTTGTTCGATCTGCGTGAACTATCATCTTCACGTTTCCTCTTCTCAGCCTCCTTATTCCTCAACGATCTCTGCCTGACCGCATCCAAAGTGAGGGACAAGGATATGTCAGCTACAGATCTAAAAGTAGCTGGCCGAGAAGCCTTCACGCTTGCCTTGATTTCCGGGGCTAAACCACCGATAAAATGAGCTATTCTTTTTGGTTCCGAGGTTACCAGATATGGAACCAACCGGGACATCGTGTTGAAGCTCGTGAGGTAAGCTTGACAGTCAAGGTTTGTCATCACCAATGATAGAAAATCAGATTCTATCTTCTCCACCTCATGCTGAGGGCAGTAATTTTCCCTGATAAGGGCAACAAATTGATCCCAAGACATGTTGTACAATGGGATTTTCCCGGTGGCTTGAATCAGAGATCTCCACCATGCTAAAGCTTCACCCTTAAAAGACTGCGACACAAACTTGACTATATCCCTCTCAGCGCATCCGCTGATATCCACAACTGTGTCCATCTCGTCCAGCCACGTCATACAGTCGATGGCTCCTTTCTCCCCAGTGAAATCCCGGGGTTTGCAGGAAACAAAATATTTATATGAGCAACCCTTGTCACGGGGTCCTTGGTTTAGCACAACCTGCTGAGATGGAGCACTGTGGTGGTTCGAGGAGTGTCGATCATCATCTTTCTTCGGTTTGTCCTTCTTGGACGGTGGCTTTGAAGGCTGTGTAGATAGGGTCCTACTACGAGTCCCACTATACTCTTCGTACTGCCTTTCCAATGCCTTTGTAACTGCGTCGTCGACCAACGCTTTTAATTCAGCACCCGTTAAATTTATCCGGGCGTTATCAATGTTCTCCACTGGATGACTATTTATCTCGTCTGAGTTAGCCATTTTAATTGAACTGTTACAGAAAACAAGAACAATAGTTTGGGAGTTTATTATGGAATTGCCCCTTAGGGTAATTCATTAACCATGGTAAACAGAGACCATATTTGGTTAATTTATTAATCATATTTGTTTAGGATTTCTATCATAATTTATCCTAATTATAAAACAATAACAGTTTTATTTGTGGCACAAAAGGCCTAGTCACATGGACATTTTAATTTATAAGCTATGATTTCAGAGAATCAAAACATGAAGGTACACTGGCTCAACAGGCCTAGTCACAAGGACATTTTAAATTATAAGCTATGATTTCAGAGAATCAAGGCTTTTTAAGGTATACTGGCACAATAGGCCTAGTCACAAGGACGTTTATAAATTATAAGCTATGATTTCAGAGAATCAAAGCATGAAGGTTTGAACCTAGTTCATTACCTTTATCTGACAGGGAGTCATCGCTACCACTGTCTTTTGGCTCATATGGAAATGAGCAGGGCCCGTAGGCACCATATTACCACGTATGGTAAAAATATGATCATCTTAATTGATGATTTAACCCACGATTCGGAGATCATTTAGTCGGGTTTTTGAATCTTTGAAAAGATCCTTATATAATAATGACGTGTGTGATTTTAAATGAATCATGTCTGCCAGGAGTGTTAACACGTTTACAGATGTTAACAGGGATTTGAATCTTTTAAACAGGTCTTACCATCATGGCCAGGTCTTTATAATGACACTCAGGCTAGGTTTCACTCTTAAGATTCTTATTCAATATTTAAATAGGCAGATTATTATTAAAAGGAATGATTTTGATTTATTTATTTCATATATAATATTTATGCATATAATAGCAAGATGAAATTTATAAACGTAACATTCCATTAATTTTCAAAAGATTACATGTTGCCCTAAACGGGACTTTTCAACAAACAACTTACCCACACAGGGGTTTAAACGAGTACTTACCCACGCAGGGGCTTAATAACACACATACCCACGCAGGGGCTTAATAACATAATAGTCCACGCAGGGACTTACACAAATAACATACCCACGTAGGGGTTTACAGAAAGATAGACCCACGCAGGGGTCAAAACAAACAAGCATACCCTCGCAGGGGTTTATACCACAAGACTGGCCCACGCAGGGGCTCAACAACAAATGGAAGGATTCAATGGTCCTTCTTGTTCTTCCCTTTAATTAGTCTCGTTAATCCTTGGAAGAAAGTTTGTCGCTCTCTTCGCTCCCTGTGAAACTCTCGCTCTACATGGTCCAACCTTTGCAGAATTTCTTCACGTTCTGGTGGGGAGAACCTTGGTGGTTGCGATTGTTGCCTGATAATAGGTCTTGGAGGAATTTGGTACCCATGTGTTGGGTACCCTACTCCCCATGGATCTCCATAGGGTCCTTGGCTGTTGTAGTTAGTCGCTACCATGTAGGGGTCGGCCTCTGCGTAACCATAATTGTGGTGAGTCGGCGGTTCAAACGGGTTATACGCCATGGAACCCGTGTATGCTGGAATTGGGTTATCAAAACCCATTGGCGATGGCTGTGGTACAGCTGGGTTAGAAGGTCCACCCATTTGTGGGTCCTCCTGATGTGGCAGATAGTGACTGCCACTGGATTGGCGTGGAGAGCTGAAATGAAAGTCTCCTGCTCGCGCAGACATACGCGCTCCGGATCTCCTACGCCTTGGCGGTTGTGGAGGTGCCGGTTGAACTGGTGGCGGTGGAGGCGGTGGCGTGACTGCCACAAACCTCGAATCCACAGAGGGATCCTGTTGCTGCTGTTGCTGCTGCTGAGGCGGTGAATGGCGAGGAGGTGTATAGTACCATTCGTGCCTGGTAAACATAGCTTGAAAGCTATCTGGACCAACATAGGGTGATCCGTGGAAAGAAGATCCGTCAGAGATCTCTATCGGGTGGTTTGGTGTACCACTGGCAGGTTCGACGGGGTCCGTATCCTCGTCCATATCGTCCGCGTGATCTCCCGAGAAATGATCCTCCGGCCCCAATGGGTTAAAACCCACTGGTTCTGCTATGTAGTTTGCCGGGTTAAACCGGCCCCGAAAAACTGGTGTAGGGTCACCAAAAGAATTATGCGATAAAGATCGCTGCAACGGTATGTAGGAAGGTTGCGGGTTGTTGGGCTCGTACTCCGGTTGTGGCCCATAAGGGTTTTGGACAGGAGGTGTTGAACTGTGTGAGATCGACCGTCTAGCCGGTTCAAAGAGGTTCCTCCGGTTTTGCCGGGGATCGTCACTCTCTGTGGTTGAAGGAGCTCGCACATTCGAGGGTCCTGCCTCGTTGTCAATGGGGGCGGTGATTGGCCCCTTTCCGCGTCCTCTTCTTCTGAAGAATCTTGGCGGCATTTTTCTTAATCCTGTCAATACAATATGAGATAACGACAAGAATATATATAAATTAAAAGACAAAACAAAAACCAAACAAGGTAGAATTTGTCCTAAGTTATTTGTCTAGACTCGAAAGTTTAGATATGTGCAATTGTGTAACTGAGATTAAACATAAAAGGCTAGTGTTTAATTCACTCAGTGTTGGCTCTGATACCAACCTGTCACACCCCGATTTCCACGTGTCACCGGTGGGCCCGGTGGGGGAGTATCGTGACGTGGTTGGCAACATAATAGTCAAACAACACAATAATCAATATGCACAGCGGAAGCAAATTTAAAAGATATAATACAACCGAATTTAATATTGTAATATCAAATGTCACAATATTCGGAAGTTTATCCACAGATGGATCGAAAATAAAATAGTATTAATAGTTCAACAGACTTCAGGCATCTTAAGATTGCGAGACTTCTATTGATGCTAAGGAGAAATCCCAGCCAATTACGCTTAGTACCTGCATTTAATCTTTTTGGGAAAATACGTCAGTTTACACTGGTAAATACAATCAACTGACTCATTTTGGAAAATGATTGAAAATTGGTTTGGATGCACGTGGCATAAACATTTTTATTTAACTTGGGAGAATTATTTAATATTATAATCTTGTGAACGAATTACATGTTCCTTGTGCGTTCAGTAGCCCGGATCTTGTCCGGGTTAAAGATCAATAGACACACCACAATATTCTTTTGTGCACTGACGGGTGTACGCCTACACCCCGCGCTTAAGTCGTGGCCATTTCGTAAAATGATGCCAGGGATATCCGGGACATGGTCATTAACCCCCCAAAGGCTTTAAGTAACAAGACTGTTTAAACGAGCCGATCAAATTATTCAATTAACCACCCAACGATGGAAGATTTGATGCCCGATCAAGCGGTATGCTATATACCGTAACCCAAGCCCGTATAGGGAAAATAAGTTAAAAGTATTTACCTGAGCAATGTATAAATCACAATAAGCAAATTGCAAGTAGCTTTTACTGGTTCTCCTAATCTGGAACGAAGGTTTATAATAACCTATTAGAATCCTAACGGGTCTTTAGTTAAGCTTAAGCTTAGACCGGTTAGTTTCAAAGATACGGTTCGTACGCACGATTAAGCGAAGACCGGATAGAATGTGATTTAGACCCGACAAGTTCAGAGACTTGTTTAATATGGGTCCTTCATGCACATTCTGGATTTTGAGATAAAACCGATAAGGTTTGACCCGTTTCGGCTAATTTATGTAAACTTGTTACATAAACCGAATGCGTAATAAGCGTAACGGGTAATAATGAGAGCCATTTACAGGTTTCCTAAGTTAATATGCTCCATATATGTTGTGACATCAGTAAGATATCAATTATTATGCCCGAAATGAATTTAAACACAAACTATGCCCCGTATGGGTAGTTTGGTCATTTTAAAGGTTGTAAAAGAGTTTAAACGTTAACCCGAGTTACAGGCCTGATGTAATCAGCAAATATACTCAATTTTCTAAGTTATATCAGTAGGTTTAAAGTATATATGTGAAATTTATCAATTTTAACCAAACTATGCCCCGTAGGGGTATTTTGGTAATTTCACATAAGCCGAAAAGCTCAAAACTGAAGTCTGAGTTTAACAACCTTTGCTTACTGTTAAAATATTATAATTTGCCTCAAATATCAATAGGTATCAACCCTTGTATGTTTAATATGGTTATAGCACATACTATGCGTTAAAAACGCTTAATAAGGCGATTAGAAGCCATTTCCGGGTTTGATAATTAAAGCTGGTATTTTTATTATTCCAGAAGGCTTAAAATAATTTATTTATCATATGTGATCAGTATCAAAAGGTTTGGAGTTAATTAGATATGTAAAACTCATTTTATGGCCCGTAAGGGCAAAACCGACAATTATCGGATTAAGCCTACGACTATGAGTTATGCTCAGCCTAAAATTAATTAAAAATCTTCAAAAATCCCAAAATAATATATTACATCAGTGGGTAAAGATTTTGGTATCAAAAAGTAGGCTTAACTAGGCTATACGCTAATTACGCCGTTTTATTAACATAAAGCTTTCATTTTACGCTAACGAGCATAACTCTTAATCTACACCTTAAACTGATGTCAAATTTTGTATGCAAGTTTAAATATCAGTAATTAAAGTTTCTACTATTTTACATTTCCAAAAATCACGTTTTAAGGTAATAAGCGCATAATGGTCAACATATGAGCAATTAACGGAATCATGCGAATTAATTGGTTAACTATCGAACCATGGTGTATAATCATAGAGGGTTATACTAGCATGTAACCTGGTCCAAATAAAGCTCTAAGGAATTTCTAAATCATGCCTAAACGGGTCAGAACTGAAAGTCAAAGTATAAGTCAAACTATGCGACTTTCGGTTCCGAACCGGGTCTAAACAGGAAATTATCGGGTTGAACATGTTTAGACATGTTCTTACACTAATTACCAAGTTATATTAATGATCAAATAGGTTGTATATGTTCTACATTGCTAATCATGCATAAATTGTAATTTAAACATTCTGTTGACTTTTTATTAACACGTTTGACCCGACATTAGACATAGTTAGAGTGGGAATCAGGGGGAACCCTTTTGAGGGTTTATTACCCACATAATTACCAACTTATAACTACTTTTAATTTGAGATTTGACTGAGCCATTATTAATTAATCTCGAAGTCAAACCGTAATTACGACGGTTTGACTTTTAGCTAAATAACTAAGCTAAACTCAATTAAAGAAGGTTAAGCAAACTTACAAGAGTCCTAAGCTTGATTAGTGATCACTTGAGACTGCCTTGGAGCTCCAGAAATGATCAGATTGCAAGAGGAAGGTGTGAAGAACAATGGTTGCACATCATGGCCTTTTATAGTGAATTAATCACCACAAATCTTTGACACATGAGTCTACAACTTACCACAACTGATCCACAAGTGTCCCTAGATGTTTAGGGGGTGTTTAGGGGTCAAGAAAAATGTGGAAAATCGGTTAAAGTCGAGCAGATTGCACTCAGCAGGCAACAGCCCAAAGTTTTCGGAGCTGGGAGTCCCTCGCGTGGCGCGACGGCCGTCTGCAGAAAATCTGCATTTTTGATTTTTTGCTATTAGATCCTTGGCTCTTCAAACTTCGATTAGACACTTGTTTCTTGCATCTTGAACCCTCATAATCGATTTATAAGGGCTTTAAAACATATACCCACTTTGTTAAGTCCCCGGTTAACTTTATTGTTACCCGAAAAGTCCTAACTTTCAACGTTTACGCTTTAACCCTTCGCACACGAATTTGATCATAACTTTCTCATACGATAACGAAACTTTACGAAATTTATATCGTGCATTCTAGTGAGCATAATTAACAGTTACAAAGCTTCAGGTTTGTCAAAAGGTCACTCAGAGGTATAACTTAAACATGTTGACACATTTAACCCCTGTAGTTTGTAATCTCTCACTTTTAGCTTCGCATGATCCATGATTTATTCATTTGATGCTATAAACATCATGTAGGGTTAATGTACAATATTTTTATTCACTGTTGACATTTAGAACCCGTATATTCACATACTTTCCATGATTGTCAACTTTAGTCCTTCTATAATATTCTTTCACACGTTCAAACATATGACACGTGTCTACACATTATAGGACGTGAACTTTCGAGGTGTTACATGTATGAAATTAGTGATTGAAAACAAAAGAGTTATGCTGATAGTAGGCGTAAGCCTTTGGAATTTGATGTTGGTGACCGAGTTCTTCTCAAGGTATCTCCCTGGAAGGGAGTAGTTCGTTTTGGAAAGAAAGAAAAGCTCGCCCCTCGCTATGTGGGTCCTTTCAAGATACTCGAAAGGATTGGCAAGGTGGCGTACAGACTCGACTTGCCACAAGAACTAAACAATGTGCATCCAGTGTTCCACATATCTAATCTACGCAAATGCCTAGCCGACGAGGAACTTCAGGTTCCCCTTGAGGACTTGCAAATAAATGAAGCTGTGCAATTGTGGAGAAACCGGTCGAAATCATGGATCAAGCTGTCAAGCGTCTGAGGCGCAGAAAAATTCCCATTGTTAAGGTTCGATGGGAAGGAAAGCGTGGCGCTGAATTTACTTGGGAGTTGAAAAGTGATATGAAGGCCAAGTATCCGCAGCTCTTCGAGCAGTCTTCTTCTAAGATTTCGTGGACGAAATCTCCTATAGGAGGGGAGACTGTAACGCCCAGCGTCCCTAAACCTTAGACACTTATCAGATTTAGTCCCTGAACTTTAGATATTGGCAAGTCTGGCCCCTGAGCTATATAATGTGAGATACTTTGATATTTTGATAAATCGATACATACGCTTGAATGTCTGAATCTATGATTGAATGTCTAAATCTATGCTTGAATGTCTAAATCTGTGTTTGGAATGCCTAAATCTATGCTTGAATGTCTAAATCTATGTTTGGAATGAATAAATCTATGTTTGGAATGTCTAAGTCTATGATTGGAAGGCCTAAATCTATATTTGGTGCTTGATTCTTGAGACTCGTGAAACTTGATTCCTGGTGGAACGAGAGACTGGAGTCCTGTCACTGGCGGAATCTATCAATCTTGGAAAACTTTTGGGGTTTATAATGTAATCTAGTTATCCTATTACCAAATGATACGCAACGCTTGATCTTACACGCGAAAACAGGAACACGGGAAGGATGGATTGGCCAAAGTGGCAATCCGATCGGATGACCACCTGATCGGATGACCACCCGATCCATGCGCACAATCCTTTCCAACCTTCCTTCACACTATAAATAGGCCTGTCACATCACCAAACTCCCTAATGTGACAGCCCCACTCGAACAGACGCACGCGCACCACTTTTCTTCCATTTTCTTGGTGATTTTGGTACGTTTTACACTAGATCCTTGTACTTTCTTGATCTGCACCTTATTCTCTATGTGATTCACCTTTGAAATCATACTTTCCACCGTGAAATCCCTGAGATTTGAGCTCTTGAGGGTGATGTCATCATGGTGGTTTGTACAAACTGTTGAATGATGTCATTTCTGCCAAGATCTAGCTCAGATCTAAGGAATTTCATACGTTTTTACACTAAATCTAAGTTAAATCTAGACTTTTTCATATAAAACTTAAGTTTCTTCATCTTTTCTTCAATCTTTTACTTTAAATGGTGAGATCCGGTTCTGAACGGACTATAGGCTTGATTATTAGTCTAGAGTCGACTTACAGATGGATTTCTACCGAAGAATGACGGCCGAAATATGGATTTTGACATGAATGTTTTCGCGGACAGTAACTGATCGGACTGGGGTGGTTCCCACCTGATCAGAACGATTGTGCGACGATGAGTTTACCATTGTCACAATACGTACCATGCCGTCATCGTTAAACTTAGAAAATTTTACAAGATGGAAAACGGAACAAGGGTCGCCCGATCAAGCTGCAATCCGATCGGACAGCCGTCAGATCGGACAGCCACCCGATCAGGTGACACTTCTCTCGTAGCCTTGAAACTTGAAATTTGGAACCCTTGATCGAATGGCAACCCGTTCGGACAGCAATCCGATCGAGCAGCTACCCGATCAGAGGAACCAAAGCACTTAACACTTGGATCCAGTGGCAACCCGATCCGATAGCCACCCGATCGGGCAGCCATCCTATCCCCCTCACCTTATGGATTTTGAATCATATGGCAACCCGATCGGGCAGCCATCCGTTCCTCACACACATGTCACCCGATCGACTGGCAATCCGATCGGATAGCCATCCGATCAGACAGCCATCCGATCCAGTGACTGTTCCGACACTTTACGTAATCTTGTTATTCTGCTTGACTCTTATCTATTGTAATCTAAATCAGGTTAATTCTAAAAGAGCTCCCTTTGATCCAATAACGGGCTATACCATTAAGCAATCATTGTGAGTATACTCGATCCCTTTTTACATTAAACTTTGGGATGTAACATGTATTCTATAAACTACGAAACTTGATACTTTTGCAAGCTAAACTCTATCCTACGTGTATGTGAAAACTTGTGCATTCTAGTATTCTATTTTGTGCTATGTGACGTTTAATCCAGGGTGTGTAGTTCCGCCTTAACAATAGTAGCGCTATAGGAGGTGCACCTCTCCCAATATTCTCAGGGGGTATTGTTAGGAGGATTCTATTTACCTTGAGTCTTGGGTAGACACTAAAGCATCGGGATACTTGGGCTATCACTGCGTGGACTTCGACACTAGCACGGCTGAAACTATTTTTAATATTTACATTATGGATATGAGTGGTTTTAATCTACTATGCTATTATTCAAACTTGTATACTCGCCAATACTTTGTATTGATATTTTAATACATGTTGCAGGCTGATAGGTTGCTATGGAACACATGGAAATCAAGCTAGGAGATGCCTAGAAACGTCACTTAAATAATTTAGACTTTTTGAATAATTTTATGATGGGATGTAACTTTTGATGATGCTTGTTTGACATTTTATACTCTATATCATGAAATCTACTTAATTACTATTGGAATATCTAGTGTTATGGAATCTCATGAGCAATCTGAACGCTTAGTGCTTGCACCTCGGTGTTTCCGCCATCGGTTGGGGTGTGACACAAAGGCATTCAAACACCAAACAACGTTGTAAGTGTTACTAGACTTTTTAGATTTTTTTTATGTTTGTTCGGGTCTTAAAATTAATTTATTCAAGTCAAAATTATATGGGATTGGGGTGGAACATGTGGAGTCTAGCTCCTTGGCGGATGTTTTGGGATGTAATAAGAAAGAAATTCCTTTTAACTTATTTAGGGATTACATTTGGGCTAATATGAATAGGCTTCACAATTGGAAACCGATTATTGAGATATTCAATAATGGTTATCCTATTGGAAAGCTAAAACTCTTTTGATTGGGGGAGGCTCACATTGATACGATCAGTTATGGAAAGTTTACCGATTTACTTTTATCTTCATATAAAGCTCCGCTTGGTATTATTAATATATTAGAATCTAAAATAAGAAAATTCCTATGGGTTAGGTATTAGTAACTTAAAAGATTGAACAAAGCTTTATCGGCAAAACGTGTGTGGAGATTTACAGTAGAAAACCAAAGCCTGTGGAGGAAAGTGGTGGAGGCGTGTCATTACAATAAAAGAAACTGGAGCTTTTTACCGCTTGATAATGCACTGTTAGGTTGTTGGATAATATTGTTAAGATGGAAGTAAAAAATGAAAATAAACGGTAAATGATTACAAATTTTCATTAGAGGTAAGGTAGGTAACAGGGGGATCTCCGCTTCTAGATAGATATATGCATGGGAAATCAGACGTTTAAAGATAGATGTCCCAACCTTTCTAGTTTAGAGGCTGAAAAAAACGTGTAAGGTGGCAGAAAGGTTAACATCAGAACAAGATAGGTTCGGGGGTAGTTAGCAGTGGACTACGATCCCTGAGACTATGGCTGAGCTGCGGGAATGGAAAGAATGTCACAGCGTCATGGCGGAAGTGTGTGTTGTCAAATGAGAGGGACTTGTGGAAATGGAAGGAGGATGATTCTGGGGTTTTTTGGTTAAGTCGGTGAAGCAGATGAAGGAAGAGAATAGTGGGAAGGTATGTCAAACGTTTTTGTTTGGTGCAGGTGGGTGCCTCTTTGTAACACCCCGAAAACAGGTTTAGTAATCAAACCACGTTAATACTAAAAGACGGGTAAAGTACCGTTAGTGGTAAAAATTAACCCGGTAAATATTAGGATTTAAATAAATAAACCTAATATAAAATAAAAAGTGAACGGCTGCTTTTGAAGAAATAAAGTTTATAAAAGGCCCGAGTTAACGGAACTTAAAATAAACTTAGTTGTAATCTCCCCGAACCCACTAAGTTAACTAGGAATGTTTAACCTAGTTAATTAGAGGGAATATTGATGCGTGTGAAGTGTTATATATATTAGGTGTATATTTTAAGCCCCTTTAACACTTATTTTTAGCCAAGTTTTAAATTTATAAAACACGATATTTTACTAACACTAAACACACATATGGGCAAGTGCACCCATCGTGAGCGTAGTATAGTGTTGGCAAGATACCGAGGTCGTCCAAGGACACAAGAGCTTTTAGTACCGGTTTATCCTCAACGTCTAATCAAAATAAAAAGTTTAGAAAAATGTTTTTAACTAAGAAAAATAAAAACTAACTAAATGTTGAAAAATAAAATAAAAAGAAAAACAGATAGACAAGATGAATCACTTGGTTCCGACTCGTATCTAGTGTAACCTTTGATTATTTTCGCACTTTTTCACATATTTAAGAGATTATCTTAGTTATTGTAGTAGGCCCCTCTTTTGAAGGTGACGTTACCCTCACCCCAGTAGTTTGAGTCAGCAAGGATACAATCCTAAAAGGGTGGATTATTGGAAGATAATTAATTAAGTTATTAATGCAAATTATGGTAGGCCCCTCTTTTGGAGGTGACGCTACCCTCGACTAAGTAGTCTGAGTCAGCAGGGATACAGTCCTAAATAGCCGGGTTATAGTATTAATAGTAGTTAACTTATGAGGGGATCAAAGAGTTTGGACCCCCGCCATCCAATACCGTTAAGTATTGAAGGAGGTCCTACTAAATTTGACCCAGGTCCATTGCAGGACCTCTAAACGCTGAACAATGGCAAGACCTTTACCAAACCGTTCCCTTAACCCCCGACCAGGTAGCCAACATACCTCCATATAGACCGTGGAGATATGAATGGTGAAAATCTTTTATTTTATATAGACAGTAAAATAATGCCAAGACACCACGGACAAACGATAAGGAAAGATCACCTTCAACATAAGCAACTAGTTATTAAAGTCATTAATACAAAACCAAGTAAAAAGTGCAAAAGATTAGAAATAAAAAGTATTACACTAGACACTTTGTCTTCACCAAGTGATGTAAGAGACTTAGGCAAACATGGCCTTGATTGTCAAGAACTCTTACGATCAATCTTGGATCCCGAGACGACTCACACACTCTACGATGGACAATGGATGATGGTGGTGGATGATGGTGTTATGGTGGTGGTGGTGGGTGGTGGATGAAGTGTGAGAGAGGTGGTGTGCCAAGGGATGGTTTGAGCTTGAGCCAAGCACTTCTATTTATAGGCTGAACAGAAGCTCGGGCACGGCCACGTGTCCAGTGGGCACGGCCCCGTGTCCACATCCTTCTCTTTCTTCATTTAATGTTGTTTTGTCTTTTTAGTTGACCACGCCCCCGTGTCCGCTGAGCACGACCCCGTGGTGCAGAAGAATCTTTGTACTATGCAGATTTGCTGGATTGTGCGAATCTTATAGTTGACCACGGCCCCGTGTCCGCTGAGCACGGCCCCGTGGTGGGCAATAGAAGCTTCTACCACTTTGTCTTTTCTGCTGATACTTGGGCACGCCCCCGTGCTGGCTGAGCACGGGGCGTGTTCAGGCTTCTGATCTCTTGTTTTGCTTGGGAAGATGCTGTCGTGGGGTCGGGCATGCCACGTCTTGTTCCTTTTCTTGTATTTATGTTAGATTTTGATGTCTTTTTGCTTCTTTTGTTAATTTGAGCTCATTTAATCCTGAAAATACAAAAGGAAGACAAAAGCACACTTTTTCCAACATTAGTACTAAAAAAGGGTTAGTTTTATGCCTCATTTGATGAAATTTATATGTTGCATTTTTAACACATCAAATATTATTGGAATTAAGTGGGTTGTGGCCTACTTAATAAATTAACCAAACATGAGGGGCCAAAGTGGGATAACTTGAAAGTTGTATAATAAAAATGAAATAAACAAAATCAAAAACACTGTGTGTGTGTTCTGGACTTCTGGTTTGACTAGAAGAAGCTCCTAGGAGCTCACAACCCTAATTCCAACAAAATCATCAAATTGAAGGGCTAAATGAAGCTCAAATTCACAATTGAACGTGAATTAACGATCACCCAAGCTAGGGAATCATGAGGTATATAAAATTTTGATGATTTGTGAAGTTGTGAAATTTGATAAATATCATAATTCGCGAATTATGTATGAATTATAGAAGCTATGGCTGAATCAGTGATGTATACTTGCTTAGGAACAAATCCCTAAGTGAAAGTTATACATATATTACCATGATTTTAATGTTTAGATGATTTACCACACTAGATTAAGTGGGCTTTAATCATATGATGAAATTGATGATATAATTGTGTTTGGAATCATCATACATGATAGTAATAAGGAAATACTTGAACAAATTGTGTGTTTGAGTACATGATCATACTTGCTATGAAATGGGTTTTGTATGATAAGATGAAAATGATGATACATTCATGATTAAAATGATGTTTGATATCATCATGTGTTAAGAATGATTGATGTTGTGTTACTTGAAAGAATTACGATTACAAGAACTTGGTTAATAAAGTGGTTAAAACGGTAGGATAAGAATGATGCTTACCGGATATTTGACAAAGTACTTAAACGAGTAGTTGAGCTACATCGTGTAATTACTTATGACAATAGGCAGTTTGACTTTAAAAGTCAAACTGACCAATAATACGATCGAATGATAATTTCGACATAAAAACTGTAAGATGGAATAGTCGTGATTGATTATGACTAATCTAACCATCTTACGAATTACAATGATAGTTTGACGCTTGACAAGCTAGGTGGAAGCTTAGGAAGGAAGCGGGTCAAACGAATCAAGTATGAAGAAAAAGCATAATTTGGATGTAAGGTAAGTAAAGCTTACACTCGTTTTAATTTATAGAATATTTCTTATCTTATTGATTACGGATAAGATGAATAAATATTTGAAATATGATGTTCCAACGTGTGGTCGTACGGAACGAAATAAATGGAGATAATAAGAAACCATGTTTAATGGTTAAAAGGGAATAATATGATTATTTGGTCATACAATGACGAATAGATAATGAGTTTAAATGGTTACTTTATAGGGTAAGCCAAAATAAATAATAAAGGTAAAACGTTAAATCGGTCACGCGATGACGATAAACGTTAGTTTTTGAAAGACACTTTATGGCATAAGTCATGATGGGTCAAAAAGGGAATTAAGAAATAATTTGTAAGTAATATGAGCGTACGGTGCAAACCGGAACGAGTTATATGGATGAAATGGTAAATAAATATCATTTCGCAAAGATAAACGGTAACTTAGACCAAACGGGTTAAAATGTGAAGATATCACCATTTGACAATATCGACTAATGATTATTTGTCGAGTTATATGCTTACAGGAGTAAATATCGAATGGATATTTGCATCGCTATTAATTAGCGGTTATTAAAGCAAGGTATTAAAACGGATCTATACTTTGATCCGAGCCAGGTATGTGTAAGTAAAATTATAGCAAAGATGTGCGATTTTGGTCAAATATGTTGTTGAAAGTCCTTTGTCGTAAAAGAAGGGCTAAAGTTGACCAAAATGCCCTTGATCGATAAATCAAGCAAACGACCCTTACGGGTTGCATAGAAATAAACATTTCGATCAAGTAAATCCTTAGGATAAGTATAAAAGTGAAAGGCATGATCCTTGTGAGTCAAATGCCTTGAAATGAGTCTTTTTCGTAAAAAGACCAACCGGGGGGTAGAACTCGGAATAAATTGTTTACCACATTAAATCCACCACAAATATAGTTGTGGTGGAAGACCAATTGATATGTAAATGTGGAAATATGATGTAAATAAGGAATGAACGTGATTTAAGCTTAAAAGTGCTTAAATCCCTTCACGGGTCAAAATAAGCACATCCGCATAAACGGGTTAAGGATGCATAAAAATCCATGATTTGAACCTAATATAATAGGAAACAGTTATAATATGAAGTTCATGATCATTTGAATGCAACAAATAAGTTGTTTGATAAATTCATGAACGGGTCAAAAATTTTGTAGAAAAATATAAAGCCGAGGGCTTAAAAATTTAGAAAATGGTTAATCCGGATGTCGGATTTTAACTCCATTTGATGGATAATCGAATTACGATCACGTAGGAAGAAACGGATCGTAACACGGATCAAAATATAGTGAGTTATGCTCATTTTGGTGAAACAAAGTGTGGCTGGAATATGCAGGTCTTGCTTAATAACATTCTGTCGAAAAAGGTCCCTCGCGCCACGCGACAGGATGACCCTGTCTCAGTCGCGGCCCGTGACAAGCGTCGCGTCACGCGACGACTACTTCAATTTCCGTCGCGGCACGCGACGGGTTCTAAATCCAGCCAAAGCTGCTTCATCAGTTATTTTGAGCTACGAACTTGTTTAAATATGTTTTGAACTTTTATAACTAACTCATTTCATATTTTTATGAAATGTAGGTATTATGTAAAGTACGGAAGGACGATCAATCTCAACGAAGAACCGAACACGATCAAGATTCAACCTTCTGCGTTACATTTCGTCGTCACGTTTTAAACGACGATATAAATATAAGATGTTGAAATGTTTTAACAAACTCGTATTTTCAACTGTATGTGTAATCGTAAATATACAATCATAGTCGATATTTATATGTAAATCGTATACATCAATTAAGGGTCTTACACTCTTAAATGCAACATCATGACTTGGAAGTCAAATATCGACAGATTAGCGACCAGGGTTAACTTAAGAAGAAGAAACATGAATATTCCGTCACTTTTGTATGTATACTTTAAGGAGCATGAGGAGACAGCGGGACAATTATTTACGGCTTGTATATTCTCGAATCGGGTATATGGATGAGTCTAAGTGCTTGGTGTGGTATTCCTCTCTTATACATTTTTCTCGGTTAAAGATCTTATGAAAGCATACGAATTCTTACATTTAGGGAAGAAAGTGAAGAAGGTTATATATGGCCTTATAATTATCACATGTTGGTGTGTTTGGAAAGGTAGAAACGATATGGCTTTATTATACATGGCCTTTTGTCCGTTTGGATCCGAGGCGCTCTTGTATGTAATTGCCTTTTGCCTATTTGGGTTGAAGGTGCATGTGTTAAAGGAAGTTTAATTGTAAAAAAAAATGGCATGTGCCTTTTGGGCAGCCTTTTATAAACTATCCTCCTTTTAGTCCTTGACACTAGAGGTTTTAATGATGATCTTCACCCTCAGAATAAATTGAACTCATTGTTTTATATCCCAATTTTATGATTGTATGACTCGAGTTATCTAAGTAAAATAATAAATATATGATTAATGATCGATATTATATAGTGGAGTTATAAAAGATTCCTTACACTATTTTGATGTTCATTAGCATTACTTTGTGTTTAAACAATTGGTAGGAAGTGGGGAGCAAAAAGGTGCATATAAAGATGAGCTAATACACAACTATATATATCATACATGTATGTATGTTTCGTATCACTTACATTTATCAAAAAATGGGTGGGAATCACAAGATATGCGACTGAAAGTGATTCATGATGAAATTTTAATACGTAATAAACATTTACTCGACTGGAATTAATATATGTTGTATATGCATACATATAGCATAAATACAAATACATGAGGACCTACTAAGTATTGTTTTGAACATGTTTTGACATTTTTGTAAAGGACATATCACGTAAACATTTGTATAAATTGTATTAATTTTGACAGATAATAGAGTTATACAACACATAATTGTCTCCTTTCTCTCTCCGGTTATACCTGGCTTTCTGAATGTACAAGTATTTAGGGATAATCACAATCCCCTAGCCATAAAATTGATTTTATATTGATAGTGAACAGTCGAATAAGAAATCTTTTTAAAAAATGACGTAAGTTCAAATTTTAACATTTTATTAGAATTCAAACCAATAGCTAACTTGATAAATGTAAGAGTTAGCTTTGATGTTTGTATATTTGTGTTTCGATTAATTGTAAATTACTACTTACAACTTAGTTTTGAAAAAAAAAACCAATTATATCAAGACGTAGATAATATTATGAACGTCACAAAAATCTTATTATGGTACCGATACTCACTATAGCAACCAAAAAAAGAAACCCAAAAATAAAGTCCTAATATGTCCAAAAGAATATTGCGGCGCGGGTACATCGCAAATATCAAATGTATTAGTCCAATCGTCATGTAACCTGTAGGTGTAAGCTCGAAAAAGAAAAAGTATATTAACAAAGAAGAAGGAATGTAGCAACAAAAGTTGAAATCTAAAGGGGTAAAAGAAAAAAAAAACTTAAAGGACCGATAGGCAAAAAAAATAATTCATTAAAATACTATTACATTTCCTGTTCATGTGACTTGCAAAATATTATATAATAATAATAATAATAATAATAATAATAATAATAATAATAATAATAATAATAATAATAATAATAATAATGTTAGAACTAGGGTTATGTGAATGAGTCGAGTTAATTTGAGCTCAACTCATTTCATATATAAAAGCTCGAGCTCCGGTCGTTTCAAAAGCTCAGTTCGTTTCGAACTTTAATACTAAATCTTGAGATTGGCTCGTGATTAGTTTTCCAAATTTGAGTTCGGCTCGGCTTCGATGCATGTATTCTTTATTAATTAAATTATATGCATTTGTAATTAACTTATATATATATATATATATATATATATATATAGGGTAAGGATATATAGAAAACCACTTTTATTGAGAAAACTCGGGAAACTCAAAGCTCCCGACTTTTTTTTTTTTTTTGAAAAAATTACCACACGTAATATTCATGTTTTTAAGAGTTTTGGGCAAAAAAAATCGAAAAAGCGCTAAGTAGATATTTAAAAAAAAATAAACAAGTTTTGGTGTAACATATGTTCAGCGAATGTAACATATGTTACACCAAAACTTGTTTATTTTTTTTAAATATCTACTCGGCGCTTTTTCGATTTTTTTGCCCAAAACTCTTAAAAACATGTATATTACTTGTGGTAATTTTTTCAAAAAAAAAAAGTCGGGAGCTTTGAGTTTCCCGGGTTTTCTCAATAAAAGTGGTTTTCTTTTTATCTTTAACCTATATATATATATAGGATTAGGTTCAAGAGTGAACACTAGTGTAGCTTGTGAACTGAGTGAACTAATCATGGCCATTGATCTACACATGTTTATGGCCAGGATCTCATCATCCAAACGTAAAATACACTAGTGTATTTCAACATCAAATCCTGGCCATTGATCTACACACGTGTATGGCTTAACGTACATCACGTACGACAGATAATTACGCACGTTCATTTGAAAATCACGCACGTTATAAACTAAAAAACCCAAATAACGCATGTTGGAAAACATTAATCACGCATGATGAAAACATTAATCACGCACATTATACACATAATCACGCACGTTGTCGTACGAGATGTACGTTAAGCCGTAATGTATTTTACACTTTTCCTTTATTTATAAGAATATATTATATGGATTCGGTTCAAGGAGGAATCACTATCAATTGCGAGAACCAGAAGAACTCCTCCTATCCAATAGAATTTTAACACATCACCTATAATCAGTGTTTTAAAAACCAGTTTATACCGGTCGTTTGAACCGGTTAAACCGCATGCCAAAAGCTCAGCCGGTTTGAATTATACCGGTAAACTGAGTGAACGACAAAGAAGTTGTACCGCCGGTAAATTGGGTTATACCGGTTTAAACCGGTATACGGTACCAGGTTAAAGGTTAAAATTTGGACTTTTAATCTTTTATGGGCCAAAAAAATGTGATGATTTACCTTTATAGTAAAACCTTGCGCCAAAAAGGTAGTAATAGTGAATTTTTGGATTATTTTTTTTATTATGGATTAACTTTTGAAATATTTTTTTATTATGAAATTATGTAGTTTTGAGTTGTTTTTTGAGTAAAAATTGTATTTAATAGACTTACAAGGTTAATTAGTCAACCCGTTTGAACCGCCCGGTACAATCTAGTTCAACCGGTTGTACCATTACTGAGCCTAACCCGGTACAATTTAAAAACCGATTTTTAAAACATTGCCTATAATCAATTTAATTTAAAAGGGTATTTTAGTCTTTTTCTCTTAATGTCACATCCCTCTCTCTTATCTCTAAAACACATCACATCATCATATCTCTCTTCTTTCATCTCTTTTATACTTTTTATATTTAAAATTAAAAAAAAATATCTTAGGTTTTAAATTCAAGAGTAAACTGTCATTTTGGTCCCTGAGGTTTGGCCAGTTTTGTCATTTTGGTCTAAATCTCAAACTTTTTGTATCTGGGTTCCTATGGTTTCACTTTTATTGCTATTTTAGTCCAAAAGTGAAAATTTGCCAGATTCACCTAAATAAACCCTCCACTTTTGTCATTATCCATAGGGGTATTTTGGTCATTTAAGTTTTATTATAAACTGATTATCACTTAAAATTAATAAAATTAAAATAGAGTAAACTGACAGTATAAAAGGCTTATCCTTCCCTAAATTCACCCTAACTCAAACCCAAATTTGTGTGCTGATCGAAAATGGTGGTGTGTTCATGTGGAGCCGATGCCCAATTGCGAACATCCTGGACAACACAAAACCCTGGTGTTGTAATCGCTGTGTACGGAAAACACGGTGAACAAGTTAGTGGATCGGGGAGTGAGGTGAGTTGATTCAGATAAGGACTCAGTCTCGATTGGAGTAGCGTGGGAGATGAGGATGTTGCGAAACTCGTCTTCAAGTCTGGCCATGGCAATCTGAATAGCGTTGTTGACTTTCTTTGACTGTACGGCGGCGACTCCTTCATCGTCTGATAGGGTGGTTGACTCCATGGAAAGCTGGATTCGATCGACGGCCTGCAAGTATAGATCGATCTCTTGACGGTCGTCGTCGAAGATCATACGGAGTCTAGCGTCTTCGGAAGAGGGGCGTCCCACCGGAGAATGATGTTTTCGACGGTTTCATAGGGTACAGAACCGGTCTCCGGCAACTCCATCAACAATTATTAAGTAAAGTGGTCCAATTGGAAATTGGGAAAAAGAAAAGGGTTTTGAATTGAATCAAGAATCAACAGATGAAAGCTAACAGGTTTGATTTATACGGTAGAGGGTTAAACTAAAGACTTCGTATGTATTTATTTCACAATAAATGAAGAAACAAATAGCCCAATAAGCTTACTTCAAACATTTTATTACCTTTTATGAATAGCATAACGAGGACTTTTTTTAGTATATATCGGCTCCACATGAACACACCACCATTTTCGATTTGCACACAAATTAGGGTTTGAGTTAGGGTGAATTTGGGGAAGGAGATGCCTTTTATACTGTTAGTTTACTCTATTTTAATTTTATTTATTTTAAGTGATAATCAGTTTATAATAAAACATAAATGACCAAAATACCCCTGTGGATAATGACAAAAGTGGAGGGTTTATTTAGGTGAATCTGGCAAAATTTCACTTTTGGACTAAAATGGCAATAAAAGTGAAACTACAGGGACCCAGATACAAAAAGTTTGAGATTTGGACTAAAATGACAAAACTGGCCAAACCTCAGGGACCAAAATGGCAGTTTACTCTAAATTCAAACACCAAAAGTATTATGTAATTTACAAAATAAAAAAATATCAAAAATAATATCTATTTCTTTTTGCTATATTTTCCCTAATTATGACATAATGTTCTTTCTAAAATGCAAGTGATATTTGTCTTATATGTTTATTAGAAAATACAAAATTATCGAAAATGATATCTATTTCTTTTACTATATTTTCCCCCTAATTCTGACATAATGTTCTTTATAAAATGTAAGTTATATCTGTCTTATATGTTTATTGAGAATTTCTATTTCATCTGTTAACGTTTGTTGACTTTGCACTACAACTTTTTAAAAAACATTGGACGACGTGCATAAAAAAAGTTTTGACAACGCACGTAAAAAAGTTTTGACAGCGTGCGTAAAAAAAGTTTTGACAATGTGCGTAAACATTTACACGAACTGAGTATGAGAACACCACTTGTAAAAAAAAAAATAATAAATGTTTTAACAACATGCTTAAAATTAGTGTAGGATCGTTGAATCGATCAAACGAGACATTCAGAAGAGTTCTCGATCAATACGAAAGGCAGAATCAGACGTATCGATGTTGAATCAGCTTGATTTACACTTAGAAGTACTTTAACTATCTCTTGAATTGATTTCAGAACGTTTTACAAGCTGGAGATACTTCGGCAGAGCTTCGCTACCGGAATCACACACGTTACAAATGAAATCTCAAGACACATATATATAGGTGAACCAGTCCGCACGAACCAGCTCTGGTCCAGTTCGCACGAACTGGTCAGTTCGTACGAACTGGCCACTTCGTGTGAATTGGCTGGTTCTGCACTGTTTCCCGTTTCTTTCGTACTACGTGTCCTGATCTATCAAACCTATTTCAAGACTCGATACAAGACGAAGTCGACAGACATATGCACCAACAAACTCCCCCTTAGATGTTGACGAGTCTTCGGTACGAGTCTTCAGTATGTCAAGTCTTCAGTCTTGATCAGTCTTCTCGCTCTCTTCCAAAGTATCTTTCTTTGTAAGCATCCTTAATCTCTCTCTATCTTCTCTTCCAGAATCTCAATCTGGCTCCATCCTCTCTCTAATTCTCTTGATCAAATCTTTTGATTCCTTAAGTTCATCAGCTTCAGCAGCTTCTCTCTCTAGCTTTGCTCCAGGATCTTAGTCTGGCTCTCTAACATTCAGACTCCCCCTTAAGTTGTTCCGGGATCATATCCTGGCTCAAACTCTGCTCAGGAGTCGTTTTGCAGCTTTCACAGGTTCAGGACCGTTGCCTGGCTCTTAGAAACCTAGTTCTAATCTGCATATCCTCGGGAGTCGAAACCTAGCTTTTTCAAAGCTTTTACCTGCATATACTCTACCCAAAACATAAGATTTATATCTATAACAATTTTAATCTCTGCTGAACCACTTGTATTTGAAAAATTCTAATTTTGACATTTCATTAATTTGAAACCATTTAATTATTTCAAAATCATTTATCATTTCAAACAAACTCTCCCAACCCTGTTCATCATGTTTGGCACTTGGAATTTTGAAAATTAGCTTTCCAACATCAGTTGTCGAAAATAAGATGAAATAAAATCTTTTTGTTTTTTCAAAATTTTATGCTAAAACACACTTAAACTCTTTTTGGATTTTGAGAAATAAACTATCTACAGACAATATTTTTACGAGTTTGTGTAAGAGAATCATATCAGTTTTTGACAAATCACTAGTACCGTTGAGCTTTAAACACTTTAAGTTCTAAACGATTCACTTATATTGTCAGTATACTGATCCACTTAAATTTTCACACAAAGTTCAACTGTTTCGAGATACGAAATTAGTGTTTTAAGAACTTAAACTTATTCGCGTGTCCCACCTCAGAATATACTCCCGTATCCAGACTCCTATATTCAGTCTTACAGGTGAATGTACACTAATGATATCTGTAAAGGGTAAATGCGAGACCATGAGAGCTCAGGCTATTGCTTCCGCAAAATCAGAGAGATGATGGTTCGACTTTTAGGTGTGTTCCCTTTAGAGAATCTTTTCTTCAACAGCACATGATTAGCATTTTTCAATGTTTCATCATTTTTTATGCTGAGGGTGAGTTTTATGATTAAAGTTGTGCAAAGTATTATACGAGGACTAGGCTATTGCTCCCGCAAAATCAGAAGTCCTGGTATATTACCCCAGATATCATCACGCACAAAGACCTAGTATGCCAGAAATAGAAAGCCCTTCAAACAAGATTTCAGGGGTTACCTATATATCCGAGAAATGTTCCCCACGAAATAAGTAAGTATTTGATTTATGTTTATATCTCGAACACAATCTGCTAAGCGTGTAAAAATCTACTGGCATATCATCAGTGAGACCGTTTATCACATATTTAACTTTCCAATTCTTTAGCGTACTGTTATTGTCTACTGATGTACTATCACTTCCTCTTTTTACAACAAAACTCATTTTTTGAATTTTTCGCTGTTTTTGGATTTTAGATTTTATCATGTTTTTTGATTTTTCAAATTTTCAAAATTTCTAAAATTTTTTACTCCCCCTAAAATCAAACTTATGTTTCAAATTTTGATTTTCCAGGAAAATTTGAAAATAAATGCAATAAACTGTACAAAGTAAACTGACAAACTGATGTGAATTGCTTCAATTCGCCATCCACTTGGCATAAACAATCAGAACTCCCCTGACAACAAACTATTTTCCCATTATGATTTCAAAACACTTAAGTTTGTTTTAATCAAAATGGTTTTTCCAGAAAATTAGTTTTGTTTGTCATTTCACAAACATGGGGATAAATTCATCACTTTGTTTTTCAATCACTTGTATGAAAGTTAACTCAAGTTCAATTTAATGACCTTGATTAACCACTTGTAAAAACAATCACTTGTAAGTCTTTGACAATATTACCACTTGTAAGACGAAATTTAATTTAACAACCACCAAAAACTTCATCACAACTGTGAAATTTCTCAAGAAAGATGCCGATTCCTACTCCCCAATTACCAACCTGGGAGTTCCGGCAAGTCAGGATTTTTTAGTTAAAGAGATTCTCCCAAGCCTGACGGTCCTTGGGAGTTTCCGAGTCATCAGCACTCGGTTTCTTTCCTTTCTTTTTCTTTTCATAAAATTCCTTTACCCCTTTGACCTTCCCGTCAACCATTTTTCTAAAAATGTTTAGAACTTTAGAGTTAAAGGCTTTTTCGACATCAAATTCTTTCTTTTCAGAATAGAATTGATTCGAAATCTCTACTTTTCCAACTTTTTGTTTAAAATTTTCAGTCCGCAATGGTGGAAAGTTTGCGTCATCCAATGACGGAACTAAATTTTCACTTTTTAGCTCAACTTGTGGCTCCTCTGACTTTGACGAGTCAGATTCATCGCCAGAAAGTGTCTCTGATTTCTTAACAACCCACTTTTGATTGTTAAGATTCACATTTCTTTTGTAAACACGTTTTGAACACTCACCAACCTCAAATTTTGAATTTTTGAATACTTTAAATTGTTTGGTTGGTGGTTCAATATCAACCATCTTTTCTTTCAATTTTTCAGAAACTCCATGTTTTGTTTGGGCTGCCTTTGGACAGATCAATGCAATGTGCCCAACTTTTTGACATTGATAACAGGTTGTTGTTTCCTTTTTCTGATTAGCTTCACTCTTCATTCCCTCTTGCTTCTTAGCAAGGAAATCTTTGTTCGATTGCTTCCAAAATGAGCTCTTTTCCTCTTCCGAACTTGCTCCTGAAACAAATACAATTTTTGATTTAAAATCTTTAACATATTTTTCATTTTTATGATTTTCGGGTGGAATAAAACCTAATCCTTTCTTTTTGAAATTACTGTTATGGTTTGGTTTCTTTCGATAACCCGAACTAGAACTGTAACCCTTTTTCTTGTTTAACATTTGTTGAACTCTTGAGGTGTACTTTTTAGGTTTTTCAGTAAGATTTTCATCTTTTATTTCAGAAATATTAATTTCTGTTAATTTGAAAACCTTGTTAATCATTTCAGTTTTAACACCTCTTATTGGAAATTCTTCATCAGAATATAATTTGTCAGAATCATTCAAAGTATATGCTACTTTGAATGTTTCGTCATTCAAATTATTTTGTGACATCAGAAAATCTTTATTGTAAACCCGTTTGCCTTTTTCGACTGTTGGACTTGAAGTTTCAGACTTTGACTTTGAACTCTTAGATTCAGACTTTGACTCTTACTCCTCATCCTTATCCAACACCTGGTCGACCACCTTCTTTATTAACTTAGACTCATGATCAGTGTCAGATGATATGAAAGTGACATCAATGTTGTCTGGCAATCCATCTGAAGGTTCAGATTCCCACTTTAAGTTGGTTGCCTTTTTAACTCTTTCTGAATTAGCATTTCGTGGAGAATATCCATTTTCAAGCGAAGGTGGACACTTTGTATAATAGGTACTATGTTTCTTACCAGTATCCTTTACTTCAGGTTTCTCCTCTTCAAACGCTTTCATGCCTTCTACTGTAGGATAAATCCTGTCAATCACGTAAGAAGCACATGAGTAACTTTTCAATAAACTGTTTACCCTCTCAGTTTCTATCCTCTGAGTTTCTAATTTTTGTTCAAGTTCAGCACATTTCTCAATGTAATTATTGATTATCTTCTGCTTCGTCATGAACGCTCCATTGAGTGTCTTCATAGCTATCGCTTGTTCACTGCTTGATTTGTTATATTGATTCATAGCTTTGTTTAAAACATCATAAGATTCTTTCAGTCTGTTCATGTTATGAATCAATTTGTTGTTGTGCCTTTTCGTAGTATCACAATTCTCACACTTCTCAGGCATCTTTTCAGTATCAGCTTTCTTCTCAACCTTGATAGTTGGAATTTCTTTAACCTGCTTCTTTATCACTCGAACATTTTCATCATCACTGTCATATTTTTCTTTAACAGTTGTTGCCTTGTGATTCTTTTTTTTCGCAGCTTGTCTTTATTTGCCCTCTTCCATTTTACCTGCAAAATACAAATTATCATCATCACTACTAGATGAAAATTTTCTTTTATAATATTCAAGTTTTCGAATTTCTTCACTATCATCATCACTCTCTTCATCTGATGAGTGATCAAAGATTGGTGCTTTTCTTGAAGCCTTTTTTGTTGAAACTGGTTCTTCTTCTTTCTTTGTAGGACTGAATTGCTGAGATTCGTAATAAGCATATGCCATTTCTTCTTCAGCAGTTGAATCTTCAAAGATTTGAGCAACAAATGCTTTAGAGACTGAAGATCTATTAGGATCATAATTATCCCAACTAAAACCTTCTGAAATTCTTTCATCATCTTGATCTATCAGACCATAACAAGCTCTCTTTGATGGTTCTTCGATCTTCTTAGCATGTGCAGTTTGTGACGATTGTTGTTGATGCGGAGCAACTTGATGATAAATTGCTTTTCGATGATAATCATTGTTGCCGAATGGATTTTGAGCTCCACTTGCTTCGCGATTTGTGCATTCTCGCTTGAAATGCCCTTTCTCCCTGCAACGAAAACAAGTAACTTTAGATTTATCAAAACCTAAAGGTGAAGTTCCAGCATCACGGAAATCATCTCTTCCAGTGATCTGTTTAAACTTCTCAGCTCTTCTCAACACACTAGCCATACACCACTTTATATCCATTAATTCCATTTCCTCAGCATCAATCTGATCGTAATCCTCTTTGGTCAACATTGGATTTCTGATTCTTCCTGCAACCAAACTTTAATACGACTCTAAAACAGTCACCAATAAAGACATATGACCTTTAGCAACCTCTTCCGAGAAATTCTGACCATTCTCAAGATTTAATGCTATGTTGCATTGTAGTACTTGGCCATTCTTGGTTGCTGAAAAATTTGGGTCAAATGACGGATATGAAGAAAATATTTTATTGTTGTTTGATCCTTGAGCTGACTCTCCAGAAGAACTCTTTGCGTTAAATGCAGTTTCGATCTTCGGTGCAATGTTGGTCTTATCACTCATACCTCCTTTGTAATACAGACCAATATCTTGTTCACCATTAAAGTCCTACATTTTCGCCATCTTCCGTTGTTCCATCTCTTGAACTTCGAGTTTTTCAATAAACTTGCTCAACGTTAGATTTGCAAATTCATCAGTATTCTTCAACATCATAAGATACGTGCCCCAAACATCTTGTGGTAACGCATCGGTGTAACACCTCGAAAATTTACGTCCAATAAGGTACTGACACGTGCCATGGACTTGAAATATGTGAAAACAAACTTTAAAGGGACTAAAGTTGACAAACGGTGAAACTATGTGAATTCGAGGGTTCAAAGTGTCAACGATTGATAAATAGGCCCTACAATAACATTACATGGTATTTATAACCCTAAACGGATAGATCATGGATCATACGAAGCGGAAAATGCACGAAAGTGAGTAATTACAAACTACAGGGACTAAAAGTGTCAACATGTTGAATTTATACCTCTGAGTGATCTTTTGGCAGCCCCGAAGCCTTGTAATGATAAAATATACTCATGAGAATATGTGAGAAAAATTTCATGAAGTTTCGTGAACGTATGAGAAAGTTATGATTAAAAACGTATACGAAAGGTTAAATACGTAATCGTGAATTTCGTGACTTTTCGGGTGAGCGCAAAGTGAACCGAGAACTTTGCCAAGTTTATAAAAGTCCCTAGGTTCCTAAAAACCAGATTTGAGGGTCTAGAGTGCCAAATAAACGAACAAAACACGTAACATAAGTTCAGGGACTGAAATGTAAATTTGAAAAAACATGAAAGCTGATAAACCACACCCTCGCGTAGCGCTAGGGGGGTGTCGCGCTACGCTACGCATGCCCAGCGACAGCAGCAAACCGCCAGCTGCCAGTTCTTGCCTGTTGCGACTTGTACACAGCTGTGATCAACTCAGGGACTGACCAATCCGATTACATGCAATCTAGGGACCTTTGTTTGCTCTTTATAACCCCTGAAAACATCTACAACATGCATAAATCAGATCAAAACCTCCTTTAAAGTTCATAATAGTTGCAACATTCAAGCACTTGAGACTTCAAAATTCACGAGATCTTTTCTGGAGCATCTCTGGACGTGAAGGCTGCTCCCTAGTGATATCTAAGCTCTATTAGGACTATTGTAAGTGTTCAAATCCTTTGCAAATCCGTTCTAACTTAGTGTTCTTACTGAAAGTCAAACATAACGTAAATACAGTTTGACTTTGCAATTAAACGAAATGTGCTCAGTCATATCTCGAATCAAAGGTACCAACAAGTTGGTATTTATGAGTATAACAAACCCCTAAAAGGGTATGTTCAGATTCACACTCTAAGCATGCTAATTGTCGAGTCAAAGTTCTTCATAAAAAGTCAAAAGAATGAGTTTTTGCAAAAATAAGCATAATCAGTAATGTAGGCTACATGCAACCTGTTTGATCATCAAAATAACTTTGTAAATAATGTAAGAACATGTTTCTTCATGATCAACTCGACAATTTTCTGTATTAAACCCGAATCGGAACCGAAAGTCACATAAATTGACTTTTTCTTTGGCTATCGGTTCGGATCCGTCCATGCATGATAAGATCTGCATTAGAGCATATTTTTGACCATTTTTATTTTAGTTTAACTCTCTGGAATTTTTACATCTTTGTTCCATAGATAACCGATTCATATGCATGTTACCGGTTTATGCTTAAAGTTGACTATTTTGCCCTTTTTGATATAAAACGTGATTTTTGGAAAAGTGAAAGAGTAGAAATCTTTATTATTAATTTATAAACTTGCACCGAAAATTTGAGATCAGTTGGTGATCCAGATTTTGAGTTATGGCCGATATCGTAAAACTATAGCTTTATGTTACATAAATAGCGTAATTAGCGCATAGACTATTTTAACCCACTTTTTGGTATCAAACTTTTTATACACTGATGTTATATAATATTTTGAGATTTTTAAAGATTTTTATTTAATTTTTGGCTGATCGTATCATAGGTCTCCAAGCTTAATTCGGTAAATACCGAAATTGCCCTTTTTGGCCATAAAACGAGTTTTATAAATCCGATTGACCCCAAACCACTTCCTACTTATTTTATTTATTAAATAAAGTATGTTGAACCTTCTGGAAGTATAAAAATCTCAGCTTTCTTTTACAAACCCGGAAACGGCTCTAAATCGCCTTTTTAGGCACTTTTAACGCGTAGTATATCATATAACCATATTAAACATATAAGACTTATATTTACTGATGTGTTTTACATATTTTTATAAAGTAACAGTAAGTACAATTTTATAAACTCAGATTTCCAGTTTTGGCATTTTTAGCCCTTATGAAATTACTAAAATGCCCCTAAGGCGCATAGTCTTGTTTTAAATGATAAGTTTTGCTTACGGGTCATACCCTACTGTTATAACATAATAAGTTAAGTATATTTACTGTATAATTCAGACCCGTAACTCAGATTTCCAAATTGACTCTTTTATAATCTTTTAAATGACCAAAATGCCCTTATGAGGCTAAATTGAGTTTAAATCCATTCGGGGCATAATAGAACATAACTTGCTGATATTATATCATATTTAAAGCATATTATCTCAGGAAACTTGCATATGACTCTTTTGGTTACCCGTAACGCCCTTTTTGCGTTCGGTTCGGTTTATGTAACTAGTTTGCATAAATTAATCGAAACGGGTCAAACGTTATCATTTTTATCTCAAATTCCAGAATGTATTTAGTATACCCATATTATACAAGTATTCAAACTTGTCGGGTCTAAATCACATTCTATCCGGTTTTCGCTTAATCGTGCGTATACCGTATCATCCTTAAAACTAACCGGTCTAGGCTTAGGCTTAAATAAAGACCCGTTAGAAATCTAATAGGTTATTATAAACCTTTTGTTCCAGAATAAGAAGAACCAGTAAAAGCTACCTCCACTGCTATTTGTGAATTTATACTATACGCAGGTAAATACTCTTTGGCTTATTTTCCCTATACGGGCTTGGGTTACGGTATATAGAATACCGCTTGATCGAGCGTTAAATCCTACACCCTTGGGTGTTTAGTTTGAATAATTTGTGCGGCTCGTTTAAACAGTCTTGCTTACTTTAAGCCTTTGGGGGGTTAATGACCATGTCCCGGATATCCTTGGCATCATCTTACGAGATGGCCACGACCAGAGCACGGGGTGTAGGCGTGCACCCGTCAGTGTATAACTCGCTTATGTGGTGTGTCCATTGATCTTTAGCCCGGACTAGATCCGGGCCACTGAACGCAAGTAACATGTAATTCGTTCACATGATTATTATATTAAATAATTGACCCAAGTTAATAAAAATGTTTTGTGCCTTGTGTATTTAAATAAATTTTCAACCTTTTCAAAATGAGTCAGTCGAATTGTATTTACCAGTGTAAACTGACGTATTTTTCCCAAAAGATTAAGTGCAGGTACTATACGAAATAGGCTGGCAGGCTTCTAGAGCGTCCACAATAAGTCACGCAGCTTGGGCGACATTAAACTGTTGAACAATTATCCTATTTTATTTTTCGATCCGCCTGTGGATCCGTTTCGACTACTTGTGATAATTAATATTACATTTCTATTTAAAGTTGAAACGAATCTATCTTTTGCTTCCGCTGTGCATTATTATATTGTGTGGTTTGTCTATGATGATACCAACTACGTCACGATACCCCCACCGGGCCCACCGGTGACACGTGGAAATTTGGGGTGTGACAGGTTGGTATCAGAGCCAACTCTGAGTGAATTAAACACTAGCCTTTTGTGTTTAATCTCAGTTACACAATTGCACAATCCTCAATTCTCGAGTCTAGACAAAGAACTTAGGAGAATTCCAAATTTTTGTTTAAATTTTCTAACCTTGTCTTAATTATATATTTTGTTGTATCACTTGTTCTTTGTGACAGGTTGTCATCATGCCGCCAAGAATGAGAGGTAGAGGCGGAGGAAATGGAAAGCATGCAGCTCGCAATGATCACGAAGCCGGGCCTTCGCACCGGCAAACACCCTCGGGCACTCACAACACGGATGCCCAAAACCTATGGAGGTCCTTCACTGGACCAGTATCCTCACCATCTCATCACTCTCAGTCGTCCTACATTCCGCTAGGACCCTCATCGCCATTCGACAACACATCACCAACATTTCAGGGGCTGTACAACCCTGATGATTACATGCGAGAACCAGTGGGTTTTAACCCACTTGGACCGGAGGACCACTTTTCGGGTGACAACCCGATGGACGTTGAGGAGGATGATGATCCCGCTATGCCACCCTCAGGGACACCAAACCACCCCATCGAGATATCTGATGGGTCACCATTTTTGGGATCACCTTACAATGGTCCCGATAGTTTCATGGAGAACTTCAGGCAGCACGACTGGGTGTACACTCCCAGTTACCACAGCTCTCCTCTCCACCCGTCCTACCACAGCTCTCCCCTGCAGCCAGAGCAGCAGCCAGAGCGGCAGCCAGAGCAGCAGCAAGAGCAGCAGCAGAATCCATCTACGGATTCTCGATTTGTGGCGGTTACTCCACCGCCACCGCCACCTCCGACTCATCCTCCCTCGCCCCCGAGGCGAAGGAGAGTAACGAACGCGAGGATGTCCTCGCGAGGGGGAGTGCGTATCCGCACCCCTCCACAGTCAAGCAGCAGCCGGTACTCACCGGTTCATGAAGAAACGGAGATGGGTGAATCTTCAAACCCCGTCTCTGAAGTAGCAACGGCGCCAGTCGCGCCACAGCCACAGCCACAGCCACAGTAACCATTGGGTTCTGGAAACCCAATCCCCACTTACACTAATGCTGCAGCATTCAACCCCTTTGAGCAGCAGTTCACCACAGGCTACAACTTTACGGGAGACCCCTACTGGCAAGGTTCCAGCTTCAACTTTTCCCAGCCAGGAGGTTCCTTCGGAGATCCCTGGGCTACAGGACCCTCGACTTATGGATACCCACCATATGGGTATCAACAGTCGCAGCCTCTCCAGCCTCCACAGTATCAGTATCAGCAGCCGCAACCGCCCCAACCTCCGTTTTACCAGCCTGCTCAGCCATCATACTACCAGCAACCACCTCAGGCGCCGACTATGTCGCCACCCCAAGTTCAGGAAATCATACAGGAGATTCAAGGGGTGCGTCAGGAATTTCAACAGGAGTTGCAGAATAATGAGAGGCGTAACCGGGGAAGGTTTCAGAAGGTGGTGGACTTGCTCAAGGGGAAGAAAAAGAAGGATCGTTGAATCCTTTGTTTGCTTGTTGTTTAATCATGTCCCTGCGTGGACATATATCTTTATGTACTCTACCCCTACGTGGGTAATTTTTCTTCTGTTTCGCCCCTGCGTGGGCATATCTTTATTTCGACCCCTGCGAGGGTTTGTTATTTGTTTAGCCCCTGCGTGGGCATGTTATTTATCAAAGTCCCGTTTAGGGCAAATTTTGTACTCTTTAAATTTTAAATTAGAATGGTAATTTCAGCTTTTCATTTTTAAATTATATATATAAATATAATAAAAGAATAAATGGAAAATAGCATTTATTATTGTAATTCACCATTCTAATAATAAGAATCTTAAAAAGGGTAAAACCTAGCTGTTATATGATTATAAACCTAGCCAAGACGGTACAACCTACTTAAAAAGATTCAATCTCTGTTAACATCTGTAAATATGTTAACATTCTTGACTAATGTGATTCGCAAAAATCACACATGTCACCCTTTTTAATAAATTATCCAATTTGTATTTTTATATATAATTGAAAGTGACATAATACCTACGGGTCATAATAAATGTCATATGAAACAGAAGGGCAGCTGTAGCTTATAAGACTCCCTGCCAAGAAAAAGGGATTGATTCGTTTTGATTATTCAAACTTTAATCCTATAAAAATCTAAATTTGTAATTTAGAGATTGTCTATGTGACTAGGCCTATTGTGCCAATATATGTATTTCATTTTAGGATAAAATTATTGATAAAGAGTCCTAAATGAAACTACTTAACAAATTAACTAATATGGCTTTTAATTACCATGGTTAATAAATCGTCAAGAACGATAATACTGGTTAGAATTCTAAATAGACTTTGCCCTTATTTTTTTTTATGTAGCAAATTAAGACTACAATGACTAAGTCTGAAGAGCTAAACAGTCATCCGGCACAAAACCCTGGAAATGCTCCGATATTAGTAACTGGTGCAGAATTGAAAGCACTAGTGAATGAGGCCGTGGTCGAAGCACTGAATAGACAATTTAGTGAAGCAAGCGGGACCCGAAGTAGGACCCGAACCGCATCACGTTCCAAGCCAAGAACACATTCGGAGACTCATGACAAGCCACCCTCTAATAAAGAGGTACCTAAGAAAGAAGAACCCAAGAAAAATGATGATGAGCGACAATCATCTAACCAAAACAGTGTTCCCCCTAAGAAGATAGTGAACAATGATGCGCCTCATGCTAGAGGATGCACATACAAGTACTTTGTATCATGTAAGCCCCGAGACTTTACTGGGGAAAAAGGAGCTGTTGACTGCATAACCTGGTTGGATGAGATTGATACAGTGGTAGACATAAGTGGATGTGCGGAAAGGGATATTGTGAAGTTCGTGTCCCAATCCTTTAAAGGTGAAGCTCTAGCATGGTGGAGATCTCTGATCCAGGCCACCGGAAAGGCACAATTATATCGCATGACCTGGGAGCAGTTCGTTGCTCTTATCAAGGAAAATTTCTGCCCGCAGCACGAGGTGGAAAAGATAGAGTCCGATTTTGTATCATTGGTAATGACAAACCTGGACTGCCAAGCCTACTTAACGAGCTTCAACACGATGTCTCGTTTGGTTCCATATCTTGTAACCCCTGAACCAAGGAGAATCACTCGATTTATCGGGGGGTTAGAACCCGCAATAAAGGCAAGTGTGAAGGCCTCTCGGCCAACGACTTTCAGGTCAGTAACAGACCTCTCTTTGTCCCTCACAATGGACGCGGTCCGACTAAGATCGCTAAGAAACAAAGAGGCCGAGAACAAGAGAAAGCGTGAGGATGATACCTCACGAAGGTCAGAGAAGAGACACAGAGGGAATGACGACCACCGGAAAGGGTCGGGATCGAAGAAGAATAGGCAACAATCAGGAGAAAAACCCAAGTGCAAGACTTGTAGGAGGTACCACTTTGGGAAATGTCGACTTGAGACGAACTCCCAATCTCGCCCGCGACCCTGTGGAATTTGTAAATCCACAAATCATAAGACGTCGGAGTGTAAGAATCTAAAGGACGCAACCTGTTTCGGCTGCAACGAAAAAGGGCATATTAAGCCTAACTGCCCAAAATATGCCAAGAAAGCCGAAGACGGGAAGAAGACCAATGCAAGGGTCTTCAGGATGGATGCTAAAGAGGCTATTAAGGACGACAACGTGATTACCGGTACGTTCCTTGTAAATGATATTTTTGCTAGAGTCCTGTTTGATTCTGGAGCAGATAAATCCTTTGTAGACAATAAGTTTTGTGAGTTGTTAAAATTACCTGTGAAAGCCTTAAGTGTGAAGTATGAAGTGGAGTTAGCTGATGGAACCGTAGAAACCGCTTCAACTATTTTAGATGGATGTGTTATATCCATTAGGAATCACTCGTTTCCATTATCCTTACTTCCTTTTAAACTAGCTGGTTTTGACATAGTGATAGGCATGGATTGGTTATCACACAACCAAGCCCAGATTGTGTGCAATAGAAAACAAGTGGTAGTTAAAACTCCGTCTGGTGAATCACTAACTATTCAAGGAGATACTCAGCACGGATTGCCTGAGCAAGTGTCCATGCTCAAGGCATCCAGATGTATGCAGAAGGGTTGTGTCATTTATATGGCGCAAGTTACTGTTGATGAACCTAAGCCGAAGATTGAAGACATCCCTGTCATTTCGGAATACCCCGAAGTTTTTCCAGAAGAGCTACCTGGTTTACCACCAGATAGGCAAGTGGAATTCCGAATCGACATCATTCCGGGTGCAGCACCAGTGGCAAGAGCACCATATAGGTTGGCTCCAACGGAGATGAAGGAGTTAAGAACGCAGTTAGACGATCTGTTAGCAAAAGGCTTCATTAGACCTAGCTCGTCTCCCTGGGGAGCGCCTATTCTGTTTGTTAAGAAGAAGGATGGATCGATGCGTCTGTGCATCGATTATCGTGAGCTCAATAAAGTCACCATCAAGAATAGGTATCCTTTGCCCAGGATCGACGATCTGTTCGATCAGTTACAAGGGGCAAGCTACTTCTCAAAGATCGACTTAAGGTCAGGCTATCATCAGTTGAAAGTCAAGGATGAAGATGTACACAAGACAGCGTTTAGGACTCGTTATGGACATTACGAGTTCTTAGTGATGCCTTTTGGGCTCACCAACGCACCAGCCGCGTTCATGGATCTCATGAATCGCGTCTGCAAGCCATATCTGGATAAATTCGTCATCGTCTTTATTGACGACATCCTTATCTACTCAAAGAGCAAAGCTGACCACGAGAAACACCTTCGTTGTATTCTCAAACTGCTACACCAAGAGAAACTCTACGCCAAATTCTCGAAGTGCGAATTTTGGCTTCGAGAAGTCCAGTTCCTTGGACATGTAGTGAGCGAGCGTGGTATCCAAGTGGATCCCGCCAAAGTAGAAGCAGTGATGAATTGGCAAGAGCCAAAGACGCCTACTGAAATTCGTAGCTTCCTGGGTTTAGCAGGATACTATAGGCGATTCATTGAAAACTTTTCAAGGATTGCTGCGCCCCTTACTTCGTTGACACGTAAGAAGGTTAAGTTTGATTGGGGCCCTAAGCAGCAGGAATCCTTCGATATTCTGAAGAACAAGTTGAGCAATGCACCAGTACTAACACTGCCCGATGGTATAGAAGAATTTGTGGTGTATTGTGATGCGTCGCACACTGGTATGGGCTGTGTGCTCATGCAGAAAGGAAAAGTCATTGCCTACGCTTCACGACAGCTAAAGATTCACGAGAAGAACTACACCACCCACGACTTGGAGTTGGGTGCTGTGGTATTTGCATTGAAGCTATGGAGGCATTACCTATATGGAACCAAGTGTGTGATCTATTCAGATCACAAGAGCCTTCAACATTTGTTTAATCAGAAGGACCTAAACATGAGGCAAAGACGCTGGATGGAGACCCTAAATGATTACGATTGTGAAATAAAGTACCATCCAGGCAAGGCGAATGTAGTTGCTGACGCCTTGAGCAGAAAAGAAAGGGTTAAGCCTATAAGAATCAATGCTAAGCGCATTGAAATCAAGAATGATTTGAACCAAAGGATATTAGCTGCACAAAAGGAAGCTGTACTGGAAGCTAATTATCCTGAAGAAAAGTTGGGAGTAACTGAGGAGCAGTTATCTCATGACAAGGATGGAATGCTTAGACTAAATGGAAGAATATGGGTTCCAATTTTAGGAGGACTTCGGGATGTTATCCTCCAGGAAGCCCACAGTTCCAAATATTCTGTTCATCCTGGAGCTGACAAGATGTATCAGGATTTAAAAGCAAATTACTGGTGGATCGGTTTGAAAAAGTCTGTAGCTGCTTATGTAGCTAAATGTTTGACTTGTGCGCAAGTCAAAGCTGAGCATCAGAAACCATCAGGTTTGCTACAACAACCTGAAATTCCCGTATGGAAGTGGGAAATGGTGACGATGGATTTCATCACCAAGTTACCAAAGACAAGAAAAGGAAATGATACAATATGGGTCATAGTAGATAGACTGACGAAGTCAGCACATTTTCTACCCATCAAGGAGACTTATAGCTCCGATATGTTAGCACAATTATACGTTGATAAGATTGTAGCTTTGCATGGAATACCTGTAGCTATTATCTCTGATAGAGATACTAGATACACGTCACATTTTTGGAAAAGTTTCCAACAATCATTGGGCACTCGTTTGAATTTCAGTACGGCTTATCATCCACAGACTGACGGTCAGAGCGAGCGTACTATTCAAACGCTGGAAGACATGCTACGTGCATGTGCGATCGACTTAGGTGGTAGTTGGGACAAGAACCTACCCCTAATTGAATTCTCCTACAACAATAGCTACCACACCAGCATAAAAGCTGCACCTTTTGAGGCCTTATATGGTAGAAAGTGTAGATCGCCTATTTGTTGGGCAGAAGTTGGAGATGTCCAACTATCAGGACCAGAAATTGTTTTTGAGACAACAGACAAGATTGTCCAAATCCGCGAACGATTGAGAGCTGCCAGAGAAAGGCAGAAAAGTTATGCGGATCCACAGCGCAAAGATTTTCACTTCGAGGTAGGTGAAAAAGTGTTGCTTAAGGTATCACCCTGGAAGGGGGTGATGCGATTTGGTAAGAAAGGCAAGCTAAGCCCGAGGTACATAGGACCTTTCGAAATTATCGAACGTGTCGGATCAGTCGCTTATAAGTTGAACTTACCTGAAGAGCTTAGTGCTATCCATAATGTGTTTCACATCTGTAATTTGAAGAAGTGTTCCGCTGACGGACCACCGGTTATACCGTATACAGATGTACATATAGATGAAGGTTTGAAATTTGTGGAAAAGCCATTGTCAATTGAAGACCGAAAGGTAAAGAAGCTTCGAAGGAAGCACATACCTATTGTTAAGGTCAAATGGGATGCCCGTAGAGGTCCCGAATACACATGGGAGGTAGAATCCACGATGAAAGAAAAATACCCTCATTTGTTTCAGTAAATCTCGAGGTCGAGATTTCTTTTAAGGGGGTGAGGATGTAACACCTCGAAAATTTACGTCCAATAAGGTACTGACACGTGCCATGGACTTGAAATATGTGAAAACAAACTTTAAAGGGACTAAAGTTGACAAACGGTGAAACTATGTGAATTCGAGGGTTCAAAGTGTCAACGATTGATAAATAGGCCCTACAATAACATTACATGGTATTTATAACCCTAAACGGATAGATCATGGATCATACGAAGCGGAAAATGCACGAAAGTGAGTAATTACAAACTACAGGGACTAAAAGTGTCAACATGTTGAATTTATACCTCTGAGTGATCTTTTGGCAGCCCCGAAGCCTTGTAATGATAAAATATACTCATGAGAATATGTGAGAAAAATTTCATGAAGTTTCGTGAACGTATGAGAAAGTTATGATTAAAAACGTATACGAAAGGTTAAATACGTAATCGTGAATTTCGTGACTTTTCGGGTGAGCGCAAAGTGAACCGAGAACTTTGCCAAGTTTATAAAAGTCCCTAGGTTCCTAAAAACCAGATTTGAGGGTCTAGAGTGCCAAATAAACGAACAAAACACGTAACATAAGTTCAGGGACTGAAATGTAAATTTGAAAAAACATGAAAGCTGATAAACCACACCCTCGCGTAGCGCTAGGGGGGTGTCGCGCTACGCTACGCATGCCCAGCGACAGCAGCAAACCGCCAGCTGCCAGTTCTTGCCTGTTGCGACTTGTACACAGCTGTGATCAACTCAGGGACTGACCAATCCGATTACATGCAATCTAGGGACCTTTGTTTGCTCTTTATAACCCCTGAAAACATCTGCAACATGCATAAATCAGATCAAAACCTCCTTTAAAGTTCATAATAGTTGCAACATTCAAGCACTTGAGACTTCAAAATTCACGAGATCTTTTCTGGAGCATCTCTGGACGTGAAGGCTGCTCCCTAGTGATATCTAAGCTCTATTAGGACTATTGTAAGTGTTCAAATCCTTTGCAAATCCGTTCTAACTTAGTGTTCTTACTGAAAGTCAAACATAACGTAAATACAGTTTGACTTTGCAATTAAACGAAATGTGCTCAGTCATATCTCGAATCAAAGGTACCAACAAGTTGGTATTTATGAGTATAACAAACCCCTAAAAGGGTATGTTCAGATTCACACTCTAAGCATGCTAATTGTCGAGTCAAAGTTCTTCATAAAAAGTCAAAAGAATGAGTTTTTGCAAAAATAAGCATAATCAGTAATGTAGGCTACATGCAACCTGTTTGATCATCAAAATAACTTTGTAAATAATGTAAGAACATGTTTCTTCATGATCAACTCGACAATTTTCTGTATTAAACCCGAATCGGAACCGAAAGTCACATAAATTGACTTTTTCTTTGGCTATCGGTTCGGATCCGTCCATGCATGATAAGATCTGCATTAGAGCATATTTTTGACCATTTTTATTTTAGTTTAACTCTCTGGAATTTTTACATCTTTGTTCCATAGATAACCGATTCATATGCATGTTACCGGTTTATGCTTAAAGTTGACTATTTTGCCCTTTTTGATATAAAACGTGATTTTTGGAAAAGTGAAAGAGTAGAAATCTTTATTATTAATTTATAAACTTGCACCGAAAATTTGAGATCAGTTGGTGATCCAGATTTTGAGTTATGGCCGATATCGTAAAACTATAGCTTTATGTTACATAAATAGCGTAATTAGCGCATAGACTATTTTAACCCACTTTTTGGTATCAAACTTTTTATACACTGATGTTATATAATATTTTGAGATTTTTAAAGATTTTTATTTAATTTTTGGTTGATCGTATCATAGGTCTCCAAGCTTAATTCGGTAAATACCGAAATTGCCCTTTTTGGCCATAAAACGAGTTTTATAAATCCGATTGACCCCAAACCACTTCCTACTTATTTTATTTATTAAATAAAGTATGTTGAACCTTCTGGAAGTATAAAAATCTCAGCTTTCTTTTACAAACCCGGAAACGGCTCTAAATCGCCTTTTTAGACACTTTTAACGCGTAGTATATCATATAACCATATTAAACATATAAGACTTATATTTACTGATGTGTTTTACATATTTTTATAAAGTAACAGTAAGTACAATTTTATAAACTCAGATTTCCAGTTTTGGCATTTTTAGCCCTTATGAAATTACTAAAATGCCCCTAAGGCGCATAGTCTTGTTTTAAATGATAAGTTTTGCTTACGGGTCATACCCTACTGTTATAACATAATAAGTTAAGTATATTTACTGTATAATTCAGACCCGTAACTCAGATTTCCAAATTGACTCTTTTATAATCTTTTAAATGACCAAAATGCCCTTATGAGGCTAAATTGAGTTTAAATCCATTCGGGGCATAATAGAACATAACTTGCTGATATTATATCATATTTAAAGCATATTATCTCAGGAAACTTGCATATGACTCTTTTGGTTACCCGTAACGCCCTTTTTGCGTTCGGTTCGGTTTATGTAACTAGTTTGCATAAATTAATCGAAACGGGTCAAACGTTATCATTTTTATCTCAAATTCCAGAATGTATTTAGTATACCCATATTATACAAGTATTCAAACTTGTCGGGTCTAAATCACATTCTATCCGGTTTTCGCTTAATCGTGCGTATACCGTATCATCCTTAAAACTAACCGGTCTAGGCTTAGGCTTAAATAAAGACCCGTTAGAAATCTAATAGGTTATTATAAACCTTTTGTTCCAGAATAAGAAGAACCAGTAAAAGCTACCTCCACTGCTATTTGTGAATTTATACTATACGCAGGTAAATACTCTTTGGCTTATTTTCCCTATACGGGCTTGGGTTACGGTATATAGAATACCGCTTGATCGAGCGTTAAATCCTACACCCTTGGGTGTTTAGTTTGAATAATTTGTGCGGCTCGTTTAAACAGTCTTGCTTACTTTAAGCCTTTGGGGGGTTAATGACCATGTCCCGGATATCCTTGGCATCATCTTACGAGATGGCCACGACCAGAGCACGGGGTGTAGGCGTGCACCCGTCAGTGTATAACTCGCTTATGTGGTGTGTCCATTGATCTTTAGCCCGGACTAGATCCGGGCCACTGAACGCAAGTAACATGTAATTCGTTCACATGATTATTATATTAAATAATTGACCCAAGTTAATAAAAATGTTTTGTGCCTTGTGTATTTAAATAAATTTTCAACCTTTTCAAAATGAGTCAGTCGAATTGTATTTACCAGTGTAAACTGACGTATTTTTCCCAAAAGATTAAGTGCAGGTACTATACGAAATAGGCTGGCAGGCTTCTAGAGCGTCCACAATAAGTCACGCAGCTTGGGCGACATTAAACTGTTGAACAATTATCCTATTTTATTTTTCGATCCGCCTGTGGATCCGTTTCGACTACTTGTGATAATTAATATTACATTTCTATTTAAAGTTGAAACGAATCTATCTTTTGCTTCCGCTGTGCATTATTATATTGTGTTGTTTGTCTATGATGATACCAACTACGTCACGATACCCCCACCGGGCCCACCGGTGACACGTGGAAATTAGGGGTGTGACAATCGGCCAACTTTTCAACCCATTCTTCTCTATCTTTCTTGATATCCAATCGCATCATGTTAACCACCAAATTTCAATATCTTTCTATAATCTGCTTGGTGTTTTCAGTTTTTAATCCACGAAATAGATCAAATTCTTTCTTCAAAAGCAATTTTTTGTTCTTGATCATGTCTTGACTTCCAACAAACTTCGTTTTTAGTGCTTTCCACATTGAGTGTGCACTTTCGTTGTGTTGCAATAAAATCAAGATGTCTTCTTTAATAGCTTGTTGCAATATACTGATCATCATTTTTTCACTTTTGTATTTCTTTTTCTCATCATCAGTTAGATCTTTAATAGCAACAATCTCTCCGTCGTCATCAATCGGTCTAACATATCGTTGTTCAACACATTCCCATGCATCTAAATGATTTGCTTGAACCCAATTTTCAAAACGTTCCTCCCATCCATTATACTCCTCGATATTCATGAGCTTAGGCGGTTTTTGCATGGTGCCCATTTCATTTTCTAAGTTTACGTTCTGAGCCATAGTGATCGGAGTAGCAAATGCGTTGTAGAATTCGTTTTCCATGTTTCGGTGCGAAAAAATTCACAAAGACTGATTGTTCAAACAAACTGAAGTGATTCAACTCAAACCGTGCGAACTGAATACTTCAACTCGTGCGAACTGAATAATTTCCAAACAATTTGGATCACTTCGTGTGAACTGAAGACCTATTAAACTCTTCTCGTGCGAACGGGTTTTGATCTCCAACCGACCTCAACTCACTTCGTGCGAACTGATGAATCTAACCAATTCGTGCGGACTGGAAACTTAATTCAAAATCAATCCGTGCGAACTGTTAACCTTTCAAGCGAACTGATTCAACTATGCACAATCCGTGCGAACTGGAAGTCCAAGTTGTGCGAACTGATGAAAATTTCAAACAACCTGACTAAAACTCACACGAACTGGGGTTTTTCACGCGGTTTCGGACCAAAAATTCATGATTTTATCAAGTTTTAGGTCGAATTTAGGTCTGATTTTTTCAAGGATTGATTAAAACAATATTTTGCGTGTTATATGTGAAAATTAGTCCATTTTAACCGTAAAAACTCAGTTAATTTTGAAAAATCGTGAAGAAAGTGAGTAGAAATGAGTAGAAACCAGATATTGATGACGAAATCAAGCTGAAATGGTAAGAACTCTTCCTCCTGAGCTCTGATACCACTTGTAGGATCGTTGAATCAATCAAACGAGACGTTCAGAAGTGTTCTCGATCAATACAAACGGCGGAATCAGACGTACCGATGTTGAATCAGCTTGATTTACACTTAGAAGTACTTTAACTATCTCTTGAATTGATTTCAGAACGTTTTACAAGCTGGAGATACTTCGGCAGAGCTTCGCTACCGGAATCACACACGTTACAAATGAAATCTCAAGACACATATATATAGGTGAACCAGTCCGCACGAACCAGCTCTGGTCCAGTTGGCACGAACTGGTCAGTTCGTACAAACTGGCCACTTCGTGTGAATTGGCTGGTTCTGCACTGTTTCCCGTTTCTTTCGTACTACGTGTCCTGATCTATCAAACCTATTTCAAGACTCGATACAAGACGAAGTCGACAGACATATGCACCAACAATTAGTTTTTTACACCCCTGATCGCCGACTCGAGCTCCTCTGAACGTCACGCGTAAATCTAATTTTCAAACGTATGTAGTCTATGATGTTTGATTGTCAGTTTGACAAGTTGACATGAATAGTACACAAGTCAAATTTTCCAAAAAATCCTTCTTGTACTATTTATTCTCTTTTAATCAATAAAGTCACTATAAGACAAATAAAACTTAAATAATTCAATCTCAACCACTCATACATGAGAGATCTTGGGAGGATAATGGTTCCTACGGTTCTCGCACTTAAAGATGGTTCCTATTTTACCCCATCCCTATATTATATATAACATAACATAGGGTAAGGATAGTGTAAAAAGGGCCTAAAGTGTGAGACGTGTAAGAAGTGTTTTAAACCATTAGATCTTTGATCTAATGGTTGAGATCAATAAGGACCAAATTGTAAATTATGTTTTAATTATTTGGGCTGATTTGAAAATTGTAGGAGTAATAGTGTCTTTTTATATGTTTCAAATAAGGTAACCTCTCCTAAATTCCAGCGATCCTTGTTTATCCTTATTCTACGAATCCAGAAACATGTAACTGCTACTAGAAATATAACACTATAATACTATATAACACTATATAAACACTATATAACACTATACAACCATCATAGACCTGCTACCAGAAAATATAACACAATGTAACACTATATAAGACTATATGACATTATACATCCATCATAGACCTGCTAATCCAGAAATATGTAACTGCTACTAGAAAATATAAACTATAACACTATATAAACACTATATAACACTATACATCCATCATAGACCTGCTACCAGAAAATATAACATTGTAACACTATATAACACTATGTAACACTATATAACACTATACATCTATCATAGACCTGCTACCAGAAAATATAACACTATAACGCTATATTACACTATACATCCATCATAGAACTGTACCGTAAAATATAACACTATAAAACTGTATAAAAACTTTCATTCTGCAACCATTACTATATAACACTCTAAAACCTTCATTTCTGTGATCTTCAAAAATTATAATTGATGAACGATAACTCACATAATCTTAATGGGTTTAAAAAAAATACAAATTCGTATTCCTATAATAAAGGGCGCCGGTTATGGAAGGTTATCAATTAATTGAATTAATGAGAAAATTACTTGTTTACCATTTTGAATTAATTTAGATTGATGACACATATCATCTCCACAATATTTCTCACACTTCTCACACTTTGGGCCCTTTGTACAAGATCTTTATTTAGTTTTTTTTATACGTAATAATTATTGTTACGATAATATATATTTAGTATATTAAACAAAAAGTTATATAAATAATAGCTACGCTCGTTTAGGCTCACAAACAAGCTCGAACTCGATAAGTAAAGCCTGGGTTGATAAGTTCATTTGTCAACAAACTTATTATGAAGCTCGTTTAATTTCGGCTCAATTCAAGTTTTTAACAAGCCGATTTCAAATAGTTTACAAAGGGTTTAGCTCATTTACACCCATTATATAAAACACGCATGCTATGTATGAATCTACAAAAGGAAATAATTGTATGATACTGTAAGCTATTGTTGGACTGTTTCCTGTTGGTGTGGGAACTCGACGATAGATCATTTTTAAATGAGTTGTAACATTCAAGATTAAAAGTTGGATAACAAATAATTGAATATAGCACTAAGTTAGATAATTTTACGGTTATCTTTCTACATTAGTTCTAACTTCTAATACAACATATAATTACATGCTTTTTGAAATCTGATTATAATAACCAAAAATTAAAAACAACATAACAAGAAAAAAAAAATTCGATTACAGGTTTTCAGATTTATAACAATTCAAATACTTATGTAACATGAGAGCAAAAGTGAATCGTTTGGAAGCTAGATTTGGGATGTACTGTCAATATTAGTTGTAGGAACCCTAAATATATCTTTTTTCATGCACAAACTAGCTTCCCTAACCCTACATTTACTCCTATATATCTCCCTCCCCATCAAAACCCTAATGGACCCTTTTCATATGCAATCTCTCTCTCTCTCTCTCTCTCTTGAAATTGATAATCATTCACTGAATTAATACAAAACCTATCATTTGTGATATCATCTACCGATTCACCGCTCCATTTCCATTCGTATGATCATGAACTTTGAAGTGCAAGCCGAGAGGGTGGCGAACATGGATCCGCCGGTTCAAACTCCTTCGGATCAGCACCTTTGTTACGTTCGTTGCAACTTCTGCAATACCCTTCTAGCGGTACGCATTTTTGCATTTTTTTGTATCGGGTTTTACCCGGAAAATGTCAAATAAAAGAAATAAAGTGATACTATCTTTGGTGATTTTGATTATTATGACACATTTATAGATAGTTATTTCAATCTTTGTGTGATTTTGATTATTATGACACATATATAGATAATTATTTCAAAAAGATAAAAATAAGGATTTGATTATTATGACACATATATAGATAAATACTTGTATGTATACATGGTAACATAGATATCAGTCGTCTATGAAAAATGTTTTCAGGTGGGGATACCATGCAAGAGGCTTTTGGATACAGTGACTGTGAAATGTGGGCATTGTAGTAATTTATCATTTCTCACCATTAGGGCTTCTCATCCTGATCATCCTTCACTCCCACCTTTTCAGGTATTTTTCTTATAAATAATTCTTATAAAATATATTTGTGGGTAAATATACTATAAAATTAACACAAAAAAAAAATCTGATAATCTTGGAATTAGTGATAGATGGAACACAAGTACACAACTGGTTTTTTTTTTCTAAGAATGTTTTTTTTAAACCTGCAAACAGGCTGGTTTCTCTAGTGACTTTAAAAGGGGTCAATCTTCATCTTCTTCATCATCCACATCAAATGAACCCACTTCACCAAAAGCTCCGTTCGTTGTCAAACGTACTCATTACTTAGTTCTTTCTTAATTCATCCTCAGAAAATATTAATTATGATTATTTCTTTTGAAGTATTAAATATTGATTGCAATTTTCATGATAAAATTTGTTCTTGTTCTTGGTCACATATGTATAGCACCTGAGAAAAAGCACAGGCTTCCATCTGCTTATAATCGATTCATGAAGTGAGTTTACAACCAAACTACCGACAAATCTTTATGTTTGTTTTTGACAATTTCCATATTCAACTTGTTATATCTTTTTTTTTTTTTTTTGTTGTTGTGAAATTTTAATATAGAGAGGAGATACAACGCATTAAGGCTTCAAATCCGCAGATACCTCATCGAGAAGCTTTCAGCACCGCAGCGAAAAATGTAAGTATGCATTTATATATACACTTTCTAGCTTGTTGATTAAGATTCAAATAACGTAAATGGAAATATAAGATATGAATAATTAGTTTATTGGATTTTTAAGAATATAACATACAAATTACAAATATATGTATGTAAAAATATATTTATTTTAATAAACCATTGATAAAAAAAAAAAGTTAACGATTTATGCTTGTTTTTTTCTCGTAATAATTTGTTGTTGTGTTATGAATTATACTATGTATATTGATATTTTTTCCTTTTTTTTTATGTGTTGAAGTTATAGAAATAAATGAAAGAGAAGGTAAGAAAATAATTTATCTTTATTGGGTTTTACTAATTTATCTAAATGTTTGCAACAGTGGGCTGGTCATATACCAAATGGATCCATCCCTGGGAGCATCAACACTGTAAGATTTCTTCAGCATTTGTTGGTTAAAAATAAACAGAATTGTTTTGATAATTAAAACTATATTTCTTTGTTTATGTTACTTATATATATTGTTAATTGTTTCATAACTCATAGTAATAGTCCTCCTTTTCTCCTTTATTCCATGTTCTTTTTCCTCACGCTTCTTTTCTTAGGAAATTCGGCAACCTTATAACATAACCAATAGAAAAAAAGTATTCCAAGAAAGTGTAATATTGGTATAGACTTGACCATTACTATGTTGAAACATGCCTTAGATTACCTTTTTTTGTTAACATGCATCTTTCAATCTACACAATGTTATGGTTTCTGTTGGATCAGAAAAGTAGGATGTTTCTCGTTTTCTGAAAACTTTATGGCCAACTTAAAAAAATAGAAACAAAAGTTGTGTATCACTAATTTAGTCTAAACCTTAATCTTATCAAAGTTAAACAACGTATGGTGTTTGTCTCTTCATATACAAGAATCAGAGACAATTCAAAATTTCTATGAAGTTAACAAACGTTTTTCTAACGATTCTTCGAATTAGTGAATGGTGATATGTTTTTCTATTTTGTAGGGTTTTGATCTTGCAGGAATGAAGTAACTAATTATGCATTCTTCCTAAGCTACCTTGTAGGATTGATGCAACCTTATGTATTTGAGTTCTAAAACTGATGTTCTATGGATGATTTATGCTATTTAATTTCTTGTTAGTTTAAAGACAAGCATGCATTTTATGTAATATATCTAAATTTAGAATGTGTGACTACGTATTTTTATTTGGGTGTGCATATTCACACACCTTGATGCCTATCTACACACTAAAGTGGGACCCTTATATACGCTACGTACATTTCTGTACTAGTGTATAGGGTTTATTTCTCTGAACAAATACCACAAATGGGACGCCTATATACGCCACGTGCAGACCTGTACGTGGCGTATAGGGTTTATGTCTCCGATCAAGGGGTAAAACCTAGTACGGTGTCAAATCAATCACATATACGCCACATACAAGCCTGTATGTTGCTTTTATATGATAGCTATGTACGCCGGGTACAGGCGTGTATGTGGTGTATATACCTGACTGATTTTACTTTGATCCGATGTTGTCTGGGCTCGTGATAAAGGTATACGCCAAATAGAGGGGGTTGTACGAGGCGTTTACATGTGAATTTGGTTTCTTCAAATAGTGGCATGCAGACGCTTCTTCATGACCCTCCTCGTTCTTTGATTCTTCCCTGGTTTATCAATTGTCAGACAATCTTGAAGCTAAAATGTCACCGGTCTGGGACGGGAACTATTTTTTTAGCAGCATTCCAACGACTCCTGGGGCTTGCCTGAAATTAAGGAGAATTCTGGTGTTCCAGATTCTAATGAGGAGGAGGAGGTTGCGTCTGACGTTCATGTTGATCAAATGAAACCGTTGCTAGACTTGAATGAGCCTCCACCTCTCTCTCCTGATGAACCCTATTATCTAGCACAACAAGGGTATCCAGATTACGGATATGGTTGCCAATCTTTTTACGTGCAACAAGACTATTCGGCTGGATACGGAGGATACAGTGGTGAGCAACTGTATTATGATCAGCAACCACCTAACTCGAGCAACCCTTACGAAAGTAACAATACATCACATTCTTTTTACGTGCAACAAGACCATCCGGATGGATACGGGGGATACGGTGGTGAGCAACCGTATTATGAAAGTAACAATACATCACACTCTTTGTATGTACAAAAGACTATCCGTACGGTAGAGGATACGGTGGTGAGCCTCCGAACACACCACCATATGAAGATTGGCAAGGGTTTGATGAGCAATTCCCTAACCCGGGAAATCCCTATCAAAACTATGCAAAACTTGGTTTTAAATTTCATTCTAAAACACTTCCTTAGTTTTGCAATATATTATATTAACAATATCAATAAGGGTTTATGAAATCATATATCGAAATCCAAAACATCAAACTTTTTCATATGGTTTAGGTTTGATATATATGTACTAAAATGGTTTCTAACACATATGTTAGAAAATATATCGTTATGCGCATATTTTAAAATTGAACGTTTACATAAAACTTTTTCCAATGATATTGTTTATAGATGAAGCCATTTCTAATCGTTTTAATTCACGCAGTAGAAAATTAAAATGTTTACATAAAACACTATCGGTTATTATGGTTTATAAAATAAATTGTTTCTAACAAATACAATAAAAAATGATTACAAGTCATTTTAAACTGACGGTTTTTATGAATCATTTCTAACACGCATGTTAGAAGACAAATGATTTCAAAAAATCGTTTTTAAAGTTGACGGTTTATAAACCGGTTCTAACACATTCAATAGAAATAAGTGATTACATAAATCGTTATAAAGCTTATTAATAAATCGGTTCTAACACACTCGTTAGAAATAAACGAGTACAAAAATCGTTATACAGTCATCAGTTTATATATAATAAACAGGTTATAACACACTTATTAGAAATAAATGATTACAAAATCATTATAAGGCTTATTGATTTATATAAAATATATCGTTTTTAGCACACATGTTAGGAAGCAAGAACTTTAGACAAACGTTTTACACAAAAAAAAAATTATATATAATATAATAATTTCTAACACACATGTTAGGAAATAAAACATTTACAAAAAAAATGTATTGTTTACAAAAATAAACCTGGTCTAACACGCACGGTAGAGAATTTAATGTTTATAAGAAACGTGTGGTTTATACCAATAAACCCGGTTAACACACACATGTTAAAACCAAATTTGGTTGAATCATAAACTATTTGTTTTACATCATGGTATATGGTTTAAGATTGTACCACAATCTTAATAAATCCAAAGCCAACATGTTATACTATATACATCTTCCTCCCCCACCCTCATATTATATATATATAAATAAGTATAATCTCTATTCTCTAGATATTTTTTATTATTACTATGTATTACTAAACAAAGTGAAATGAATAGTGATTTTAATATTATAATAATATATAGTTTTTTTTAATACTTTTATTATTTTAATATCATAATAATAGTTATTTTCTTTACTTTTTAACTTTAATCTTTTTTTAATATCAAGGGTTGGGATAAGTTTGGTGTCAGCCGATATCGAACCAGTACTGGTATCGAAAATACCGGTACGGTCCTGTTCGGTATCAGTACATGAAGGTAAAAATTATTACTATATATTACTATATATTACTATATATTAATAAACGAAGTGAAATTAATAGTGATTTTAATATTATAATAATATATAGTTTTTTTAATACTTTTATTATTTTAATATCATAGTAATAGATATTTTCTTTACCTTTTAACTTTAATCCTTTTTTTAATATCAGGAGTTGGGATAAGTTTGGTGTTAACCGATATCGAACCAGTACTGGTATCGAAAATACCGGTACGGTCCTGTTCGGTATCAGTACATGAAGGTAAAAACCGGCATTAATACAGAAAACGCCAAAAGTTGGTGCCGAATTGATATTGGAAATCTTTTTGTTCGGGAAATTCAGTGCGGCTACCCGGTACCATTTGCTCATCCCTGATCACGGTTACCGTACGAACAACAGGATCGTACAACTTTTTTTGTTGATTTTCTTCAACTTTTAATTTTTTCTTTTTTAGTTTCAGGGGTAGAGATTAGCTCGGTGCCAACCGATACAGAATCGGTACTGATACCAAAAATACCGGTTACGGTACCGGTATATGAAGGTAAAAAACGGTAGTGAACCGGTACCGGGAACGCTAAAAGTCGGTACCGAATTGGTACTTAAGATCTTTCGGTTCGGCAAATTTGGTATCGGTACTCAGAACAATTTGCTCATTTGCTCATCTCTGACCACGGGTTTCATACGAACAACATCGTTACCATACAATTTTTTTGGTTGATTTTCTTTCGGTTATCTTTTAGTGTTTTTTTCTACATTTTCTTTTTATTCTTGTCAGCAGTTCTGTTCGTAACACGCTCGTAGTGATTTCAAAACACATGTAAACACAGACTAAATGCCAAAAGAAATTCGCCGCAACGCGGTGAACTTCTTTAAACCTAGTTCTATATAATAACAAAAGGAAATGTGAACAGTATTATATATTATTTGTTTTTTTTTTCTTTAATAGTTTGATAATTAACCATTAGAGTAAATTGCTATTTTAGTCCCGGAGTTTTGTCTAAATTTACCATTTTAGTCCAAATAGTTTTTTTTCTCCTCTGTATCCCTGTCTTTCCCGTTTTGTTGTCATTTTAATCATATTGCCTAACTCCATCCAAAAACCTCACTTTTAACCAGGGGTGTTTTGGGGATTTTCAATGTAAATCTTTCAAATTGTCATTTTGATCCATTCTTTTTTTTATATTGAAAAAAATAAAGGAAAACCATTTTGATCCATTTTTTTATATTGAAAAAATAAAAGAAAAATATCTAATTAGTGGAACCCACCCTACCTTCCCCCTTCTTCATCACCTGCTCTCTCTCTCTCTCTCTCTCTCTCTCTCTCTCTAAATATGAATTCTTTAAATTCAACTCTTGTACGAACCTATCAGCAACACATAAATTATCTAGACTTATCAAAATTTAGGATCTTTACCTAGCACTTGTATTCATTTTTTATATCTGTGTGTTGGTAAGAAAAATCATATGGAAATAATAAAACAAGGATATTCAAAACATGATGGTGTTCCTAATGAGTCGCGATTTGAGATTGGATAACAAATTCGAACACTACATAAGCTGATACGAGTTTGGTTATTCACTTATTCTAGAGTTCAACCTTGATAATTGGTGATTCATAAGGGTTTGTATGAGAGCTCTTAATAGGATAAGAAGCTTCCATTTCTATACCACATAGCCCATTCTTATCAGGAACGCCACGTTGCATTCGTATATATCCATTCTCACCCAATTCACCTCCCCACGAGTTCTTCACTATCCAGTACTTGAGTCCAGCTTCACTCGTATCATATACGACCACTGCTACACCATGGTTCAACTCCGTTCCACACTTTCCGGTAAAAACTCCCTATTAAATCGTGTAAATAACGCTAATCTCACTTTTTGAATCATGGTTCAAGATTTACAAGCATATCTTCATGTCCATCAATTGATATAGCTTCATCACCCTCCTGCAATTAAAAGATTAGAGAGAGAGAGAGAGAGCAGGTAATGAAGAAGGAGAGGGTAGGGTTGTGTCCCACTAATTAGATATTTTTCCTTTATTTTTTCAGTATAAAAAAAGAATGAATCAAAATGGCAATTTGAAAGATTTAAATTGAAAATCCCTAAAATACCCCTGGTTAAAAATGGGGTTTTTGGATGGAGCTAGGTAATGTGATCAAAATGGCAACAAAGGGGAAAAGTCAGGAATCCAGAGGAGAAAAAAAACTATTTGGACTAAAATGACAAATTTAAACAAACCCCAGGGACTAAAATGGCAATTTACTCTAACAATTATAAGACTATAAAAATATAGTTTTTATAATATATTTACGTTTTTAACCTTAAACTTTAAATAATTATCATATGACCCCTGAACTCTAATATTTTTTTTATAAACGATTTACGTATACCTCTGAACTTTAATAGATTTATCATACGGAAGTTTAGTAATATGTCTTTTCTCGATAAACAATTTACATTTTAAACCCCGAACTTTAATCAAGTTATCATACGGCCCTTGAAGTGTAATAAAGTAATTTTTTTTAAATATTTGTTCTTTTATCTGTTTTATTTTACTTCTTATTAATTTAACTTATTATAATTAAAATTAACTTTTAACTCTATATATATTTACTTAATCATGTTACTTGCTTATTTTTACCGGCGTTTAGATTAAATCTTACATGGTCTATATTAACCCTTTACTACACCAGGTAACAAATATAATCATATTTTATTTAGCTTATTATAGTTAAAGCTAACTTTTAACTCTAGACATGTTCAATTAACCGCGCTGATTACTTATTTTTACCATCGTTTAGATTAAAGTCTGCATCATCTATATTAACTCATCGATATATCATGAAACAAGTACATCCTCGCTACCAACCTCCAAGGACCCCGCCGCGAAGTGCGGGCGCCAATTCTAGTTTTAAACAATTTCGTGAACTCAAAACCCATATAAATAAGGTTTTAAAATTGTAACAACAATCTCACGAAGTATGTATGAATTGTAGGAGATGGGTCACAATTTTATGAGAAATGTATTAACAAAAATAATAAAGATACTCTTTATGCATTAGGGGAATTGTAGGACACGTACCATGTACAAATCCAAAAGAAAATAAGATAATATACAACATATGTAAATAAATGACTCAAACTGAAGTTTTCAACAAGAGATTGAATCACATCTTTTTGTATAATCCTTTGCGTAGTCTTCAACGAGATCTTGAATCACGTCTTCTTATACGATCATTTGTGTAGTCTTCAGTGTGATCTCGAATCGCATCTTCTTATACAGTCCTTTGCTATAATAAAGAACAAACAAGTGTTGATGATTGTGGCTGAGGATTCACGTTTAACACGGGTCTCTTAAAACAGATTCTGCTCCTCTACTTAGACAAAATGTCAATATCCTAGGGTACAATATCCAAAGCAGTATGTACTGCCAGATAAGGACACTCGCCCGAGGTTACAACGGGTGAAATTGTAGTGTTACAACTTGTGGAAGGATGTGAAGGTGGTGGAGTCAAGTACAGAGTAGTCATCTCTATTTACTTCTAAAACATACAAGCCATCAAACGTTCACCTCTTCTCTAAGAATTCTTGTATATTTTTATGTATATTCTCATGTATATTCTATGTTACCACTCGACTATGCGACACATGATTTACCTTGCTTGTGTTAGCCATGAGACCAGTCAATGAGGATGCTAGTGGCACAAAAATCTATGGTTTAAACTTTAAAATATAAAAAACATTCTAGTCATCTTATTAAATAAAAAAACCCCATAAACAAATCATATATTTTGAGATCACTCGAATAACCAACCGGTCACACTCCATCCAAACCTTGGAACTTTCATGATGTCCAACACGTCACCGGAGTCAACCACCGCACCGTTACTCCGGCCACGGCAACCCACCGGAGACTCACAATCCGGCACCGCTAGACCTAACACACTCGCTCTCCTCCTCGGCCGAGCTTCGGGACGCCACGGCGCCTCTATGCTGGTGCGCGAGACCGCGGCGCGCCAGCTGGAACAGCGCCGAGCCGACTGGGGCTATTCGAAGCCGGTCGTAGCCCTAGATATGACGTGGAACCTCGCGTTCGTTGCGGTTTCGGTAGTTTTGTTGTTCTGTACGATGGATGAGAAACCTAATGTGCCAGTTAGGGTTTGGATTTGCGGTTATGCGGTTCAGTGTGCGTTGCACGTGGTGTTGGTGTGGTTGGAGTATAGGAGGAGGAATCGGAGATTAACGGAAGAGGAAAGTGCAGGTGGAAGTGATAATTTGAATGATAGTGAAGAGGATGAAGGGAGGATTGGGGATGGTTTGAGTTCTAATGGAATCAGGTATGTTTCGTCAGTTGAATGTTATGATTCTGTACTCTGCATGTTATTGTTATTGTGGTGTGATGAATATGCCTGTTTTTTAATATGTATCTGCAATTTGTGAAGTGTTTATGTTGAGAAATATGGAGTATGTTATTTGAGTTGTGACTTGTGAGGTATTTTGAAGGACAAACATGTTGTGTTGCATTCTTTAGAATCTATGTTGTCAAAAGCCCAAGGGGCACTCAGGTGCATAGGCTGAGCCCGGAGCCTAGGTGTTTAAAAAGCGAGGGCTTTTTTAAGCTAGGCGCATAGTATAAATTACCATTTTTTGGGGTTTAAGACATGTTCATAGTTGTCGATAGCGAATAGCGACAAGGCACCTATAGGCTACGTAGCGAATAGCGACAAATAGCGACGGCTATTTTATAAATAGCGATTACACTAGAAAAAGATTTTTGAAAATTTTTATATGTATATTACATCAAAATACCCTTGTATATATGCTATTTTACATGTATATTTAACAAAAACTAATAGTTAGTAGCAAAGGACTTATATGTTGGGTGTGTGAATGAAAGTCTCAAAAGGTGGTAAATACTTTGTCCCACACTGGTGTGTGAACAAAGTTGGTGGTTGTTTATAAGGTAAAGTCTTTACTACTACATTGTAGCTTTATGACATGTTTTACCACAAGTCCTACCCGCGCGCAGGGGGGGGTGCAAAAAATGAGTTTCTGCGGACACGAATGCAGCTCCGAAAACCCCGGGCCCGCGTGTGCCAGTTTTTGCACAGTTTCCTTCTGCTTTTTTAACCAGATTATGCATTTTTTTTGTATTAAAAATCCCAGGCGACATAAAAAAAATTAAAAAAAAAACAGCTGTCGCTAAGCTCGCTAGTCATCGCCATAACCAGCATAACGACACATAGTCGCATCGCCATAAAGCGCGCTATAGCGACCGCTATGGTCGCTATTAACAACTATGGACATGTTTAGGGCTAGTTTAAGGTTGATTCCAAGCTATTTTAGGTTGATTCCAGCCTTAATTTGGACTTTTTTTTTACATTTTGGCTAGAAAATGCCCTGAAGCAGGCCTGAGAGCTCGAAAGCTCGCCTTTCAGGGCGCAATGCAAATGCGTTGGGCTGCACCTGGGCGCGTAGACACGCACCTAGGGGGCTTTTGACAAATTAGCTTTAGATGTTGGTGTATTCGACCTTTCAGCTTCTTTTTTACTGTTTCGTGTGTGTTGAGCTGCTGTATTTTCAAGATATAAGCTTCACTTTGTCTGCAATCATTGAAGACACTGAGATTTTAATGGAACTCGTAGAAAATTTTGACCAAAAAATACAGTTGTCATCAAGTCAATATTACCATCCTATTCACTTGGGATCGATTTGGAGGCGCTATTAGATGGTTTGATTTTTGTTTATTATGCTAGGCATATCTAATCATCTATGAGGTTCATTGCATTACTCTGATTTTTTGTAGAATTTGTTTTGTACCTGTTGTCTGTTGTATACTTGCACCTCCTAGAGGGCATGTGATGAGCAAATTAAGCATATGATTTGTTAGACTTGCACCTCTCCGTGAACATGATCGGTGATAGGAGTTAGACAGGATAAAGGTTAGTTCTATTTAGGATATAGGTTATTCATATTTGTAAAGAAAAATACCTACGGGTGGGGCATTGCTTGGTATGTTTGTTTGTTTTGTCTGCCGTATACATGATTCCTTGAGCGACGCGTTTCAAGATTTGTATGTTTTTCAGCTACGCTAAAAGATGTGAAAATCTTAATACAATGGTATCATTTGTCTGGTGGCTAATCGGCTTCTACTGGATGGTTGCTGGTGGCGAGATTCTTATGCATCGTGCTCCGCGTCTGTACTGGTATGTCTTGAACCAATATAATATTATTACAGTCTAGAACACCGAAACCCCTAAGTGCTACAATTCTCTACCTTTTCTTTCTTTCCCACGATTGCAGGGTGACCGTGGTGTTCTTAGCCTTTGATGTGTTCTTCGCCATCTTCTGTGTTGTGTTGGCATGTTTAATCGGGATTGCCCTTTGTTGTTGCCTACCCTGCATAATTGCTATTCTGTATGCAGTTGCTGGCCAGGTGAGAGGACGAATATTCTTTCTTGATTTTTTTATAACAGACGGGTCATGCGGGTTGGGTAACATTTTAAAATGGATTCTGGTTAGAAACGGGTAACTTAATGTTTTTTGTCAACTTTGAAATTCTGTAAAGAGTGAAATGCCATTTTCGTCCATGAGGTTTGGCCGGTTTTGCGACTTTCGTCCAAAGGTTTGTTTTTTGCATCCGGATTCAAAAGGTTTGAAAATCTTGTCATTTTCATCCGGCTCATTAACTCCATCCATTTTTCTCCGTTAAGTCAGGGGCATTTTGGTCCTTTTTATTTAGTAAGGGTATTTAGAATACTTGTACATTATGCTAAATGCTTGTACACAAAGTGCAAAAGACCGAATTGCCCTTTAAGTTAACAAAAAAGACGAAAATACCCTTGACTTAATGGAAAAAAATGGGTGGAGTTAACGAGCCGGATGAAAATAGCAAGATTTCAAACCTTTTGGATCCAGATGCGGAAAAACAAACCTTTGGACGAAAGTCGCAAAACTGGCCAAATCTCAGGGACGAAAATGGCATTTTACTCTTTTGTAAATATTTAGATGACTTTTGACCGGTTATCAAACAAATACAACCTGAATTGACCGCATATAAGTGGGTTGACATCAATGCATCTACATCTACTAACGATCAATGTTTCATGTACTTGTATAACATACCATACTAACATGCAGGAAGGTGCATCCGATGCAGACCTCAACGCGCTTCCTAAATACAGATTTCAGGCATCCAAAGATAACGAGGACAAACCTGAGGTGGGAGCAGGTAGAATGGTTCCTGCTGAATCAAATGGCGGTCACTTAGCTGTTGAACGTGTTCTTCTACCTGAGGATGCTGTAAGTTTATTGTTGATAATTTGGAAGGGTATGTTAGGTATTTGACTACGATTAAAATTTTTTTGTGGGATAAAATGTTGCAACTTTCTTTCAGGATTGCTGCATTTGTCTAAGCACATATGAAGATGGAGCAGAACTTCATTCACTTCCTTGCAACCATCATTTCCATGCTACATGCATTGTAAAATGGCTGAAGATGAATGCAACTTGCCCACTTTGCAAGTACAACATCCTCAAGGGAAATGAACAGGTTTAAAAAGTAATCGAGTCTTCATGTGCGTGCTACTATGTATTTATTCATGTACATGAGGAAATGTAAACAAATAAATATGTGATGACAATAGATCCTAACCGTTGCTTATTTGGTTTTTTTGTATGAGTTTGGTCTTCTTGGTACAAATGAAGAAAATAATGCTTACATTTATAGGATTTATTTCAGCAGTACCTTGTGTAGCTATTTGATGAATTCAGATCTTGTATATGTAATATAAAGTGGAGCTTTTTAGGATGTTTACCCTGGGATTGTTCTTATCAAAGCATGTTTAACTAATGTGTGTAATACGTGTTGATGGTATTTGAAGTCGGTCATTCTCAAAAAACCTATGTTTACTTTTGATGTGGGTTTGCTTTAGTATGTTGCACATTTGCCTTATTTGTATTGTAAAATTGAATTGTACATGGTGAAAAGTAACATATGATATGTACAATGTAATCCGATAATCATTTAAAGTGAGACAGTTGGTCTCAAATCCTAATTGATCTAATTTAATCGGCGTTTTGCATTTTCTACAAACTGTGTTGAAGCATGCATGTTCTACCAGTGTTTTAGAATTATACTATAAAATTGTGTGTATTAGTGGGTGATGAAATATAACCTTACACTAGAGTCTATTCATATGAATTTGTGATAAGAATTGTCTCAACTCCTATTTGATCCAATGTAAAACAAACGTAACCAGTATAATCTACTTATAGCAAAGCCTATTGGTAATTTGGTATGGCATAGGAAGTGTGTGATGAGGGTAAACATTACCTTTATTCAAGTGAGATGGCTCCTGCTCAAACCGCCGAATTGTTTCACCTTTATTCAAGTGAGATAGCTCCCGCTCAAACCGTCGAATTGTTTTAATACAAAATGTAACTATAAGATTATCTATCTCTATTAATTCGTGAAGTTTAGATGTGTGCATTTATGGTCCTTCAAGCTCTTAGTTTTTTTTATGAGCCTTGAAACTCTTGTTAGTTTTAGATGTGGCCAACAATATATAATACTAGAGTAAACTGCCATTTTGGTCCCTGTGGTTTGGGCACTTTTGTCATTTTAGTTCAAATCTCAAACTTTTTACATCTGGGTCCCTGTGGTTTGCATTTTGTTGCCATTTTAGTCCAAAACTCAAAATCCCTGATTTTTTACTGTTGAAAACTGATTATTTTGTCCTTTAGTACAAGGGCATTTTGGTCATTTTTTAATATAATTTCATTTGTGCAACCAGCAGATCAAATAAATCATCATCATCCCCAACATAATCACATCTCTCTCTCTCTCTTCTCTCTCTCTCTCTCTATAGCACCACCACCGCCGCCGCCTCCTCCCTCTCTCTCTCTCTTCTCTCTCTCTATAGCACCACCACCACCACCGTCGTCCCATCCAACAGTCACACCCACACCTCCTTCCTCGTTTTCCGGTGACAGCGGCTCCGCAAATAAAACCCTGAAGTTGTCGATGATGAAGATGAACACCAGCAGCAGGAAACACCAGCCACCACCGCCCCCATCTGCCACCACCGCCCCCATCTCTCTACACCACCTCTCAATCCCGCCACCTGCCATCACCCACTCCCACCCCCACAACCACCGTCACCACCACCCACCTGCAACCACCAACACCACCATCCACCTGCCACCACAACCATCGTGAAAACCCCTCAAATCCGAAAACCCACCATGAAAAACCCTCAAATCCACCACCGTAACCACCCAAAATCCCCAAATATTCACTAGAAACAAAAACTCAAAATCCCCAAATATTCACTAGAAACTTCATAAAACACCCAAAATCCCCAAATACTCACATTACCACTTACCAGACGATGTATCCCTATCACCGGAGTTGTCGCCGTCACCACCTTCACCAAACTCAAAGCAAACCCAAACCCGAGCCACACCATAACCACCTCCACTGCCGTCGTCAACCACCCCCTTACATCATCATCATAATCACCGTCCATCATCATCATCTGTCATCATCATCATAATCAGTCATCGTCAACCACCCCTATTTACAGATCTGAAAAGAAAGAAGGATGGAGGAGAGATTTGTGTAGAGAGAGAGAGAGAACTGAGAGAGAGAGAGTGTGTATGGCGGTGGACGGTGGTGATCTGTGGTAATGACGGTGGTGAACGGTGTAGAGAGAGAGAGAACTGAGAGAGAGAGTGTGTGGTGTATCTGTGTTGTTTTAGTGTGAGAGAGAGATCGAGGGTTATATATATATATATATATATATATATATAATATATAGGGTGGAGTTATTGTAAAAAAGACCAAAAGTGTGAGAAAGGTAAGAAAGAATCTCAACCATTAGATTAAAATTAATTGAAAAGGGTAGGATTGTAAATGCATTAACAAATTTAAATATGGTAATCCTTGATTTAAGGATTTGGAGAGAGAAAATCCTGGATTTAAGGACTTATAACCGTCCATAAATATAACACCATTCAGAAAAAATATAACACCATTCAGCACAAAAATAACACCATTCAGCACAAAAATAACACCGTTCAGCAGTAAATAAAAAAACACCATTCAGTACAAGAATATAACACCATTCAGCAGTAAAATAAAAAAAAACATCATTCAGTACAAAAATAACACCATTCAGTACAAAAATAACACCATTTAGTAAAAAATAACACCATTCAGTATAAGAATATAACACCATTCAGTACAAAAATAACACCATTCAATACAAGAATAACACCATTCAGTACAAGAATATAACACCATTCAGTACAAAAATAACACCATTCAGCAGTAAATAAAAAAAACACCATTCAGTACAAAAATAACACCATTCATCACAAAAATAACACCATTCAGCAGTAGATAAAAAAACAATTCAGTACAAAAATAACACCATCCAATACAAAAATAACATCATTCAGCACAAAAAATAACACCATTCAGCAGTAAATAAAAAAACACCATTCAGTACAAAAATAACACCATTCAGTAAAGAAAAAAATAACACCTCTGTATCATCTTCTCCACTTCCGGCACCACCACTGGCACTTCCGGCACCACCACTGCTGCACCACCGCTGCAGATCCGCACAACCACTGCCGCTGCCCGCTCGCCGTCGCCGCTGCCGCTGTCGCTCGCCGTCGCCGCTGCCGCTCGCCGTCGCCGCTCGTCGCTCGCCGTCGCCGCTGCCACTCGTCGTCGCCGCTGTTCGATCGATTATAGAGATAGACGAACCCTGAATCAATTTTGGAGACCAAGATCACGATGCTTTGATTGTAGAGAGAGAGAGAAACTGTACGATCAAATTGGAGAGAGAGATCGGAATAATAGGAATTTTAATTTACAGTTTCCTATTTTGAATGGGTATAAAGACTTTATTACCCCTATAATTTTCAATTAAGTCCAAATTAAGAAAAATATTTAACATTTTGGTCCCTATTGATCTCAACCATTAGATCAAAAGATCTAATGGTTGAGATTCTTTCTTACCTTTCTCACACTTTGGGCCTTTTTTACAGGATCCTAACTCTATATATATATATATATATATATATATATTATAATATATAATTAATTTTGTTTTAATTTATTAGAAGAGTAAAATCAGAATGACCAAAATGCCCCTGCACTAAAGGACAAAATAATCAGGTTTCAACAGTCAAAATAGAGGGTTTTTGGATTTTGGACTAAAATGGCAACAAAATGCAAACCACAGGGACCCAGATGTAAAAAGTTTTAGATTTGGACTAAAATAGCAAAAGTGCCCAAACCACAGGGACCAAAATAGCAGTTTACTCATAATACTAAAATACAATTGCTACTTGGATTGAAGCCCAGTGATAGGAAGCATCGGAGAATACTTGTACCATGCCAAAAATGTGGGTATCATATGGCATCGGTATTTGTGTGTAAAATTAGGTAAAATACTTGTACCGAGCTGAACCGGTACCGTACCGAAAATACCGGTACCAAAAACTCCAAAAGGTGGATATCTAATCGGTACGAAAAATTCGGTACCGGTACCAAGTCCCAAAAACTCATTCCTACAACTCGATATGCTCATCCCTACAACCAAATAGACAAAATTCGGTACTGGGAATTCGTTCGTTAGTTTTTTTTTTTTTTACAAAAACAAAATACTTAATATAATGTGTTTTTAAACCGGATCGAGCCTACCCACCGAAAAATCGGTACCGTAACTAAATACGCGATATAAATCTTTTTGAAACTGGATCTAGCCGGTACCCATCGAAAAACACTGGTACCGTATTGGTACTATTAGAACCGGTAGTGGTATTCGTTTGGTATGGTTTTCAATCAATGTAGATCATGTGTCAGACATTCTTATGGACTTATCACGGCTTTACTTTTTAAGTTTTCTCTTTCGGTTGCTATATTGAGCGTCGATACTATATCGATACCGTAATGAACTGAACTGACATCGACCAGATTCTCGCTATTAACGTTATGTTAACTGATACGTCTACGATCCATGTAAAATTTATTAAAAATTGGGTAGCCCCTCGGGTGTAAGACCACCCGTAGTGGTAACAACTTATAATGCCCCCACCATGGGGCATTATCCGACACGTGGCGTCCTAGTCAGCATGGGGCATTATAGCATAAAGTGGTGTAGTGGGGCATTATTCCAATAACGCCCATATTATTTTTAATGGAAAAAAAAAGTTTTAAATAAATGGTCATGTGCATGTGTGAGGGGTCCTGTGGATATTTCTGTAAAGTAGTGGGGCATTGTCAGAACCATTTGGATAAAGTCAAAGCCTCCTCCACTCTCATTGGTCACTTCAAATGTGGCAAGGCGTTTTAATTAAAACGCGAATTAGATTTTTTTTCCAAAATAACGCCCCAAAATGCCGGGTGTAATGGGGTGGGGGGGGGGCGTTTTGGGGCGTTTTTTTTCAATTTTTAAAAAAAAAAACACCCCACTACGGGGGTCTAACCTGCTGGTTTGAATAAAAACATGTGCAGTTTAAATTTGAATAAAGAGAACGCAAACAACTCTTCTGTGTTCCGTTTCATGCTCAAATGAGAATCCCACGCGCCGCCATGGAAGCTTTCAAATCCTCCGCTCTGATTTCATGGAGATCCGTACGTATTCATCTCTCTCTCTCTCTCTATGTATATATCACATATATCATGTACGGTACTTGATGATCGCAGACCGGTAAGCAGCAGCAGACGATCGCTCGTTGCATCGAGAAGACAGGGCGGGCGCTTCACTCCGGCGATCTATCGACGGTGAGAATCTGGCCGGAGTTAGCCGGAACAGGAAGGTACTTCGATTTCCGTTCACTTTTAATTCCTGCCTCAATTGATTTTGCTGAAGATTCGCCGCTTTGTACTACGCTTCGTAAGGATGGACACAGTGTTCGAACTGTTGAACATTTGTTATCGGCTTTGGAAGGGACCGGTGTCGATAACTGTCGAATTGAGATTATGAATTCTGGTTCTGATGATACATCAGTGGAGGTATCATCAAACAGCCCTAACTAGTTTCTGACTACTTTAATATACGTGTAGCTAGGGTTGTAAACGAGTCAAACCGTGCGAGCTATTCTACAGCTCATTAAAAGCTCGAATCGAGCCGAGCTTAAACGAGCACGAACCGAGCTGTAATGAGCTTGAGCCAAGCTTAAATGAGCCTTTTAATTATATAATTTTTAGTTAATAAATTAATTAAATATATAATTTTCTAACAATTATTACGATATATAAAATTATGATTATAATAACTAAACAACATATATTATCTTATAAAAATTATAGTTAAAATACATTTACAAAAATTAAAAAATGTATATAAATAAATGAATACATAATAAACGATAAACGAGCCCAGATCGAGCTTCAAATACTACTCACGAGTCGAGCTCGAGCTTTAGAAATATAGTTCAAATTGAGCCAAGCTTGGGTACACACGTACATACATACATGTATGTAGCTTGCAAGGAGTTTGAATCGAATTGATCTGATACATGAAGTTAGATTATTTGTTGTAATGATTTCAATTTTTAGGGCAAATTAGTGTGCATGATGTTATTTAATTGTGAATCAGAATATAGTTTAGTATCAGAAGTTGAATTGTGTGGTTAATTGATTTAGGTACCCATTTTTGATGGGTCAGCTAGGGAATGGGTGGAAGCTATTGACCAAGTTGGGTTGACTGATGCCATGGATTGCAATGGCAGAAGTTGTGATAGAGTAGCACCTTATCTTACTCAACCTGTTCATGTGTCAAAAGGAGATTCTGTTATAGCAGCATTTCCTGCTAATGAAACTAACATCAGTTATGGAATTGATTTTCCGCAGGTGAATATGTTCATATCGTTTGTTTTGTTTTGTTTAGATACAGACATATTCACAGACTGCTATGTTGTTCATATCGTTTCTTTTGCTGTTAACTTGTATATACTATTTCAGGTATCAGATTTAAGCCTCAAGTGGTATTCATCAAGCTTTTGCACCGGCTCTATCTATTCTAAGCAAATAGCTCCTTCAAGAACCTTTTGCGTTTATGAAGAGGTAAAATGCTGATCTTCTTAACCAACACTTATACCTTGATGTCTTCCTATGCTGGGATATTCCAGCTGTAACATCTTAATTCTTAAGATACCACGACTTGTATATTTGAGTTTAAATTTCAGTTATTATCATAATGAAATCCGTCAACTTTGTTGTGCTGTAGAGTTCTAAAGTTGATCATAAAAGAGGACCTTTAACGGGCTTGTGTGTCTTTTGTTATGTTTAATTAAGGAAATAATCTATCGCAGGTGGAGAAAATGCGTAGTGCAGGACTCATTAAGGGTGGTTCTGCAGAGAATGCTGTCGTTTTCAGGTGAGATGCTAGTTGCTTGAATAGTTGAATTAGCAGATCAGTTTGGATTAACAATCATGTTTATATACTTGTATGTACAAACTAGAGGTGGTCCTTTTATGGAGTAACAGATCAATTTAGGTTATACATTGAGGTCAAATGGTATCAATGTAACAAAATAGTCTATCTAAAACATTAGTTATCAATAAAATTCAAGGTAAGAAATGAGAAAAAAGTATTGGAATGTGCACCTGGCCATGTACTAATATCGACCCGTTGCCTGACCCATCTATTTTTCCATCTTTGGTTTTGATCTTTGTGCCAATTGATCTTCATGTTCTGTTCCAGTATCAGTAAAGGTTTGCTGAATCCACCTTTGCGTTCACCGGAGGAGCCATGTAGGCACAAGGTTTTGGATTTTATTGGCGATGTCTCTCTCTTCGCCCGAAGTGGTAGTCAAGGGCTCCCAGTTGCAAATATCATAGCTTATAAGGTTTGTCTCCCTAATCCTATTTAACACATGTGCTATGTATAATAATTACATTAATATTCTGATTATATGGTTTTAGCAATCATATGTAACACATTATGTATAAAATGTTATGAAAATGAACAAAAACCCAATCCCGCCTGTCGTGAATCTTGTTCCTTCCTCACAAACTGGTTCTAAACTTTGTACAAATGCAGGGAGGACACTCATTGCATGCGGAATTTGTTCGCAAGCTGTCATCTACTTCTTAAACAAGAATAAGGCAAGTCCGCATCCTTATTTTTGAGTATGTATGCAAGATTTGGGCTTGCTTATACGCGATTGTAGTATACGCATGGGGGAACAATATGTTGAAATTGTGCTTTTAGAATCTGCTTGTGCACTTCTGAAATAGTCTTTATTTAAGAAAATAGTCTTAGTCTTTAGGAATTTGTTAGTCAAAACACCATGCTTTGAGATCTTGTTATTTTTTAGTTAGTATTAGGAATCTGTTATAAATTCAGTGCTTCCGACTCTCTGTTTTTAATGGAACATATTATTCAGTTGTATCGTTTTCATTCGGTATCCGTAAGCTAAATTCTTCTTTCTTTAATTTTAAAATACCAACAAATTGGTATCAGATCCTCATTCTCCTGGAATATTAGAGTGTAAATTCTGAATGTTTTCAAGCGAGTTGAGAGCAATTAACACCCAACTTCAATGCTGACACACTGACATGACAAGCTCAGTAGGCGATTGATCGGTGTCGAAGCCCCAATCAAAAGAGAGAGAAAATGTACCTACTCACTTAAGACTAGCAAGGGTAAGAAGGGTGTTAAGTCCACGGGGAGTTGGTGGATGATAACAAATTCTTATTGACGTTGAAAATAAAAATCATTTTCTGAGTTTGTTGGTAATTAATACTAAAATTTAATTAAACGAGATTAAAGAACAAGTTGTCATGTATATGAAGAAATTTGTAGTTTTACCAATATGTTTAACAAATCATATAGACATGATTTGTGCACTTTTAACATAAACCAAATAGATTATCGTCTGGTTGTGACTACAAGCGATGCTATTCATGAATGGGTTGATCAAAACAAATGCTTGTGTGAAATCCATCCAAAGTTGAATACCAATTGATAATAATCAAATCTCTAGTGTTTCACTTCTCGTTCTCCTGCTTTTAAGTGTTAAAGTTAGCAATGTCTATATGGATAATCTCAAAATTGAGTAACGGGTAGGATGATTGAATCAAGGGATGCAACTTCTTAAGAGCGGGCCTATTATCAAACCGCTTGATTGATTTGAGCGATCGATCGAATCAATTTGAAAAATTGGATGTCATTGTAATTAATTTAAAAATATCAAAATGCAAAAATGCAAAAAAAAGAACCTTTAAAATAAGAGTTATAAACGTAATTCGGTTAATAAGTTTTCACTTTTTACCAAATTTTTATTAGCTCTTTTGACCCACACCTTTTTTGACATTTCTAAAAAATTAATTCAACTGTTAGATGTCATGCGCTCGTAGGGATCTCATGTGGCAGATTAACATTAACTCGTCATCCAACATCATATCGACACGTCATTCGTGTTTAACTGCTAACCCATCTGATTCGTATGTAGCATTGAAACATATCTTTATTCACTTTTATGATTTTTGCTTTGTGTTCCCTCCTGTACTATCCTCTTCAACGTTTGATATCAATCTTGTATATTAGTTTAACTATTATTATAATACTATTTTCTTAAATATTACCTAAATTTCAAAAAGTTGAACTATACAAATAGAGATACAATATTTATAACATTTGTCTTTAATTCACTTTTGTATTTAACTTTTTTTTTAATATTCAAAGATGATTAAAAGAACATAAAAAGATGGATTTTAATATAAAATAATCAAATAAATAAACACACAAATAGAAATTAAAAAATTATTTTATAAAAAAGTGTTTTTCTTAGAAAAGAAAATATTTTATGTGTCTCATTTCAATTGGTGAGTTTTGACGTTTAGACACTAATATTTATAAATCGGGTACTACCCATCCAATTATATCTTATATTTTTCTTTTTATGTTTCTCTTCTTTCATTTTTTTTTAATTCTTCATGGAGCCACCGAGCAAAGGTAGAACAAACAAAAGAAGCGTCGAACAACGGAAGTGTAAATCATCAAGTAAATCAAGTAAAAGAACTGTTGACCGTTAACAAAAGTGTAAAGTGTTTACTTTCAAACGATTGAACATAAGAAGTTATAAGGAAATATCGAACAACAAAATAAATTAGCTGGTATGAAGGGTTGCATAGCTATCAAACATTGAAACACTAGTTTGACACATGAGCCAAGCTCAACCGGAAAACGTAAAACCCGATCGGTCCAGTACAAGGCGGCCCATATATCCTGGACTAGATTTGCGTGATATCCGATTCCCGGTCTAACCATTCCAATTCGTTTCAATTTTTTAAACCTGGGGTAAAACACTTAAATTAAAATAACAAATAAGAGGAGCCCGATAGATATTGAACTGAAACATTTGTATATGTATAAGCTCGTCTATGTATGTGTTAATTTATTTAGTGTTTTATGTTTTGATTATATTTATACTTCATGTTTTTTATATTATTTTGAGTTAATTGCCATTTTAGTCCCTGAGTTTTGTCTAAATTTGCCATTTTAGTCCAAAAAGTTTTTTTTCGCCACTGGGTCTCTGACTTTTTTCCTTTTTTGCCATTTTGATCGCATACCCTAACTCCATCCAAAAACCCCATTTTTAACCAGGGGTATTTTGGGGATTTTTATTTTAAATCTTTTCAATTGCCATTTTGACCCAATTCTAAAAAATAAAAAAAATATGAAAAATCAAAAAAAATCTAAAAAATAAAAAAAAATCATAAAAATAAAAAAAAAATCTAAAAATAAAAAAATTTAAAAAAATCAAAAAAAATTCTAAAAAATCAAAAGAATTCTAAAAAATAAAAAATACTAAAAAATCAAAAAATTCTAAAAAATAAAAAAAATCATAAAAATCAAAAAGAAATTCTAAAAATAAAAAAAAATCAAAAATTTCTACAAAATCAAAAATTTCTAAAAAATCAAAAAAAATCTAAAAAATAAAAAAAAATCTAAAAAATAAAAAAAAATCTAAATACTCAAACAAACATAATTTAAAGTTTCAAATTCAAAATATGATGATATATTCCTCGTCTAGACGAATATATTTTCAAGTTTTATCTATTTTGTTAAGTGAATGAGTGGTCATGATTAGATAGAACCATTTATCCATTTAAAAAAAACATATTTCATTTTAAGTTGACATTTTTCACAAACATTCTTACATTTCCATATTAATTATCACCTTTTGGCATTTTTATATATGTTTTCATAGCAAAACTATTTATAACAATAATATTTTCTTCTTTAGTTTTGTATCAATTATATACTATAATTTTGTAACATAAGTATGCACCTAGGAGTTGTACATCTTGCTTAAATGATGCTTTATGCTTTAGTTGTTTGTATGGTTAGTATAGGTGATTCTACATTATAATAAAATTGCATAATAAGAAGCAATATGGTACTTGAAGATAAGAATCAAAAGCTTATTTTAAACTTATTTGTCCATTCTCTTCTTGCTCTTTTCTATTTCTATTTATATTTATATAATATTAATTTGTAACATTTGTATGCATGTTTGGTTATAAATTGTGCTTAAGTGGTTGTACCTTAATCAAATAATGGTTTCATTACCTTACCAAATTCAATTTGTTTTGTTTTGTATGCATGTATAGCCGTAAATTGTGCTTAAGTGGTTGTACCCTAATCAAATAATGGTTTTATTATCTTGTCAAATTCAATCGGTTTGATCCTTTCAAAGTTGTGTTGTTTTATATGTAAATTATTATTATTTATAATAATTTAATTAATTTAGCCAAAATCTTGTATAAATATAATTTGTAACATATTGATGCAATGGTTGTAATATATCCATTATGGTTTGTATAGTGGTAATGATATACATTATATATAGATTAGGACGAACCTGTCAAACGGGAAAAAATAGACGCAGGTTCATCGTAACGCGCGAGTCCTAGATCAACTTAGTTATTTTATTCTATGTTTTACGTTTCTGTTTAATTTATGCATATTAACACGCCACAACTTCAGTGTCGGTGGTCGCTGGCAGTAGTGTGGCATTAGTGCTCGCCCCCGCCGCAACGCAGGGGGTGTTTAATACTAGTTAATATAATTTACTAAATATAAATATCATGAAATATAAATTTTATAAACTAAAACATAACATGCATGTTCGTTAGTTAGTGGTTCTATCTCATCAGTACCACTCATTCACTCAACAAATTAGATAAAACTTGAAAATATATTTGGCTGGACGAGGAATATATCGTCATTTTTTGAATTTGAAACTTTAAAATATTTTTGTTTGAGTTTTTAGATTTTTTTATTTTTATATTTTTTTTATTATTTAGATTTTTTTAATTTTTAGAAATTTTCTGATTTTTTTAGAATTTTTATGATTTTTAGAATTTTTTTGATTTTTTAGAATTTTTTTTATTTTTAATTTTTTTTTATTTTTAGAATTTCTTTTATTTTTAGAATTTTTTTTTTATTTTTTAGGAATTTTTTGAATTTTTGCAATTTCATAGAATTTTTTTGATTTTTTAGAATTTTTTTATTTTTAGATTTTTTTTTTTTTTAGAATTTTTGGGATTTTTTAGAATTTTTGGGATTTTTTAGAATTTTTGGATGTTTTAGAATTTTTAGAAATGGATCAAAATGGCAATTGAAAATATTTAAAATGAAAATCCTCAAAATATTCTTGGTTAAAAATGAGGTTTTTGGATGAAGTTAGGGTATGTGATCAAAATGGCAACAAAAGGGAAAAGTCAGGGACCTAGAGGCGAAAAAAAATCTATTTGGACAAAAATGGCAAATTTGGACAAAACTCAGGGACTAAAATGGCAATTAACTCTTATATTTTTCCATTGGAAGGAAGATCTACCCTTAAACCAGCCGATAGGTCAGGCTACTTTAAAAGCTGTTTCGTACAAAGTGACCAAACACAAGAAAGCGTGCCTTGACAACCAGCACGTGTTTATGCCATTTGCTTTTGATACTTTTGGGTTCCTTGCGCCAGAGCCTGTGGACCTACTTAGCCGAGTTCAAAGGGTCATGCATAGTGATGTTATGATCCCGAGATCTATGGATGTAATTTTTAAAAGATTTAGTTTTGCTATTAAAAAGGGGTAGTTGCGCAACTTGTTACCCGTTTACTTTCTATCTCGATGTAATTTTTGTTGGGGAAATTCTGTTTGCCGGATGATCAGAGAGGCGTGTAATCACTCTCAGATCAAATTATTTCGGTGGTTCACCCGAACAATTCAATCGGATACAACTCTGATTTTGAGAAAATGGACCATTGTATGTCTTTGCGTGAATTGTCTGAACCAGAGGATTGTGACCAAAAAACTCAATGCGGATTTTGGGATTTTTGCAGGTAACTGCCAGAGGCCGTTATTTTCGAATTTTAATCAAAGGCTCTGCCCCTTGGACCCCGCCAGGGGCTGCCGCCCCTTGGACCCTGCTCCCAGGGGCGTTGCCCCCGGACCCCCGCCAAGGGGGCGCTGCCCCCTTGGAACCCCCGTAGAGTACGGCTCTGCCCGTACGCTTTGAATTATAATAACTCAAACAAGCGTGCACTCCCGCACCTCCTAACTTGCTTGATGTGTATTATTATTCACTTTGATCACCAAGTCAATCCCCGATTACACTAAAATATCTAACAATTTTATTGAGGAAAAATTACAAGTTTTGCCATTTATCTTTATACCACTTTTCAGGCGGTGTCCTTTTTAACGAATGTTGACATGCGGTGTCCTTTACTTGGTATTTTGTTGCAAGTTTAGTCCTTTACACCCAACCCAATTAAAAAACCCTGTTAATTGTTGACAGGCGGTGTCCTTTACTAGGTATTTTGTTGCAAGTTTAGTCCTTTACCTAGGTATTTTGTTGCAAGTTTAGTCCTTTACACCCAACAATTAACATGGTTTTTTTAAACTGGGTTGGGTGTAAAGGACTAAACTTGCAACAAAATACCTAGTAAAGGACGTCGCCTGTCAACAATCGTTAAAAAGGACACCGCTTGAAAAGTGGTACAAAGATAAAGGACAAAACTTGTAATTTTTCATTTTATTTATAAAGGATAAACATTATTTGTAAACTCTTTAAGGGGCTGTTTGGTAGCCTCTTAATGACCATTCAGATGCTACCTCTTAATGGTTTAAAACCTCTGAATGAATAAGAGATAACCTCAAGTCTGAATAGTTAAGAGGTAACCTCTGAATGGTAAATCATCACATGTCACATTCTTCTACCTTTTCATTGGTAAAATTCTTAATTGTTTCATTAAGAGGTAGACTCTTAATGACCATTCAGAGGCTACCAAACACCCCCTAACTCTACTGTCACATGTTTGTAATTTCATTCATAAAGGGTAAAACATCATTTGTAAACTCTTTTAACTCTACTTAAAGTGGAACTTTTAGGACCATTTTCAGGAAACACAAAATGTGGGTGTTTCATGTGAAAAAGAATTGAGAAACTTTTAGGAGCATTTTCATGAAAACCAAAAATTAATATAAAAAAGCTTAACAAAATGTGAGTTTTCATGTGAAAAGGGCATTTTGGAGCAAAGCGATGGAACGTAAGACAAAGAGGAGAGTGGTGAGATAAGTGACAAAGAACAAAGCGGTAATAAGATTATCATTGCCGATGTGCTTAGACAAGTAAATGGTGGTCATTTTTAATGTTCCGATTAAGGGCAAAGATGAGACCATTCGTTACTATCATGAGTGGATGTGAGATATAAAAACCGAAAAGAAAACGAGAGATAGTTCTCTATATAATCATAGAAAGACGATACCCCCCTCCTCCCACAAACTAAACGACTCTATAAATAAACGTTGTATTCATTTTAGACCAAATGTAGTGGAATAACTAAAAATGCAATACATTCACTTAGGTAAAGACACAATAAACTAAACTACATAATAACTAGGTGTAGTGTTTTAACTAATAACTTTTTTAGCGACCGCCGCCTACTCGCCCAGCCTAGCTATCATCGCCTACTCTCCCATCATCACCACCAGGTGCCACCGAAACTAAATGGTGGGGTAGGAATTGAACCTAGGTCACTTGGAACACCAGGCCTCTCGCTTACCACTTCACCACCAGCTCATTAGTATTTAACTAATAACTTGAATAAATTAATTAATAAATAAACGTGTGTGCTTGTGATTGGTGGTATGATGGTGGAACCCATCATCTAATTCCTTTCGTGCCCGTTATCGTGTTATCAGAGAAGGGTGGTGTTTGGCGTCTGGTGGGTGTGACATGTAGTCCTTGACGCCTCCACTACACTATAACATTTCGAGTCGGCAAAACTAAAAAAACTAACCCAAAACAAACGAACACGAACCAGAAAATTACTATAGTAGAATCGGTCCTCGGTCTTCTATCTCTTGCCAATTCGATTTCGATCCGGTTCATTCCGACCCGACCCGAACACCCAAGGTTCTCCACATAATAATAATTTAAAGAAGTTTACATAATTACCCTTCAACCAAAAGCTGTCAAACTCCTGTGATCAACTCCCAACTTACATCACGCGTTACTTCTTATACACATTCATTACAAACCCCAAAACGCCAAAAACACGCCGTTGAGAACTCAGAAACCACCGTTTCCGGCAGATCTCCGGCGTCTGATTCCGTTCCCTTCATTTAAATTCACACTGTCAAACCTCCAATTCAGATCTGCAACAACTCAATTTCATCAAATTTCATTTTCAATTCCAAAAATCACTCATTATACGTACTTTAATCGTTGTTATTGATATTATTAGTTGTAATTCATGAATATTATGTTCCGATTCCAGCAAGAGAAGATCAGATTATTATCCTTTTGCTCAAATTAGGTTTCGTTTTTGTGTTGTGATTATCGTGTGATATGGCGGATGCGTTATCTGCAATTCCGGCTGCCGTGCTGCGGAATCTCTCCGATAAGCTTTACGAGAAGCGGAAGAATGCTGCGCTTGAGGTTAGGGTTGAGTTTTGATCGGTTTAGTTAAATTTGAAATGTTTTACTGTTGAATTCAGATGAGATTAGTGTTGTGTTGATTTTAGGTTGAAGGAATTGTGAAGCAGTTGACAGCTGCTGGTGATCATGATAAGATTACTGCTGTGATTAATTTGTTGACTCATGAGTTTGCTTATTCGCCTCAGTTGAATCATCGGAAGGTGTAGTGAGAATTATTTGTGAGATTTGGTTTGAATTGGTTGTGATTTGGTGTTGTTTTGTTATAGGGAGGGTTGATTGGATTGGCTGCAGCTACTGTTGGTTTGAGTGGTGAAGCTGCACAGCATCTGGAGGTTTGTGTTAGTTTTTTGCATTGTTTGTTGGTATGATGTATGAGCATATGTATAGGTTTTGTGCTTTGAGGATACACTAGTTAAACATATGCTATAGTAGTTATTGCTTATCTTCACATTTCTGGTGATGTGCTGGTAGCGGATAATAGAGATGTTACTTTAGAGTCATGGTTGATTTGCGTGAATAGCTATTTTAACGACAAATGAGGAGTTAATCTATTAATTTGTTTCACGAGAATAGTCTTGTCTACTTTTTAGGGAATGTGGACTGTCTATGTCGTGACTTCATATGTTTTCTGCTAAGCTTTTTGAAGAATAGAATAATATAGGAAAAAACGCCCCGCTTGCGGTATGCGCATATAATGTATATATGTGTGGGCGTTCGGGGGGCAAAAGTGAAAGTGCAGTAATTTGAACGTCATTTTACTAATTTCGTGAAAATAACGTTAAAAGAGGGGGATGGTTAATCATGCATCATGTGGTGGCGTTGATAGCCGAAAGACAAGGGGGTACATGCTCTAATCAGCATTTGTCTCATTGCTGAGTGTTATGTGCCTTATGTCCAAGGCTTGATGCAAAACTACTATGGAGTTGGGGGTCTCACTGGAAGTAGCCTCTATTTCTATGGGGTAGATAAGGGTGTCTGCATCTTACCCTCCTCAGACCCTACCTTAGCTTTGCTATTGGTGAGATTTACTGAGTATGATGATGATGATGAATAATATAGGTAAAACATAGAGTCTAGACGTAGTGATAAGCAGTACTTAAGTTTTCGAATACCCTCCCAAGCATCATCCAAGGTATCACATCATTGGAATTGCCGAGTTGCTGATTATGACAATGAGAAATATTTTCTAGAAAATGTGAGCTAACGGATGGATAATACCCTCCAAAGAAGGAAATTTGTAGATCTTTTGGTAGCAGTTGTGGAATGGCTGCAGCTACAATTAAAATATGATTAATTTGGTGGTTATCAGTCATCAGTCAACTTCTTATTTCCTCGTCGTGATCTCTGTATGTGTCCTGTTAAAGCTTTATTTTACTATGTAATACAAAATAATAAAAAACAAGAAGACGTCTTCATTAAGTAACCGTTGTATTCCAAAGTCTACATTGACAATCATTTTAATAATATTATTGATACACATAAAGTTTATATAGATGTGATTAAACTTAAATATCAAACTTATAACCTGAATTTTCCAGTTATTTTAAAGGGTATTTGATTCAACCAAAAGTTCGCTTAGGGTTCATGTCCAGTTTTTGTTAGATGGTAATCTACTTGAAAGTGAGTTACCAGTCTGAATTATTCCGGCACTTCTTTTACTTTTAAGATTTTTCAGCAATTAAAGAAGTCTCGAGTTCTTTTGAATTTTTTAGCCCCATTGCATTGAGTTTAATGTTACCATATTAATATATAATTTCAGCGTATAATTTGTTGATCTCTTTGCCATTTTTGTGCATGATTGCTAGCGCAAGACACAAACTAGTCAATGTCTTGAAGAAAGGATAAGATAGTAGTGATATACTTGTACTAGAAGTAGACATTAAGTTCTCGATATAGGATCCGATTACGATTCATCAACTTGTGTGAGTCACAAGAGGTTGTCGTTGTAGTTATTTTTCCTTGATGACATGTTTATATACTAATTGCCTTACTATGCATTTAAAACAATAAATTATAGGCAACCTATTTGGTAATCAGGTTTTCTTTATTTTAAGGGATCATTACATGATAGATCATGTGATCCTTAGAAAATGACCAGTCGGGTTATCAGTTAGGAAAATTCTGTTTTTTATGACGGATCGTGGAACACCATTATTGGCCAAGAAGTTACCATGTTGACAAAATGGTTGGTTTATTTTGATGTCTTTGTTTTATGATTTATTTCATCACTACTTTTTATACATGTAGTGTATCTTATTATATTACTACAGCTAACAAACACACCTAAAGAACTACCCATTTATTACCTTCCAGCCACATGATTGAATGAACTACTATATTGGAATTTATTTGGCATGCCATATATAAAGAACCAGACTAAGGGTTTTTTTTTTTTCGAATTGTATCTCTTAATACACAATGACACAAAATAGCGATTCGAGTCTTCAAAACATCTGTTCACCATTTCGCTATGGTGTATTATTTGACGGTTGGAAAATCGTGTTTTAGATATGTTGTATATTATTTAACGGTTAGAAAATCGCGTTTTAGATATGGTTGTATATCAGTGAAGTTCATTTATTATCCAAGAAAAATATTTTGTGCAACTTGATGCTACAACAATTCATTCTCTATTTTACGTCTATTTCTCACATAAAGTAACCATTTGATGCGAACATGATTGTACCAATTAATTTGAATGAATTCTTCTTTCTCCTCTTTTGCCGTTTCATACAACCTTCCAGCAAATTCTACCACCAGTGATAAACTCTTTCTCTGATCAAGATAGCAGAGTTCGCTACTATGCTTGTGAAGCTTTATACAACATTGCAAAGGTGAGGATGAGTTCAAATATCTTCAATCAAGCTTTCTCGATGCAAGACATTTTCGGTTTATGTCATGCCTTTTGCAGGTGGTGAGAGGAGAGTTTATTTTCCACTTCAACAAAATATTTGATGCGTTGTGTAAGCTTTCAGCCGACTCAGACCCCAATGTACAAAGTGCTGCCCATCTTTTAGATAGACTTGTGAAGGCAAGTATTCTTATCAGTTATCATATGCTATAGCTTTTGACCATCTTCTATGTGACCTAAACTGCAAACTATGCTGTTTTACGTGTCGGAATACAGGACATAGTGACAGAGAGTGATCAATTCAGGTGATTATATATTTGATTTCATCTGCTGATTCGACTTAAAATATGTATGTAAAAGTTAATTCGTTATCCTGCTTATTTTAACTAGCATTGAGGAATTTATACCGTTGTTGAGAGAGCGGATGAACGTCTTGAATCCTTACGTTCGCCAGTTTTTGGTGGGATGGATCACGGTATTGGACAGTGTTCCAGACATAGATATGCTGGGCTTTCTTCCTGATTTTCTTGACGGTAAATGATTCTGAATTAAAGTTAATAGAATGTTATATTGTTATCTCTCACACCACTTTTTTTTGTCAGACCTTTTATAAACTTCACTAACATGATGAAATTCCAGGTTTATTTAACATGTTAAGTGATTCCAGCCTTGAAATCCGGCAGCAAGCTGATTCAGCACTTTCAGAGTTCCTTCAAGAGATTAAAAACTCTCCGGTAAGACTTGTTCTATAGGAATTAGGAAACGTGATATTTAGTGTATGGTATTATACGTCTTTGTGTTTTTAAAATTACGTGGAACCTATTATACGTCTTTGTATTTTTAAAATTACGTGGAACCGATCGATAAACCTAACGATTAGTGTTTTAATTCGTTCAAGACGGAAGTTTTGATATACAGAACTAATTCGGTAAGAATTTCGACATTATAATGACGTCATCACAGATTTATTCAGTACCGAAAGAGTTTACATCGTTAGGCTCTGGGAGAATCAAGTGTGATATCTCCTCCCAATCAAGAGTTATCTAGTTTAAATGTGTTGCACCTCTATTTATAGCCCATGATCCATACGTTTGGGAGCTCCAACCATATGGCTCTTGCGTTTGAACTGTTTAATCGTATGGACTCATACGTTTTACATCACCAAACGTAAGACCATCAGTCAAACATATCACTTATGTGTTTGACTGTTCTCATGTGTTTAAACTCACTAACTCATACATATACACTACAAACTCTATCTATCCTATTCGCACAGTAACAGACACAAATATGCATTAACAGTTTTGTCAATGCCTTTTGCTTTCAAGGAAATACAACTGGTTGGCACTGGTAGTAGTTCGTGCTGCTGTGTGCACTGATGAAACTTCTGAGTTTCTTGACGATGACATCATTCGTTTTCACCATCAATTTTCATTCTTTTTACGTAAATTTCTGACTAGCAATCTTACTCATGAAGTCTGTAGACTATGGTCGTATGGCTGAAATACTTGTACAGCGAGCAGCTTCCCCTGATGAATTTACGCGTTGGACAGCAATAACACATGGGTAAGGATCAAATACATCATCGCTGTCAATATTCATATTTGTGCAGATATGTTTATTGAGGCATTATTGATTAGAAAACTGTTTGTGCAGATAAATGAGTTTGTCAAACTTGGTGGAGACCAGCTTGTACCTTATTATGCCGATATATTGGGAGCTATCTTGCCTTGCATAGCTGACAATGAAGAGAAAATACGAGTGGTAAGTTTGTAATGTTTTTCAGTATAGAGTCTTTATGTGCTGAAACCTAAAATTTACTGATTTCCCAATATTTAATGTGATATTCTACTGTTTTTTTATATATCATGTTATGACCATCAGGTAGCCCGTGAAACAAACGAAGAGCTTCGTGCAATCCAAACTGTTCCTGCTGAGGGGTTTGATGTTGGAGCTATTCTCTCCGTTGCAAGGAGGTGTGCTTTACTGCTCTAACACTAAAGTTTTAATAATTTGCCTATGTGGTTTATACTGCTTTAGATGTCGTATATTGAGACAGAGTATCATAGTAAAATTTCCTTTAGGACACTTGTGCTGTGTATGTTGTCTTGAATATGGTTTTATTATTTCAATCTATCAGGCAGTTATCTAGTGAGCACGAGGCTACTCGAATTGAGTCATTGCACTGGATTTCAACTCTTTTGAATAGACACCGTCCAGAGGTAACATTCCATTATCATTATATAAAACAGTGTTACCATTTGTTCTAGATTTTTGTTAATTTATATGCTTTTTAAGTTTGTCTACCATTAGAGTTTGTATCGGTTTATTTTTGCTGTATTTTAGAAATATCTCTACTTGCATACAAGCTGGATTTGTTATATGTACTGCCGTACTGGTATTGAACTAGCTGACAAGTTTTGTGTTTGTAACACTGCACTTCTCAATAGAGTATATTAATGTGTGCCTTCTGGCCTCAAAGTAGAGTATATTAATGTGTGCTTTCTGGCCTCAAAGATAAAAATGATCGAGATCTTAACAACTTCGGAAACAAATTAATATGTGATCTCATGTGTTTAACAGGTCCTGACTTTTCTTAATGATATTTTTGACACACTTCTGAAGCCACTCTCAGATCCCTCTGATCAGGTAATCTTTCACACACACACACACTTTTTCCGTTTCTCAAAAAGTCAGTGCTGATAGAGTTATCTTATATAAGTCCAACTGTTTTACGGTACCATCGTAGGTAGTGCTCCTGGTACTTGAGGTGCATGCAGCCATAGCAAAAGACCAATATAACTTCCGCCAGCTCGTTGTTTTCTTAGTTCATAAGTTCCATACAGATCATGATCTCCTGGAAAGGTGATACGTGTTCTTATCTTTACCAAAATATATTTTCTTTTCTGATTTCCTTTTTCGTTTCTAAATGAATTTCTGTGCTAACTTTTTTGTTTGCCCCTTCAGGCGAGGTGCGTTAATTATTCGCCGACTTTGTGTGCTTTTAGATTCCGAAAGAGTTTACCGGGAACTCTCCAAGATTCTTGAGGAGGAAGCAGATCTGGATTTTGCATCTACAATGGTTCAGGTATCATTCAGTGGTAGATAGAAAGTTATATATGATAATAAACCGAGTATTTGAAGAGCTGAAGTTTGATCTGAAGAACAATTACTCGTATTTCAGGCATTAAATTTGATTCTGCTGACGTCTTCAGAGTTGTCTGACCTACGAAACCTTTTAAAGCGATCTCTAGTTAATACTGCTGGAAAAGACTTCTTTCTTTCGCTGTATTCCTCATGGAGCCATTCATCGATGGCCATAATAAGTCTCTGCTTATTAGCACAGGCTTACCAACATGCAAGTTCAGTCATTCAGTCTCTAACGGAGGAAGATATTAATGTCAGATTTTTAATCCAACTAGACAAATTAATACACCTGTTGGAGACTCCTACTTTTGCTTACCTTAGACTTCAGGTGCTTTGGTTGCTATTATTTTATTTCCTTCTGTAGTTTTGAAAGTTGATTATACTTTAATAATTTGTGTTTGTGTGTGTATATTACTTGCAGCTTCTTGAACCGGAAAGATATGTATGGTTGTTGAAAGCTCTGTATGGTCTTCTTATGTTACTTCCTCAGGTAAGTATAATTAATAAGTTATTTTTTATTTCCTTTAGAGTAAAATGCCATTTTCGTCCTTGAGGTTTGGCCAGTTTTGCGACTTCCATCGAAAGGTTTGTTTTTCCGCATTTGGATCCAAAAGGTTTGAAATTTTGCCATTTTCATCCAGCTCGTTAACTCCATCCATTTTTATCCGTTAAGTCAGGGGTATTTCCGTCTTTTTGTTAACTTAAAGGGCAATTTGGTCCTTTTCACTTTATGTACAAGCATTTAGCATAATGTACAAGAATTCAAAAGACCGAATTACCTTTTAGGTTAACAAAAAAGACGAAAATACCCCTGACTTAACGAAGAAAAATAGATGTAGTTAACGAGCTGGATAAAAATGTCAAGATTTCAAACCTTTTGGATCCAGATGCGGAAAAACCTCAGGGATGAAAATGGCATTTTACTTTCCTTTATTATAACATACAAAAATATGATCTGTAAATTCATATCATCTGATGATATATACTGATGTTTATATATTCAGCAAAGTGCTGCGTTTAAGATTTTAAGGACTCGTTTGAAGACGGTACCTTCATACTCCTTCAACAACCCCATGTCAACAGGGCTACATGTTTTAGAAGATGGTAACATGAACGATGGTGATATCAGTAGCATGCATAATGGGATAAACTTTGCATCTTTGCTGCAGCGATTTCAACAGACACAACATCAGCATCGGCTGCATTCAAAATCACCAGCACGGTCACACAACATTCCCGCATCCTCGAAGGTGGGTATTCTGTTCTCTCTTCCCTTTTTCCTTAAAACTTATAAGAAAATCTGTATAAACATTTTATCTGTGCAGGAGGTTCAAAAGCCGGAAGAAGTGAGGGGAGGTGGAGCTGTGGTGTCGGAGATTAACAGGCCACCTTCAAGATCATCCCGCAAAGGTCCAGGACAGCTACATTTATGAAAATATCTATTTTGTTGGCGGGTATAGAGTGTAAATTGTTGTACATCGTAGCGGTTTATCTTTCTCATCAACTTATGAAGGCATTGGATTTTTTTTTTTTGTTATCTTTCCCGATTTCCAGAACGATGCCTGGAACCAGACAGACGTTTGCTCTTTGTGGTTGTGTTATTTTTATTGAAAACCGCAAAGCGTGTATAGGCAGAGAGACTATTTCTCATTGCCGTATGTAACATCGTTGGTACGCCCTGCACGCAAGGTGTCTGATATTTCTAAAAATTGATTATAGATTACAGATTTTAATTTTAAATCCTTTTGTTTTTTGAACATCGATTTTTTTTATAAAACCGACAAAGCCAACAACCAGCAAGAAGTGCAGGCAACGCCACGATATCCTTGTACATTATTCACTGCATCACCACACATAGAAACATTCTGAAATTTAGATTTACACCAATCGGACCGACATACTAGACACATTACAGTTTACATCATAAGTTACAATACAAGGACACCAAGAAAAGACAAGGATGGGTCAAAGCCATTTCTCTTTTTCTAAAATGTTAGCTGGCCTAGCATTAATAACCTCATAACTGATCCATGTTTGCCCCAAAACTTCTAGTCACATCAGTTTCTATATGTATACCAAATAGACACTAAATACAACTGAACTAGTTAAATTACGAATGTACAACGTTACATATATCTAGCAACGTTACATATTACGAATGTACAACCAGGGCCGGCTCAAGGGGGAGTAAAATAAAGCAAACACTTTAGGCCTCCACTTCCCTAGGGCCACAAATTCTTAAGAAAACATATTATATGTAGGTGATTTTGGCTTTAAAATTGTTGACGTTGAGGTTTATGATATATAACTATGTATACATAGAGATGGTATACGAATCATAGGATCAAAATCATTTTTTTTTCTTTTATTTTTAACGAAAAGGGCCTCAATTTTGTTATCCTCTTCAGGCCTACTATATTTTGAGCCGGCCCTGTGTACAACGTTAATTGGCAAAACCATCGGAGTTAAGGTGTTGCTTCCCTTGAGGTCAAGGGTTCGAGCCCCGTCGAAGGCGGATTTGGTGGTTTGGAACAATTAGGGGTTTTATGAAGTCTATAGCTCAGTAAATTACTATAAAAATTTGTACACTTTTATAATTCTATTATTTTTTTTACTACCAAAATACTTTTAATATGATTTATCGTCTAAAAAGGAACAAAATAATAAAATTGAATTAATATGATCTATCGTTTAAAAAGGAACAAAATAATAACATTAAATTATTTACTGAACTTTTCATTGAAACATTAATTGCCCATAAATGTTTGCATAAAAATGATTTCAAGTTGAATTTCAATTCAAATCGCTCTACTTTTCATAAACTGCCCCCAAAGGGGTTTTTATTATTTTAACGGCCAACGAAATAAAAACCGGCTACCCGGGTAATCCAATGGCAAAATACAACCCTATACGCCCGCGACTGCAGAGAGAACTAAGTAGCCCAAGCCCACTAACTCCAGTCGCCCGAAGGCCCATTGCAGTAAAACCCGGTTGAACTCGGATTTTAACTTAAGACCTATGACCTCAAACCCAAATTTTTACTTCCCTTCACTCATTGGCGCCAGGTTTAAGTAAACATATCATTCATCACTGACTAAAGTCTTTAATTTTTTATTTTTAGATTGGGTTTAAGTAAAGACTTTAGAAGCAACTCAGATCTTTGAACATATGAGTTGGTTCTTTTTTTAATATTCTAAATGTGTATTCATTTTACCAAATATGCTAAAGTAAAATAAAAATTATTCGCTACAAAGAAAAGGTCTTTTACTTTTTGATAGAGTAATCTATATACTATATAATAAAAGAAACCAATAAGTAACACGTGTCATTCATTGAAGGCGTCTACATTTGTAATTTCCTGCCTTTTCATACTTATCTTATATCAATTAATTAAATAATCAATTAATATTAAATCTTATCTTACTTTGAATGTCGGATAGAATCATTCTATTTTTTCTAATAATATTTTATCTTCAAATTTAAGCTACAAATATTCTATTTTTTCTAATAATATATTATCTTCAAATTTAAGTTATAAATTAAAATATTTTTTAAATAATGCTTTCTTTCCCTTTGTATTTTATCTTTCTTATTTATTCATAATATTGAATTGATTCTAACAACAAACATTTAAGATGTTGCACATATTATATACTAGGTTAGAACCCCGTGTATTACACGGGTTGAATTCATAATATTGAATTGATTCTAACAACAAACATTTAAGATGTTGCACATATTATATATTAGGTTAGAATCCCGTGTATTACACGGGTTGAATAAATGTAATTTATATATTTAATAATAAAAAGTTATATTTTTATGAACCCCATATATTGTACGGTTAAAATAAATGTAATTTTATATTTCAAATAATAAAAAAAAAGTTATATCTTTAAAAACCATGTGTATTACACAAATTAAATAAATGTAATTTTGTATACTAAATAATAAAAACGTCGTATCTTTAAAAAACCCGTGTATAATCGGGTTGAATAAATCTACCAAATAATAAAAAAATTACATCCTTAAAAACCCCGTATGTTACACATGTTGAATAGATCTAAAAAAGAGTTATATCTTTAAAAACTATGTGTATTACACATATTAAATAAATGTAATTTTGTATGTTGAATACTAAAAACGTCGTATCTTTAAAAAACCCGTGTATAGTCCGGTTGAAAAATCTACCAAATAATAAAAAAATTCTATCCTTAAAAACCCCGTGTATTACACGTGTTGAATAAATCTAATTTTACATAGCAAATGATAAAAAAGTTATATCTTTAAAAACTTCGTGTATTACACGGGTTATTTAAATGTAACTTTACATAGTAAATAATTAAAAATGTTATATTTTAAAAAACCCCGCATTTTACACGAGTTGAATAAATATAATTTTGTATACCAAATAATAAAAAAAGTTCTAATTTTAATAAATTAGGATAACATTTAATATCAATTTATTATTTATATATTTAATATAATATAAGTAGGAAAGCGAGGTATTTGTTTTAAAAATATATCAAATTAACAATTTAGATTTGAGGATAATATTTTATTAAAGTATGATAAGATTTAATATTAATTTATTATTTATTTAGTTAATATAAGATAAGTATAGATTTGAGGATACATTCAATGAATGACACGTGTGCAAAAGATGGTTTCTTTTATTATAGTAGATAGATTTTTTTATAAACATTGAACATCATATATTCGCCCCGCTTGCGGTATGCGCATATAATATATATGTGTGGACGCTCAGAGGGCAAAAGTGAAATTGCACTAATTTTAACGTTATTTTACTAAGTTCGTGAAAATAACGTTAAAAGCGACGGACGGTTAATAATGCATCATCACCATGTGGTGGCATTGATAACAGAAAGACAAAAGGGAACATGCACTAATCGGTCTCTGTTCCGATTGCTGAGTGTTATGTGTTTTATGTCCAAGGCTTGATGCAAAACTACTATCGAGCCGGGAGTCTCACTGAAAGCAGCTTCAACATCTTACCATCCTCAGACCCTACATTAGCTTTGCTATTGGTGGGATTTACTGAGTATGATGATGATGATTTAGTACATATAATTATATTTATTCAACTTGTATAATACACGAGGTTTATAACGATATAACTTTTTTATTGTTTAGTTTATAAAATTACATTTATCCAACCTGAGTAATATACAAGGTTATAAAATTACATTTATTTAACATGTGTAATACAAATTGTTTTTAAAGATATAACTTTTTTATTATTTAGTATATATAATTAGATTTATTCAAACCGTACAAATCACGAGTTTTTATTATTTGGTATATAAAATTACATTTATTCAGTACAATACATGGGATTCTTAGAGATATAATTTTAATATATAAAATTACATTTGTTCAACCCGTGTAATAAACGAGATTTTTAAAGAATAATTTTTTTAATTTGGTATATAAAATTAGATTTATTCAACCCGTGTAATACATGGGGTTATAACCTAGTTATAAAAATAAAAGGTCTTTTACTTTTTAATAGAGTAATTATAAAAAAAGTATATAATCAGAGCAATAAATATAAACTCAAAACTATAACCATTTTTAATTTTATCGCCACTTATCAAGAACAGAAACATATACAAAAGATTAAGAATTAAAAACAGTAAATTTCAGAATCCTATTTTTTAACATATGATTAAAAATTAAAAACATTAAATTTCCAAAATTCTTTTTTAACATACCTTTTAATAGTCAAATTAAATTTTTTTAACATACCTTTTAATAGTCAAATTAAATTTTAATAATCCAAGTTATAACTCGATAATAATATGCACAGATAATTTAACCAATGACATTTCTAACTTTCACTTTCGTTGTCAAGGACAATCTCACTCTATTAGAGAAGCAACCCCATAAGCACATGATGAACACTTTATTCATCCTTGTCCTAATGATAATGTTGTAAAATGCCATAAAACATCATATATAGGGGAAGACGGAGTTACTTCTTCGTTAAAGTAAGACCGTTCTTAACAATGCAAGTGAAAGTTAGAAGAGTCGTTGCTCAAATTGTTATTATGAATTATTATTAGCCAACGAATCATAGTTTGGATTATTGAAATCCAAATTGTGTATATACATTGCATGTAAGTTGTAAAGATAGTGCATGCGGTAAACTTATATTAAGTTAACTTGTTGAAATCACACTTAATCTCAACTGTAAACTTAGTTGTAACATGTTTGGTCCTTTTTAATTTATATTTATTAGTTTCATAAGTTACTTTTTTTTAAATGATCACTAACACATGTAACTAATAACACAACTTTAAAATTAAACCAAAACTCGTTTGGCGAATCTCCAATCATCCCCACTGCTTGTAGCCCTAGTCTTGTCACTTTGTAACTGTCGTTCTTGTTTTTCTCTCATGATTATCCTCATTGCCCCCCCCCCCCCCCCCCCTCTCTCTCTCTCTCTCTCTCTCGTTTTGCTTGTTTCCTTATTGTCATTTCCCTAGCCTAACTGCACTAGAATCACCGATGACCACCACATATATTCCTTGATTGCCATCTTCTTTCTTTGTTCAAATACGTAGCCATAACATTGCTTCAATATAGCTACACTATCACAATCAATCGATATGGGTTTCGTTTAAAAATCGGAGGATTTTATATAAAATTCAAGTTTCTATTTAATCATGCACATACAAAAAAACAATATTGATACACTATCGCAGTCTACGTTACTTTTAAAAAAAATTATCATTACACATGTAACTAATAACAAATTTCCAAAATTAAACCGAAACCCCTTGCCAAATCTTTATTCATCCCCACTAACCTTTTCATTTCATGACCATCATTGATTCACAACTTTACTACGCCCTCACCTGTTTCTTTCTCATGATCATCCTCATCGTCCTCTTAAAGCTCGCAAAAATATCTCTCCCGTTTTACTTGTTTCCTTACTATGATTTCCCAAACCCAACCACACAAGCTCACCAACCACCATCACACAAATCCCTCATCGTTATCTTCCTCCCTCTTTGTTCAAATGCGTGTTAACCACAAGCTTCTTTCCATATAGCAACACCATCACACTCAATCGATATCCAAAAAAAATAAATAAAAATAATAATAATAATAATAATAAATAAATAAATAAACATTTTCGTAAACTTATATTATTGGTCAACATGAATTTAATGAATTAACAACTCCCCTACATCTTTGTGCTTATTTGTCATCTATAAAACCTCATTGGATTTCATACGGGGACCACACCCCACCCTTGTTCCAAGTTAAACTAAAATCACACCTAAAATTGGGGCGACAAATTAGGGTTTCATAAAATCCCCAAATCATTTCAAATTCATCCTTCAATCGATTCATATTCTTCCAATATCACATTGAAATCGATTATCATTCGCAAAATCAACCGTCACATCCTTTCAATTTCATAAATTCCCCGTGCAATCGACTCAAATTCATCTCAAATCGTTCAAATTCATCACAAATCGACTTAAATTCATCTCAAATCGCTTCAAATTCATCTCAAATCGTTCAAATTTCACAAATCCATGGGACTGAAGAACTTATTCCACCGGAAAAAGAAATCCGGCACCGACAACAGCCACAACGGCGTCGTTTCACCGTCCGTCGGCTCCGTCCACTCCGTCAACAACTCTCGCATCCAGATCGAGACCGAACTACAACAAGTTTTCAAAAAATTCGACGTTAATGGCGACGGAAAGATCTCCTCCTCCGAACTCGGATCAATAATGGGGAGTTTAGGTCACCGGCCGACGGACGACGAACTGGAGAGCATGATCAACTCCGTGGACGCTGACGGTGACGGATTCATTGATCTGCAGGAGTTTATTGAGCTGAACACGAAGGATGTTGATTCGAATGAGGTGTTGGAGTGTTTGAGAGATGCGTTTTCGGTGTTTGATACTGATAAGAATGGTCTGATCTCTGCGGAGGAGTTGCAGAATGTGTTAGGGCGGTTGGAGGAGGAGTGTTCGATCGGAGATTGCCGGAAAATGATCGCCGGAGTTGATGTGAATGGTGATGGGATGATTAGTTTTGATGAGTTTAGGGTTATGATGATGAGTGGTGTGAGGTTTAATGGGGTCAAGAATAGTTGATTTCATTTTTGGTGAAATTGTTTATCGGTTAAGTTTTTAGTGTTTTGAAAGTTGAAAGTTGAGAAAGTTGAAATATGATGAACTTTAAAAAAGAGAATGTGTTTTTTCGGATTTTTGGTGAAATCGTTTATTGGTTTTTTTTCTCGTAGTGTTGATTTTACTGGAAATTTTTGAACTGTTTTTTTAGTGTAAATATTGGTGGATTTTTAATTCGCCTTGATTTTTCGTTTAAGCTCCGGTTGGGATGTTGGTTCGGCCGGTTTGGTATGGGTTTTGGATGATTGGTTTATTTATGTTCTAGATCTATATTTATTTTATATGATGGTTTTTAGATGTTTATTTGTGCATGAAAATTATTGTGAATTGACTTTGCATATTTAATTGAGGTTATGATGCATGTTTCTTAGTTGGATAAATCAGTATATGTTGTGTTTTGTATATTTAATTGAGCCAATGGTTAAATATTTAACATGTTAATAATGTGTAGATTTGTAATTTATTATGTTTAAAAAATAGTTTTTATAATCAAATATAGTATGCATGTCTATTTTATGCGTATGCTATTTGTTATTTATTATGTTGTATTTTGTAAATGGTCTAATCGCACGTCTTGTGTAATCACATGATCTTTTCAATTTTAACTTTGTATTGTTCTACGTATATATCTCTTTTCTTTAAGATAACATATTCTTTAGACGAAATACAAAAATACCAACTTTGTTTTGTCCGATAAAATTTATGGTCATATATACCAATGTAAAACCTATTTCTGACTCGATTTTCATACCTTTTTTTTCTGTATTCTCTTTTTAGTTATCTTCACCCATATAAATGTATGATATAATAGAAGTATATATGTCTATTTAATGTATGATATAATAGAAGTGTATATATGTCTATTTGAAAAAAAAAAGATTAATATAAGAGGATTAAGTATGACTTTTGATACAATACAATCTTCTTCTTCTATGTTATTACACTCTTCATGCTAAAGGTAAAACTTTCATACAAGTGTCATTTCAAATCTACCTATTATACTAAAAGAATACACTTAATGCCACATGTCATATTCTTAAACCATTTTTAATTGATGTGGCATCTCTCTTTGAGGAGATAATTGGTACATGGGCGCCAAAGTCATTTGCCCTCTCTCTTCATTATCTTTCTTCTCCTTATTTCAAGACACATCCGATTTTGAGAACACCATACTTCAAATTTCGCCATTTTCTACGAGCAGATTCTCTTTCGTTGCAAATCATCCACCGCTACAATCCTTTCGCTTTGAATCCGGATCTGATTAATCTCATTATGGTAAGTTTTTGAAGTTCATGTTTAATTCATAGATCTGTAGTCCCAGATTAGGGCTTAAAACTAAACCTTGGTGTTTGAATCTGGTTTTGATTTATCGCGTTTATTTACATGTTTAATTTCACAATCCTTTCACTTTGAATCCGGATCTGATTAATCTCATTATGGTTAGTTTTTGAAGTTCATGTTTCATTCATAAAGTTGTAGTCCCAGATTAGGTCTTAAAACTATACCTTGCTGTTTGAATCCGGTTTTGATTTATCGCGTTTATTTACATGTTGAATTTCATGGTCTAAAATGAACTGTAACCCTAATCCGTATTTGGTTTATTTGATTTGAATCCGGTTTTTGTTGATTTGATTTGAAACCGGATTTGAACCCGGACTTCTAGGGTATGCGATTTACATTTGGTTGTTATGGGTATCTATGAAGATGGTTTTTGGTAGAGGTTTTGTGTTCATTATTTTGAATGGACGTATTTCTTGCCATCTGCTCATTTTTTCATGTTTTTTTTTCAAAGGTATTGTTTAATTGGTAGATCTCTGTGTATAATAGGTAAGTCTAACACTTTGGTATGCAAATACACAAAAAGAAAGATGTTGTTGATTTTTTTAAACAAAGTTTAGTTGTAGCTTATAATGAAAGACAAGTGATTTTACAATATTGTATCGGCTAAATATGCATCATCGTACCACTCATTGAAGCCGGGTTACATACACATGATTTTTGATTTATGATGTTGGACGGATATGGCATTATTAACAGGGATCAGAATGTTTATGGTGGAAGTATGCCCGTACTTTGAGACCGAGTATGTGCAATCCTCAAGTTTTGTATATGTGTGGATAACTATTTCTGTGTTCTTAGGGTTAAGGAATTTTTGTTCTTCGATGATTTATGGGTCATCATTATTGAATAACTGATATTTCTGATATAAATGTCAAATAGCTTGGATAACTTATTAAATTAACGAATACCAAAGAACTGTTGTTGCATTTTGTTGATCTTGAACTGGATCCACTAAAGGTTAAATCTTGAATCTCTTCCCATCAATTAACATATTTATGTAGTCATGTTTCTGTGTCTTTTTTTTTTATTTTTTGATATAATCCTTTTTTTTTTAATTTTGCAGATAGGGTAATTGAGGTAAAAAAGAAATCCATACGTGCACAATTTATACGGTTTAGATGATACATTCAATTTAACAAGAATTAACCCTCTGTTGAATTAGCAACCAGTTACAGACTGTTGCTGAAAGATGGATGTGTCGGTGATGTTGTCGAGGAGTGTCATTAAATGCTTATTGATAGCATTTTCTTATACTCCTCGGCAATGTCACCGACCCCTCAAAAAAATTCCATCAAAAATCTCTCACTGGTTGCTTCTTCAACAGAGGGATTCTTTTTGTTACGTGAAACTGTATCATCTAAAGTTGGTTTGATGTTGCATACCATCGATGGCGAGTGCCCTGTTTTCTTCTTGCAACCTGTTTTGCAGCCATGAGAACCACAATACGTATTCTGAACCCTGTCATTATGTGTCATAAGGTTTTCATAATATTGATGTTGGCGTCCCGACTTTGATTTTCCGGCTGTGATGACTTTGGTAAAAAAAAACTTGGTTCGATGTTGCATAGCATGGATGGCGAATGCGCTGTTTTCATATTGCAACCTGTTATGCAACCATGAGAACCACAATACCTATTCTGAGCCCTTTGTTATTTGGTCATAAGGTATTTTTAATAATCATGTTGGCAACGACACCCTGCCTACTGGCATTTTCGGTATATGAAACTGTAACTTATATTTGATCGTTCCGTCCGGAGTTCGGTTTAGAGATGTGATGGCTATTGTAAAAAAAAGCTGTGTTCAAAGTTGGATATCAAGGGAAGGCTGTTGCCCTGTTTGCTACCATTAATGTATTACGTTGGCATTATAATTCCTTTTTATTGATCCGACGCAAATTATTATGTTAATATTTTCAGTTTAAACATTTATTTGGCCTAATTATTTTACCATTTATTCATTTGCAGTGCATTTGTGCTCTGATTTGAATTCTATATTCGTTTGTTGCGTCCCGATTTTTATTTCCGGCTGTGATGACTTTTGTAAAAAAACAACTTGGTTAAATGATGCATAACATGGATGGCCAGCTGTTTTCTTCTTGCAACCTGTTATGCAGCCATGAGAACCACAATACCTATTCTGACCCCTGTGTTAATATGTCATAATGTATTCATAATATTGATGTTGGCGTCCCGAGTTTGATTTTCCGGCTGTGATGACTTTGGTAAAAAAAAAAAAAACTTGGTTTGATATTGCATAGCATGGATGGCGAGTGCTCTGTTTTGTTCTTGCAACCTGTTAAGCAGCATTGATAACCACAATGCCTATTCTGAGCCCTTTGTCATGTGGTCATAAGGTAATTTTAATTATCATGTTTGCAAAGACACCCTACCATACACGCAGTTTCGTTATATGGAACTGTAGCTTATATTTGATCGTTTCGTCCCGAGTTCGTTTTCCGGATGTGATGAATTTTGTTAAAAAAAATTGTTCGAGGTTGGATACCAAGGAAGGCTAATGCCCTGTTTGCTACCATTAAGGTATTACGCACCCATTAGATTTCATTTTTATTTTGTACTTAGGAATCAGACCCAAATTATTATGTTAATATTTTCAGGTTCAATATTTAGTTGGCCTATTTATTTTACCACTTTTTAACTTTTTAATTTGCAGTGCATTTGTGTTTGATTTGAACTAGCAATTTTTTTTTTCTCTATCCTCTCCAATCGTTATTGATTATATGGAAATTATCAATCATATAAAAATAGATGTAACTGAATTTTCTATTTTTAATAAAGAATTCATTCAAATTGTGTATTATAATAAGAAATTTCTTTTCCAAAATTAACTTCCCAACACCTATTATAAATAACACTATTGACATATTACATTTTCATTCACATCTTACTCACAGACTTTCTCTCATATCAATGTATCTTTATCATTTTTGTTTCATTTTAATTCAGCAGATTTTTATATTGTCGATTAACATTTTGCTTTGATGATTACACCATAATGTTTTATTTATTATTCATTTGCAGAAATGGAACAGGCTGCTATTACACTTCTCAACAATATCGATCTTAATGTTGATGATTACACTATCAGAGTCCGCGTGGTCCGATTATGGACAAGACCTGCCTTCAACAATCCTCGAAAGATTTACTGCTATGACATGATCTTCATGGACGAAGAGGTTTGTTTATATACATTTTTATAACTTATCTATATATATGTTATATACATATCTTATTTTTAATTAACACATTAGTGTAACCCGTGCTGTTGCAGGGCACCAAAATGCAGGCATTTGTACTCCAAAGAAACGCTACCGTTTATGAACACCTTTTGAAAGAAAATCAGTGTTTAACTATACGTAACCCATCCATGGGTGAGAATCGCCAGAAAGTTAAATACGTTCACAGTACGTTGAAGATCAATCTAAATGAGAACACTGTTGTTGAGGCTTACACCGAACCTGTTGGTTCTGAGTGGGGATTTGATTTTACTCCATTTGATTCTATTCTGGAGGACCCAGATGAGGACTTCAAGTCTTTCAAAAGTCCAATTGGTAAATTATTTAAAAATATAATATGATATGAAAAAAGTTTGGAATTTCGATATATATCTTATTTAGTTTATACTATTTTTATTTTTAGATGTAATTGGGTTTGTGGTGAAGAGCATTCCGGCTGAGGTGAAGAGTGATAGTAAAAACGGCAAAGAGGAAAACAAAGTTACCTTTATTCTTGAAGACTTGCAGTACGAATACATTTACATATATTTATATCTGTTTTAGTAATTTTACCTTTTGACTTTATATGCAAATAACAAGTTAACTATTAAATTTTTTATATAGGCACCATCAGATTTTTGTTACACTATGGGATGGTTATGCTGATCAAATTCGAGCATTTGAGAGCAACCATCCAGCGGAAAAGAATGTTGTGGTCGTTATTCAGTTTGGGAAGTACCGGTTTTGGGGAGGTATATTCTATATGATCAATGTCAATTATCTTTTACCAATGTTTTTACATGTATTTAAGTTGTCTATTTAGTTACATGTTTTTTAAATACACAGGACATGTCAATGTATCCAATTTGTATACTGTAACTCGAGTGTTCATCAACAGTTACATTCCCGAGATTGTTGATTTTAAAAAAAGGTTTCTATTCGTAATACAGTTTTCTATATTATAGTTAACTTAAAAATTACTGTCACTAACTTTGTTATTTGTTATTAGTTTTGTTGCTCAGATTTCTGCTTCAACGTCTTCCGGTTATTCTGGGTTGACTTCTTCTGTTATAAAGTCACCTTTTGACGAATATCTTAAAGATTTCACCTTCAGTACAATTGGAGATTTAAGCGGAATCTCAGAGGTAAGATGTACACTTTGTAGCTATTTAATAGTACAGTTATATCGTAATAATTAATTAAAAGTATGTTTAACTATTCTTTGGTGTGCACAGAAAAAGGTTGTTATTATACTTGGTACAATCAAGAGCTTCGCATCAGAAAGCACATGGTTTTACAATGCGTGTAAATCTTGCACAAAAAAGGTTTTTACAACAACTATTTGCAAGGAGAAGGAAGATGGAAGCGAAGGTTTTGATGAAGTAACAGTGTTGGAATGCCAGACTGATCGTTGTAATCAAAAAACTGTCACCTCTGTTCCCCGGTAAATTTACCACTTTATTCTTTTTTTTTTCCTCATATTATGTTTTCATTGTTAACTAAAACGTTAACAAATATTTTCAGGATCAAAGTTCCGATACGTGTTCAGGATTGTACCGGCATTGTCACCTTGACTTTGTTTGAACGTGAAGTTGTCAAACTGCTAAGTGTTTCTGCAAATCAGCTTTTAGAAAACAACATAGAGGTAAATTTACTCGTGGGTTATACATTTCGTATTTCGTTTCTTAATTTGTTAAAAATACTATCAATGTTGTTCAAGATCAACTTATTTACATTTGTCAAACAGTTGGCTGGCGAAGGAAACTTTCCTAAAGAGTTTAATGCTTTGCTAAATCGCAAGTTTGCTTTCAAGATTGCCATAGGTTCTTATAACCTCAAAAACAAAGCAGATGGCTACTCTGTTTCAAAGTTGACTGAAAATCCAGAAATAATGTCCGAGCTTGATCACCATTTTCATGTTATGCAGGTTATTTCTACCTTTCAACTGTATTGGTATAAACTGTTATACGTTATATTTATATGTTAACTTATTACTTATATAATTTATTAAAAACAGCCTGTTGACGAGGAACCGTTAAACGTTGTTTCTACTGATTCAAATCCAATTGTGAAGGTTCATCTTAAGGTTTGTGACCTACATTAATTTAATAATTGCTGGAACATTTTGTGGCGTATTTTTTTATTTCATCTACTAACCTTTTTATATATTATTGACAGGATTCGCTATCCCGTACGGGTGACGATGAGACTCCGATTTCTAAGTTGAATGAGAGCATGTTTACCACCCCCTCTGTTCCTGTAAAGAGTAGTTCTGTTTCGATGATAGAAAAGGAACTTAAGCGCAATCTGGATGCGGTTTATGAGGCTGACTTTTGTTCTTCTCAGTCCTCTACTAAACCGCGTAAGTGTGATTGCGACATGGAGGAAGATGCGAATGTGATTGATGGGCTTTTGAAGCCCAAGATCGAGAAGTAGCCTGTCAGTCTAATAATCATCTCAATGTGTTTGAACAATTTAATTTTCCCCTTATGTTTTCATTATCATTATGAAGTTTGAACTGTCTTAATCAATGTTTGGGTACCGAATAAGTATTCGGTGTGTCTTTTGTGTGGTTTTTTATCGTTTTATGAATAAGAGATGGTTTTATTAAGCAGCCTTTGCATTTATATTTTCTTTTAAATTATCTGTAGTGCATTGTGATAAATATATATATATAACATTAATAATGTTTTATTCCTAAATAAAAAGTAAATCATACGCTTAATGGTATTCTATATTCTTTAAATTATATCGACAATACTCTAAATTAGCAATCTTAAAATATACATTTTATATGGAAATTGCACAAAACCTTACTATTACTTAAAAATGATTTGTATAAACGGTTATACGTTATATTTATATGTGAAATTGATTTTTTTTTTATTTGAATCAAGGTCGACTTTATTTATTTATTTTGGTATCATTAATTCAGGAGAGTAATATATTGATACAATTAGTTAATTTTATAATTTAACTTTATCAAATAATCGATTTATATAGATTGATATCAGTAATTCAGAAAAATATATTTAACAAAATATCGATTATACATATACAGATGGAATTAACATATTTATTTATTTTAATTTTAATGAATGTTAAATTTAAAATTATAATTACTTACATCATGTACCAAAGTTTCTTACTTTATATTATATAGTATATTTATAAATTTATAAATATGGAAATTGGTCAATCACATACAATATGGAAATTTATGTATTTTAATGTCGAAATTGGAACTGTAATTAGGTACATCATTGCCAAACTTAGATGGCCACATATATATTTGTAAATATGGAAATTGTTCAATCACATACAATATGGAAATTTATGGATTTTAATGTCGAAATTGGAATTCTAATTAGGTACAGCATTGCCAAACTTAGATGGCAACATATATTATAAATACCATTCTCCTACCTTTTATGTCATACACATCCAACCTTCTTACATTCTTTAATCGATACACACTAAAAGGTATGAGTATTATGGATGTTATTATAAATTGTCATTATATATTATTCTCTTAGTAGTATAACTCGGTTGCATACTTCACAAATTCGAGTACATAATTCTTATCAGTTGTTTCTTTTCAAATATTTTGTAGGATGCAACGTCTTGAATTTGAAATGTTTGCTAACGAAATCCTAACAAGGCTACCAACAAAGTGTGTTGGTAGATTAAGATGTGTTTCGAAACAATGGCGATACGAATTGTCGTCACATTTGTTTGCGATTATTCACTATCGCCGTATGGCTAAATATGAAGATCGTAAGCTGATCACGCTGACCAATTCATCAATTGATCTTCATAACTTGATTAGTGGAAAGGTAGACATTTCTTCAAGGAATATTATTTCATTCCCCGTTGACACCTCTCTTTCAAATCTAACAATTCTTGCTTCTGAATATGGTCTTTTGTTGATCTCCATCTATTGGTTACCGAACGAATTGATTCTTTGGAATCCAACAACTAACCAATTTAAGAATTTGTGTGATAAGAAACCGAAACATTTTTTTGATTTTAAGAAAGATGCAGTTGGGATTTATATTGATTCATCTAACGATGTTAAAATATTACTTCTCCAACGTCGTATGGATGATATTGTACCGCATGTGTATTCTCGGAACACATGTCAATGGAAAACTTTAACTTTCATGAAAGGGCCCGATTTAGGTTCAAGTTTATATTGGTTGTCTTCCGGAAGTTTATGCAATAATGTTTTATATTTTCCATCTCCACACTATTGGACGCCTGCTAAAAGTTATACGATTTGTTTTGATGTGGAATCTGAAACTTTCTCGAAGGTTTCCATACCCCAATGTACTGATGTTATTGGTCGCCAAACCAGTTTTCTCAAAATCCGCAACACACTCCATATGTTTATTGTTGTAGAGACCCCTGCAACAATCGTGAAGCTATATAAATTTGAAGATGAACTATGGTCAGAAGTGTCGTCTTTTACAAACGTAAAGTTTTTTTACTCATTTGATTCATGGCGTAACAAATTAGCTGAGAACAAAGGTGACACTTGGTCTGTTCAGATCGATCGGTGTGGTATTATGGAGATACAAATTGGAATGAAGGATTCTCAATACTTACGAGACGCTGAGACATTTAAAGGACTATACAATGTAGCATCGTTTGAAGAGTCCATTGTCTCACCTATTTAGTATTAATAAGTTGATAATTTGATGTTACATTTATTATTTAGATTTACTATGGATATTAACAGTTTATTATATTGTCGCATTTCCAATTTCCAAATAATTTTAAAATATAATATTTAAATATTTATTCAGTTCATAATGGTAATTTATAGCGGTTTTTTTTAATTCTGTATTGATTTGCGTTGGTAACTTGCATTCTTTATTACCAATTATCTTTCCAATTTTTTTTTAATATATCATACAAAATAAAATCTATTAACAAATATTATGATCGACTATATAATAAATTAATATTATAATTCTTTCTATATTTAAAAAAAATATTGTAATGTTAAAAAAATTCCTCTTTTTTTAAGAAGTGTTCCCGGCATCCGAAATTGAAGAACCCGACCCGCCCATAAAAAAAAATGGACCGTATATAATTGTTATTTTCTTAACAATATACACAAAATCTCAGTTGTGTCTTTTCCTTCTACACGTAAACCAAGAAACCCTTTTCATCATCATATTCTTCATCCAAGCTTCATCAAAATCGGCTTCGGTAATCTGTATCTTTTTGATAGCATATCTGTTTGTTGTGTATTTTGAACAATGTAATTTACTTGAAATGTTCGATTCCGTCTCCGTTGTTGTTTCTATATCTTCATGGTTATACAAGGATCTTATGTTTTTCTTGCTTTTTTTTTCTGATTAAACCGTATAACGAAACCAGTCTCGAGATTGTTTGTGATTGTTTCTGAGTAGATAAGACTCTTTTGTTTTTAAAAATCTTATATACTTCGGTGATGTTGTTGGGTAAGTCCTAAAATTATAATAAGATTTTGTGATTTTAGTAATGCATTTTGTTTTGATTAGGTTGACTGTTAATTTTATTGTGTATGACAAAAAATTTTGATTTTAGTAATGGAATTTTTTATTGCTTATTTGAAGATCCTGTTTGAACTTCTAAATTTGTACTCTTATGTTTTGATGGTTTAAATATAAATCTTTTCGTGTCATGTTCAAGGCATACGTAGAAAGCTGAAATGGTTTATGGATTTGCTGCTCGTGTCCTTACGAACGACAGAAAATCGTTGGTTAGTATTAATCCTATAACAATTATGGACAACAATAATATTTTTTTTTAATAATTTCTGTGTCATTATTCATCTTATACTTACTATTGACATTACCTACTGTGTTTGTTTATAGATACTTCCGGCATTATATCACGAATGGATTAAAACATTCAACTACCCGGATAAGAATGCTTTAATCCGCACTGTCGATGGGAGGATTTTTAAAGTAAAAATTAGTAACATTGCAGGCAAGTACTATCTTTATAACGGGTGGGTTGATATGGTCACCTCTTTGAAGTTACCATCAAATTCCTGGTTGGTTTTCCAATTTGAAGAAGCTTTATCTTCTTTTCGTCTTATCTACTTTTATCAAGACATATCTCTTGCGCCGTCTGAGTATTTCTACTACCTACCTGGAGGATCAAAGGACCGAGATAATTGCATGGTACTTATCCATTATAAGTTATATCTGTTTTACATTTGAATTTATATATGTTTAAACTGTACTGATATATGTTTGCATATCATGTGTAGTATGTGAGTAGGATGTTTGTTCATCACAAGATGTTAAATACTTTTCCGATATATCCTGCTGTGATACGGTCTTCCGGTAATCGTAAATGGTTCGTCCGTATGGAAGTTTTTGACGATGATCTCTATATTACAACTGGTTGGAGTCGAATCAAAACTGAGATGTCTATTACTGATCATCATTTGGTAGTATTTGAAATGGTTGATTTGAGGACATATGAGATGAGTGTTTTCTGTTGGAAACCTGCCCTGTTAACTTTACCACCGGAACTACATGCTATCAAAAAAGAACCTACAGATGAGGTGATTGAAGTTTCTGATGATGACTTGCCTAATCCGATTCCTGTAGTTGGTGTTGACGGAAATCCTGATGACGAAGTACCGGTTGTATTTCGCGTAGGCAATCATTATGTAAGTTTGTAATTTTTACCTTTTCATAATACTAATGTATGTTGTCTTTTGTATTCATTATAATTGGATGACCCCTGTTTAAGCACTTTATTTATTAAATTGTTTTATTTGTATTCATAGCGCCTGAAAAAGAAGTGGGCACAATTGCATGGTTTGGATCGTAAGATGGATTTGATTATCAAGGACTCCACTGGTTTGACTTGGGACGTCTCCATTGGTGTCGAGCACTCTCAAGGATTTCCGCGCTACAACGTGACTGGTATGAATCATTTTGTTCGAGACAAACAGTTGGCAAGGGATTCAGAGTTTCATATGGTTTATGTCAAAAGTAAAGGTATGTTGATTTACCATTGAGGCGGTCAAGGTTGATGGGATGTGTTGGTGGTTAAAAACAGTATAATGATCTTTATGTTTGGTGGTTAGAAACAGTGGAATTATCTTTTGGGTGGTTGTTATTTTAGTACCAATTACTGTTTTTTGTTGGTCCGCTACTTTAGTTTCAGTAACGATATGTTAGCTTACTAAGGTTTGCATGTTATGTACATGTTTTAATATTTCCGTTAAGCAACTTTGTTGATCATATTTTGTAAATCTTTTAGCGTTACTAATTTGTATATTTCATTCATGATGGTATGAATGATAACTGTTTTGTAATTGATAGGTTGTCAAACTTAGTATCATATTGTAAGTATTGTAATATTATAACCTATGTTTATATCAATCAATAAATAACGTATTAAACTTAGAGAACATCCATTCTTTAATTAAGTCGATAATGATTACCGAGTAAATTCTCGAGTTAATTAGAAGTTTAAAATTAATAATGGGTTACAGTTAATTCATAATGATATAGCTTGCTATATTTGTTATATTTGTGTTGCTGTTTTTTTAAAATTAAATTTAGAAAACATTTAATTAAATTACGAATTTTGAGTGATACGTTATATTACGCCACAAAATGTTCCATCAATAAAATATAAAGGTTACCGAATCCGTAATTTTTTTTGATCTGATTTCCAGCAATAACCTTTTATATTACATTTAATTACTAAACATTATATAATATATAATTTTTTGTAGCTTTTTTCAATTTAAGGTTTTTGCTCGATCCATCCAAAAAAAAAATTATCTTTCAAAAATATTATTTGTTATATTTATTAATATTATATGGTCACACATTCATTAACAATAATTATGATATTTCCAAAATTTTTATTTTGTATATCATACTAGATAAAATCTATAAACAAATATTATGATCGGCTATATAAATTTAATTTAGTAATGGTAGCTATATGTAAAAAAAATATGGTAATCTTAATGGAAAGAAAAAATCGGATATGGCTTTCTAAAAGCAATTATCATTTCCATTTGTTATCACATATGCCTTTCATATATCAATCCCAAGTATATGTCATACATATTTGTTAATATCTTCTACTCAATTATATATATCATTCCATTTTTAATTTTTTTTTCCTATAAGTAACAACAACATTTCCCTACAATACATATCAAATTATTTACTGTTTTTGTGTTTCTTCAAGAAGGTATTATGAAAATAGATTTTTTAATACCCACTGTCTTTTGATTAATGAGAAATAACTAATTTAATTTGATTATTATATGTGGGTATTTTTTGCTAGGTTTGTTCGTATCATGGAGAATATCCCGTTTGATTTGTTGCTCATGGAAATATTTTTTAGGCTCCCTCTCAAATCAGTTGGTCGGTTCAGAACTGTATGTAAAGATTGGTATGAAGCACTAACAAGTTATGAATTTCTAATGAAGCATTCGAGCCGCATTAGTAATAGATTGGTAATATCTTTTTGTCATATACCAAATAGAATGAATTTAAATTCATATTTATATTTATATTTATATTTAACACTACTTATAGTAATTGTCAAAATCTTTCCCATTTTTGTATCAGGAAGAACTTCTTGAAGAAGGCATTTATCCGGATCCGTATCTCATTTGATAATATGAGTTGGCCTCCATTGATTTTGTCGTCCTCTTCTTTTGGAATAAATATCTGTTATTTATATTTATGGATATTAATCGTACTTATTTAGTTTGTTTAAGTTTGCACAATGTTCGGTGTTTTGTTTTCTTTCATTATCTTAATACAATGTGATGAATTTGTTATATCGGAATTGTTTTTTATATTTGTTGTTCTCAATATTTATATCTCATGCGTGGTCACAAACCCTTATTGCTAGAATACATGATTGGTACCAAATAACATGTACAAAATTTTATGTATAAATGTAATATATTAAATGTAAGATGTAACAATTAACCGTGATTTTATTAATAATAATTATAACGTACCGTAATTTTAAAACTTATGTTAGGTAGGTAGGAAACATATGTTATTTTAAATTAAATTTAAAAAGTTTAACAACCTTATAAACAAAAAGATGTTATAATTTTGACTATATTTAACGTTTACAAAGTGATTATAGTTTCCTTTAAAAATATGGTAATGATAATTTCCTTCTAATGCAATTATAGATTAATCAAATTTTATTGAACACAATTTTCGTCAAAATGAAATATGGTAATCATAATTTCTTCCAAATTGAAATATTATAAAATTAATTGGAAACAAAAAATCAGACATTGGTAACCTAAATTCATCATTACCCCTCACCCATCATCTCAAACATCTATTTCACTTCTTTATTTTTATATTTATAATAAAAAGATTTGTTTAGTTCTTGAGGAAACCCATTGTTGTCTACCAAATATCAAGTTCCTGGAGATCATACCTTTGTTGCATCATATCCTAATCGGTAACTTTACCACACTTACTTTCTGATTATACGTTTATTTTGTTACGATTCATCGGGTAGTTTGTAATAAATTCTTCAATCAGAATGCTAATCAACATTTTTTGAATTTGTTTTACATAAACAGATATGCATGTTATTTGATTTTAAAATTCTTTGTTATAAATGTCTTTTTAGTTACTATTTTCATAAAAACTGGTATATATTTAGTTTTTAACATTATAATTTATTTAATCAGTTTCAGATTAGTTTTTTTTATGTCTGTATGGATGCAAAGTTGTAGTTCGTTGAACATATCTAATATGAATTATCACTATTAATCTGAAATTATTGTTTCATTTGCAGATGTTGTTGTTTGTTTCCAGTTATGGTTATTAACGAAAGTATTTTTAAGTTTGTATGGTATAACTTGCATAAAGTAGATGTTTAAATGTGGTTAACCGTTAGTGGAAATTTGGGGATATACCTTTAAACTGCAATTTTAATCTCATTCTTACTATCCTTTGGGAAATAATTTTGTTTTTATTTTAAATGTTAGATGTTAGATGTTTGATGAGTGTTTTCAGAATTTACTGTGTTTATTCAGTGTTAGATTATTTTTGTAGTCCTATATGGATATAATAATCTATAGTTTCTTCAATATATTTAATATTATTTTTTTGAATTAATGATATATTATTTTATGATATTCGGATTGTATTGTTTGAATCTTATTTAGTATAAAAAGTGTTTTTATTATTGTAATATGTTGGTTCCAAAAAACTGCATTTTTAACCTTAGTTATTCATTTCATTTTTTTATATGATGAATATATATTGATATTTAAGAACATTGATATTGCTCACTTTCATTTAACAGTTGTTTTAGTTCAATTGCTGGTTGTATTCATAATGGGAGACAATTCCGATGATGACGTTGTTGAAGTATCTCGTGATGAGTTCATTCACAAACTAGACGAGGTAATCTTCATATTAATTTAAAAAATCATACCTAATTATTTAACTTAAGAATGTTAATGTAAAATGTGTTATTGAATCAGGATATTTGCATGCAAGAACAAAATTCTATCAACATAAAGGAGGGAGTTGGAGAGCCAAGTAATGTTAAACAACATGACGTTTATTTCACTTCCAAGGGAGTTATAGCTGAAGGATCCCCATCTGTGAGAAAAGCTGTAACTTTAAGAATTTTTACAATTAATCTTCAATTGTTAACAATAATATGGTATCTTTTTTTTAAACAACATCTTTTTCCATCATAAAGGTAAAGAAAAATGTAAGCTCTGTTGGTACTTCCAAGTCTAAGAAGCATTTACCTGGAAACAAATCTGGAAAACACAATATACCTGAAGTTCCGGAGTTTTTTAACTTTACACGTAGAGGGGAATACAGGCTGGTATATTTTTTTTTTGCTTAATCATTCTTTAGATTTACATTGTTTGTCTTTATTATTTGATGTCTAAAATTAATGGTTTTTAATTCACGTTGTTACATGCAGCGTCTTCCGGCCCTGGTATCAAAACGCGCAGGGTTTACAAAGAAGCTTCATACAGTGAAGTTTGAAAACCTGCAGGGGCAGGTTAGTATTTATGAAGTCAAACCAGAAAAAAATGGGAGTGCATCACGCTATTCAGTCATAAACTGGCCTATTTTTATGGCGGAAAATAATTTGAATGATGGCGTCATGCTTGATTTCACTTATGTGACTTCAAAAAAACCCGTCATCTTAAAAAATGTCCGCTACGTCTAATCCAAAGTGCACCTATCTTTTATAAGATGTCTTTTGAACAACTGTTTGGTATTTCTTTTGTTAACTATCTTTTGAACATGTACGTTTATCGACTTTTTTGATAATAGACTTTTGTATGGTACTTAACTTTTGTGTATATCGTTAATGTATATGTTTATTACTACAACTAAAAATATCAGTCATAAAATTGCAGTTGACTTTGTGACCAAAGATAAAATTAAGTGTCAAGTATTATATAGACATTTGTGTGCTATTTAATTTCATGCATTATGTTATTTATCAAAATAAACATTAAATTAAACGCATATTACTAATTCATTTAATCTAGAATAACATATTATCTTGTGATGTTTTTGTAAATTAATCTAATACATTTACTATACGTATGGACATGTTAAATCTAAAAAAATAGATTTCAAAATGTATATGCAAACTGAGAGAATATCAAATCTCTATAATTAGTAAAACAAACAATTTCAAAAAAATATTATAACTAAGTTCAACTATTTTAGCTTATTAAATTTTGTAAATGTAAATGTTTTAAATCTACAAATATATATGTTCCAGTAATTTAATTTGTAAATAGAGCAACTATTAATAACGTATATATTATTGTTAGTTAGTTTTGATATTAAAATCATATACTACCAAATTTTTAAAGACTTTATTTTCTGAAGAGAATAACGGTTAATTTTGGTGATTTTGACATAAATTTGAAAGAAAACCAAATTTTCGATGAATTGACTATCTTAAAATGAGTAACGATTAATAAGGTATATCGAATCATTAATTTTTTCCCTTTTTTAATATAACATCTTAAATGGAACAAACTATTTTCAAACACATTATAGAAGATAAGACTTTGTATTTATATGTTTAAATTTATGCAATCTTTCTTAATTTAAAATATATAGTTTATATGGAAATTGCACAATCACATCGAATTAGTTACAATTATTTATTTATTTAAATTAATGTCGAATTTAATAATACAATTAAGTAGCTCATTTTGTAAACTTTCTATCTTTACAATTTATATTTCTTATGGAGATGGAGATATGGAGATATATGGAGATGTCTCAATCACATTCAATTACTTTCGTATATCTATATATTTTTTTGAACTACGATTTTAAAATTATATTTAGGTATATTATTTCCAAACTTACATAGCCTCATCTATTATAAATACCCTCCTCCTACCTTATAATTCATACACATCCAGCCTTCTTAGCTTCTTTCATCGATACACACACAGAGGTATGGTTACTATGGATGTTATTATAATGCATCATTAGAACTATTGTATAAGTAATATAAAATGTTTTTGTTGATCATTCTTATTGCATTTTTGTTTTAATAAAAATTAAATTGTTTATACTGATATTAGAGTATTGAATGTTCATAGTTGTATTCTTTGCTGTTGCATACTTGCTATTTCATATGGTTATATGTTAATCTTATTTAATGCTAATATGAATTTAAATTAAATGATAGTGTTGTAATCAGTTTATATAAAATAATAAATATATTTCAACATCACTTTTTTTTGTTTCAACATCTTGATGTAGATATGCTGAATTCTCTTAGCCACCTATTCTAAATTTAATATACGAACACTAACATCTTTTATATATAAAAAATATATATATATATGTATATATATATATATATATATATATATATATATATATTTAAGTTTATGTTCATCTATTATACTCAAATTCGTTATACGTTGTTAGATTTTAGATGTTACTTTTTACATCGTTACACATTAATATAAATTTTTCATTATTTAAAATAATAAATCGTTAATTTTTATTTTATATAATATAAAATAAACAAATACTCACTGTATAGTTCTATATCATTCAGATATATATACAATATTATTGCTACATCCTATTGTTGAATATGAAGTTACAATTTAAATATATGTATACTGTTAATTTTAAGTAATTGTGTAATATTAAATTGATTTCAATCTGTATAACATTTTAAATTTCTCTGAATGTGTATGCTATCAACCTTATGTGATCTTATTTTTTCAAAATATCACAAATGTTTTTTTTTTTCAATATATTCTTATTTAGTAATACTTATTTTTTTTTTCTAAACATATACATACATCAATTGTATTTCTTTTATTAGTTTTTCTATTCTATCACAGTAGATCTTAAAATGGAAAAGATTGGCATGGAAATGGTTGTCGACGAGATTTTCTCAAGGCTCCCTGCCAAAGCTGTAGATCGTTTCAAAAGTCTTTCGAAATATTTTCGTAAGGAACTATCAAGTCATAATTTTGAGTTGAAGCATTGTCGCCGGGCTGGACATTCACTAAAAAAGAAACTACTGTCCTTGAAACATGAGTCGATAGTCGTTGACGATATAGTAGGTGGGAATTTGGAAGTCAATACAAGCAAAACAATAACTTTCCCATATGATATCCATCCTTCATTCTTACGTATTATATCGTCTTTTAACGGACTGTTGTTAGTTTGCAATGAAAGGATTTTATGTGAGCTCATCCTTTGGAATCCAACAACGGGCCGCTTAAAATTTATATCGGACGACTACTTTAATCATCGTTTTGATCGTAACTCCGATACCGGTGGAATGTACTTTGACCAGTTCGACGATCTCAAAGTGCTTCACATCAAGTGTTACCGTAACGTTGCTACTGCCCGTGTTTACTCACGACGTCTTGACTCATGGAGAAAAATAGATTTCATAAACGAATCTAAATTTGCTTCATCGTCTTATTCATGGTCTCCTGCAACTTATTCCGGCAAAACCATATATTTCATGGTTTCAAATTATTGGTTTCCACCTGGCGAGAGGAACATAGTTACTTTTGATGTTATTTCTGAATCTTTCAGCATACTTTGTTTTCCCGAGCGTATGGAAGTCAATCCTTGCCAAGGACATTTTCTAACCATTTCGAACAAGCTGCATGTGATTGTCGTTGGACGTGCTGATGAACTAATCGCTGATTTGTACAAATTTGAACATGATGACTGGGTCAAGGTGTTTTCTTTCGATAAGCCTCACATACTTGATTATCAAGCAAGGCAGCAAAGGACAAATATAATTCAAGACAACAAGTGGCAGATAACAAGTATTTGGGGTGATTATGTTGAAGTTGACTTGTGCGATGAAGCTTTTAACTACCTCCAACATGTTGACAACTACAACGGTCCGAAAGGAGCCTTATTTATAGAGACCACTGTTTCTCCTATCGAATCTAAATTATGATTGTATTTTATACTTTTTTGTCTTTTGGTTATAGAACTTTATTATTTGTTTCAAGTATGTGATGTTATTTGTTTTTTTATCTTTAATAATAAAATAACTTCTTATTGTATTGCATGTTTTCCGTATGCATAATAAATGTATTCAGTAACTTATATTTCAGTTTGTTCTTATGGAATGATATTATTTTAAATTTTTGTTATGCTACTATTCTTTCATTGTATAATGGTATTTTAGGATTTAGGATAACATAAGGTACATATGAATTAGTATCTTAAGTTAATTTCGACAATCTGATCCTTAGTTTCAATTAAAAGGGAGTTAAATGTAGGATTGTCGTATTCTTACATCGTACCATAATTTCAGGAATGTCTAAAAGAAAAAATTTCCACTCTTCATCTTCATCTAATAACACCGGAAAGGAAAACATTTCAAGCGGTAATGTCGTAAATTTAAACTTCATTCATATTTTATAATATTTGTTTATGAACATGTTTAACTTTTACATAATCATTTTAATTACAGATGCTACAGCTTTTGTACCTACTAATCCATCCTCCAATATTACATCCGGTACGAATCTAACTTCGCAATAATATAAGTTATTATTTAATTATAGATATTGGTATTTAATACATAAATTAGCTTTGCCATTGCCCAAAGGAATTAAAGTTAATTTATTATATTATACTACAATTACTAATATGAATATCAGCCATGTCTTAAAAGGTAATGCGTTTTTCTAAAGTTAACATCCTTTTTATTCCCGCGCAGTTCGTCGAGGAAGAAGACCACTATCGAGCATTACAAACGGTACTATTTTTTGATATGTTTTACTTTGATGTGTTTTTATCTTTAATTTGAAGTTTCTGTAAAAGTATATTTTGCAATTTATGTATGCTTTTTTATTTAAAAAACATCATTGTTATGCATTTATGTGTTGAATTATTAATTGTGATCTATGTTGATGCTGTTGTAGCTGTTATCCCCATTGTTACTCAAGAGGAGGCAAAACAGAGTCGGAAAATAAGGAAATTATTATTGGATAACAAGAGGTGTAATTTACATGGATGTCCATCAGATTCTGTCAACACTAATGTCACAACCGATGATTCGATAATAATTCCGTCTGTTTCGCGTATTGTTACAGAAGACGTATCGGTTTTATCAGAAGGTTAATTATTATGCTTCTTTTTAATAGCCGCCTTTAAACTAACATATAATAATAAACTTGCATTTTCAATATTGATATCTGTATTTATTTTAACTGAATCTTATGTTTTATTTTCATGTTTTCTTTATTTCCCACCTTCTACTGTATTTGAATACATAGATAACAGCCGAATAAGGGAAATAATTTTGGATAAGAAAAGATCTCTTACGACACCCATCATATCAGACACCAATATAAATTTACCGACTTCTTATTCATCGAAGTCAACTCCAAATGTCGTCGCTAATGTTACAGCAACCCGACCATTCAGGCCACGAAGTAAGGACTTATTAACCTTGATATATTTCACTCTTATGCATTGTGTGTTAAATTATTAATTGTGATCTCTGTTGCTGGTGTTGTAGCTAATATTCCCATTGTTAGTCAAGATCAGGCAAAACAGAGTCGGGAAAAAAGGAAATTATTATTGGATAACAAGAGGTGTAACTTACATGGATGTCCATCAGAATCTCACACTAATAATGCCACAACCAATGATTCGATAACAACTCCTGGTACGCGCATTGTTACAAAGCACATATCGGTTTTATCAGAAAGTTGATTATTATGCTTATTTTTAATACCCCCCTTTAAAGTATCGTATAACAATAAACTTGCATTTTACAATATTGGTATCTATATTTATTGTTTACTGAATCGTTTGTTTTATTTTCATGCTTTATTTATTTCCCACATTCGATTGTATTTGAATACATAGATAACAGCCGATTAAGGGAAGTTATTTTGGACAATAAAAGATCTGACACAAGACACATCATATCATACACCAATATAAATTTACCGACTTCTTCTCGAACCGAGTCAACTCCAAATGTCATCGCTAATGTTACAGCAACCACACCATTGATGCCAACAAGTAAGGATTTATTAACCTTTGTATATTTTTATGTTATTTATATAAACTAATATCTTTAGGTTTTTATATAAACTTTGTTTGTATATCTTAATAGGTAATGTTAGTTGTATTACTAACAATGTCACTCAACCAACAAACTGTACTCCGGGTCATATTTCTTTTAACCTGACATCATTCACCGGCACCTCCAGTATGGTTCGAAATTCATCTTTGGAAAGGTTGTCATCCGGAAAACGAAAGTTAATTAGCACATCACGAATTACATCTCCAATACCAATTATGGATTTCAATACAGAGGAAACCGTAGATCAAGATCCGTTCAAGGGTCTTTCAAAAGGTACATGTCTAATGATTTGTAGTATAACCTCCGTAAACTATTAAATGTTACAAGTAGATAGTATTTTTCTTATTAAATCACTATTTTATTTGCTTTTTATTAATTTTGAAAACAGATTATTTGGATCATGGTGACCAATGCGTTACCTGTGAAGTATGTAACGCAAAGTTATGGGATGCAGAAAAAGGAAGAGGAAGAAGAAAGGATGGGAAAATGTGTTATTTCTTATGTTGTTCTTACGGCATAGTAGAGCTTCCAAATTACAAAGATGCCAGAGGAAGTTATCAGATACTATTTAGTAACAAAAATAAGGAAAGCAAGCACTTTTTGAAAAACATTCGTCGTTACAATTCCATGTTCGCATTTACTTCAATGGGTGGTAAGGTTGACTCAACGGTTAATAGAGGCAATGCTCCTTTTTGCTTTAGAATTAGTGGAGAAAATTACCATACAATTGGAAGTCTTATGCCAAACAACGGAGCGCAACCAAAATTTTGCCAACTATACATATACGATACAGAGAACGAACTTACAAACAGGCAAGCGATATTTAGGTAATTTCCATTGAATATTATTAACATTCGTATATTTATTTACATTAGTCTTTTGTATTATATGTCAATCTTAATAATATTTGGTAACTTTTATTAACAGTCGTTCAGAGGATGCATCGTCTTCTTATTCTGCTACTCTTGATCGTAAGTTAATAGAGCATATAAAAGATGTTTTAGATAACGACAATGAGTTGGTCAAAACTTACAGAAGAGCTAGGGATTCTCTTCAAGACAGCCCTCATGTAAATTTGAAGCTTCGCCTAATCGGAACTAGAGAAAAAGATGGTCGGACGTATAACTTACCAACGTCGGGTGAGATTGCTGCTCTCATTGTTGGAGATATTGAAAATGTAATTGACAATAGAGATATTGTTGTTGAGACTCAAACTGGTACACTGAAGAGAATTAGTGAGTTGCACCCGTCATATCTCGCACTACAGTATCCGATTTTGTTCCCGTACGGAGACGATGGCTACAGAATTGATATCCCTCACAGAGGTGTCATTGATGTTGTTAATAAGAAACGTCCAAATTGTACTATGAGAGAGTTCTTTGCTTATCGTATGCAGGATCGGATAAATCAGTTTTCGTTAATCTTGAATTCTAAGAGGCTATTCCAGCAGTTCTTGGTTGATGCTTATACTATGATAGAGAGCGAGAGACTTAGCTATATACGATATCAACAGAAAGATCTTAGGTCTGACACATATGAAAGCCTCCGTAAATTAAAAACACACGGTCAAGATGATATATCTAAGGCTGGAAAACGTATCTTCTTGCCATCTTCCTTTACTGGTGGAGCACGATATATGATGCAAAACTATTTAGACGCTATGGCTCTGTGTAAATGCTTTGGTTATCCGGATTTTTTTATAACCATAACATGCAATCCCAAATGGCCAGAAGTTCAACGCTTTCTCAAAGACACCAATCTCAGTCCAGAAGATAGGCCTGATATCCTTTCCAGATTGTTCAAAATTAAGCTTGATTCAATTTGCAAAGATTTAAAAAAGAATCATCTATTTGGCAAAGCTTCAGCAGGTACAGTTTTTAAAATACTATTCAAATTAATATAATGTCCTAAAATGTAACAATTTGATTGTTTTTTGTAGTTGTTTACACAATCGAGTTTCAAAAACGTGGTTTGCCTCATGCACATTTATGCTTATTCATGGAGCCTGAATCTAAATTACCTACGGTGGACCATGTTGATGCATTTATATGCGCAGAAATACCAGACAGAAATCAAGATCCAGAATTATTCATGCTTGTGAAAGAATATATGATACACGGTCCATGTGGTAATGCTAGGTTGAGCTCTCCATGTATGGTTGATAGGAAGTGTTCAAAAGGCTTTCCCAAAGACTTTCAAGATCATACTACACTAGATTCAAACGGGTTTCCATTATACAGAAGGAGAAACAATGATGCTTTTGTTGTGAAAAATAAAATTCACCTTGATAACAGAAGTGTGGTACCGTACAACAAAAAATTATTGAAAAGGTATCAAGCTCATATAAATGTTGAATGGTGCAATCAGGCCGCTTCGATAAAGTATCTGTTTAAATACATTAATAAAGGGCCTGATAGAGCCACTATAGCTGTTGTGCAAAGCGATAAACAATCTGAAGAACAAGTACAAGACGAGATAAAAGAGTATTACGATTGTCGGTATATATCAGCTTGCGAAGCATCTTGGAGGATATTTGCCAATGAAGTGCATTATAGAAGACCTTCTGTTATGAGACTTCCGTTCCATCTACCTGGCCAACAACCTGTTGTTTTCGGACCTGACGAGGATATTAACTATGTTCTAAACAAACCATCTGTTAAATCTTCAATGTTTCTCTCATGGATGGAACGTAATAAAGACCCAAATGACACGTTGGCCCGTACACTTACATATGTTCAGTTCCCCAATTTTTATGTTTGGAAGCTTGATAAGCGAGTCTGGGAACCTAGACAAAGGAAAACAGCAATTGGCAGGATTCATTCCGTCCCTCCGTCACTAGGTGAAGCTTATTTTTTGAGAATTCTGCTTAACAAGGTCAGAGGACCAACATCGTTTGATGACATTAAAACAGTTAATGGTCATGTTTACGATACATATAGAGATGCTTGCTATGCACTCGGTCTTTTGGATGACGACTCCGAGTATGTTGAGGCAATAAAGGAAGCAAGTTTATCAGGAAGCGCTTCATATATTCGTAATTTATTTTGTACCATGTTGTTATCCAGTAGTCTTTCTAGACCTGAGGTTGTTTGGGAAAGTTCATGGAAATACATGACAGACGATTTTTTATATAGACTTCAGAAATACCATCGAGTTACAGGTAAGTTTTGTTTACAATAAATGTTAGCATTTATATTATCAAATACATTATTTGATGTTTTAGATATTATTTAATCTTGGTTATGTTATTATGATGACTTTGATATATTTTTTGTATTGCACAGCGTTATCAATTCCGGAGCACCAACTGAAAAACTATGCTTTGTGCGAGATTGAGAAGTTTTTACTGCGAAATAATTCATCCTTGCGAAAATTTCAAACAATGCCATTTCCAGATATGTCGTCTTCAGTTAGTTCAGATAGTCGTCTGATATACGAGGAGCGGGCCTATGATATAACACATCTTGGAAATCTTTACGATAGTCAGTTGACAATGTTAACTGATGAACAACGCTCTGTGTTTGAAGAAATTATGGCAGCAGTTAACGGTGATAACGGTGGGATTTTTTTCCTTTACGGCTATGGTGGAACAGGTAAAACATTTCTATGGAAGACATTGTCCGCTGCAATTAGATCAAAAGGTCAAATCGTGTTAAATGTGGCTTCAAGTGGAATTGCATCGTTGTTGCTAGATGGTGGCAGGACTGCACATTCCAGGTTTCACATACCTTTGAATCTTACTGAAGACTCTGTATGTAATATAAAACCAGAAAGTGACGTGTCTAAATTACTGCATGAGACGAAATTAATAATTTGGGATGAAGCACCTATGGTACACAAACATGCATTCGAAGCACTGGATAGAACACTGAATGACGTTTTCAACATCGACCAATCTCTCAATTCAGACATACGGTTTGGAGGTAAGGTAATTGTTTTTGGTGGCGATTTTAGACAAATATTACCTGTCGTTCCAAACGGTGGAAGACAAGAGATTGTTAATGCCTCCTTATGTTCGTCTTACTTGTGGAGTAAATGTAAATTGCTAAGATTAACAAAAAACATGAGGTTAACCGTTGGAAGGTCGACGGTAGATATTGAAGAAATAAACAAATGGCTTTTGGATTTGGGTGAGGGTAATGTTGGTGGTCCAAATGATGGGGAAGCAACTATTCAAATACCACAAGATCTTCTTATTACTGATGAAGCTGACCCAATTGCAAGTTTAATTGATTTTGTTTATCCATCAATCTTGCAAAACATCAACAACCATAATTATTTCAGTGAGCGCGCTATACTTGCACCGAAGAATGATGTTGTGCATGAGATTAATGACAGGTTGCTATCAATGTTTCCTGGTGAAGAAAGAGAGTATCTTAGCTCTGACAGTCTTTGTCCGACGGAAGATGTAAATGCTACACAACAAAGAATATACTCTCCGGATGTGCTCAATGGTCTTAAAATATCAGGCTTACCAAATCATAGGTTGGTGCTAAAAGTTGGTGTTCCAGTAATGTTATTACGAAATATTGACCAACGGAATGGTTTGTGCAACGGTACAAGGCTACAAATAAAAAAGCTGTACAACCGTGTAATAGAAGCCGAGATAATATCTGGTGCAAATATTGGTACTTCTACATATATACCTCGAATTAATTTGATTCCTTCTGATAAAAAGATTCCTTTTGCTTTTCAAAGGAGGCAATTTCCACTTTCCGTATGTTTTGCGATGACAATAAACAAAAGTCAAGGCCAGTCGCTTTCGAGAGTTGGTTTGTACCTGAAACAACCCGTCTTCTCTCATGGTCAATTGTATGTTGCTTTGTCAAGGGTGAAAACAAGAGATGGGGTCAAACTACTCATACTTGACAACAATGGAAAACCGACAGATAAAACAAGTAATGTTGTTTATAAAGAGATATTTAACGAATTGTAATTGATAAATGTATAGCATTGTTTCTAATTAACGACTAACATTTGATGATTTGTGATTGTTGAATATTCATGTATTTATATTTAAACACTCTTCCTAATAAATTTTATTTCAATCAATTCATTTATTCGTAATCCATACACAACATTAGAAATAAAACAACTAATATCGTGTATAGAGAGATTTTCAACGATTTTTGATTGTTGCGTATTCATGTATTTCAATTTGTGGTTCAAATCTTATATATTTGTTTGTGTTTTAACGTGTATGAAATTATAATATTTATGTTAACGGTGAATTTAAAGATGTTTCCTTTTTGCATCCCGTGAAATTCACGGGTACTTAAACTAGTATGTTAGTATTGCTATTAATCACTTTACCGAAAGGCCAACAACTATACATCCTCTAAACCTTAGAATCCATTCTTAAAAGATGATGACTATATTTATGTACCTTATTTCATATTTTGGTTCTTACTCCAATCATCCACTTTCCGGCTTCGGGTTGTTCAGAAATAAATAGACAACATCGTGTTGTGGTTGCGTATTCTTTTTTGTATATTCTTTCTTTTATGATTTAGGTTAACTATTTTCTGATTTAGGCTAACTATTAAGAAAATATTCGGTTACGAATTTCTTTTTCTAGTAATCAACTAATTAGCAATCATCACAAGATATTACTAAAATGTGTTTTTGACTCACTGGCCCATACGTCTATATTTTACGTTTAACTTGTGCATGATTTATCATTTTATATCTGGTGAAATAACCTAATTGCATGTCTATGGTAATTACGATTGTTTTTTAAGTTTTGACATAAGTCTTATTTTGCGTCTCTATCTTCTCTTTTAGAAATTATAGAAAATGTATATAAGAGTCTCAAAACAATAATAGAACCTATAACAAAATCCGTAAAAATATTTATAAAATTTATTTCGTAAAATTTATTTCGTAATATTTATAATTTTACGACATAAGTCTTATTTTGCGTCTCTATCTTCTCTTTTTAAGAGAAGATAGAGATAAATTTCGTAGCAAAATACCAACTTTGTTTTGTCCGATTAACTCTCGTCATTTATAACAACATAAAAATGGGATAAAACATGATAAGTCGTAAACCCTAGAAAAGAACAAGAGGATTAAACACAACCTGTTTTTTACTCCTAATCTTCATGTCTTTATACCCATATTTCATTTAATTTGTACTCATATGTATGTATAATTAGGAGAGAGATGTTTATTTGGAAAAAAAATATTTATTTTAAAGAGATGAAGTCTTTTGTTACAATAATTCAAAAGCCAATGCGCCAGTCTTGCTATTCCCTTGAGACCACTTAAAAGGCCAATAACTATACATCTTGTAAACCTTAGAATTATTTCTTAAAAAGGATGACTATTCTTGCGTACCCTTATTTTACATGTTAGTTCTACTCTCCAATCATCAATTTCCCGGTTTTTCCAAAAGAAAGGGATAACAATGTGCTCTAGTTGTGTACCCTTTTCATATTGTTCTATTCTGGTTTAGGTTATCGACACAAAATTTTATAAGGAAATGTTCCTTCACGGATTTAATTCTCCGCTAATCGACGTATTAGCAATCATCATAAGATACTATTAAAATCTCTTTCACTCACCAATGTGTCTATTTTCACGTTTAACCAAAACCCTATTTATCATGTTGCATTTCATGAAATAACCTAATCACATCTTGTGTAATTGCATATTTTTCTTGTTTTGACGCAAGTCTTATTTTGCGTATATGTATATATATTTTCCTTTTAAAGGAAGATATGAGATCTTTTTAAGCGAAACATCAACTTTGTTTGGTCGGATAAACTATTGGTTATTTATACGAATGTAAATGCAGAGATAAAGTATGATATGCGCTAAACCCTAGAAAAGAATTCGAGGATTAAAAGTGACCTATTTTTTTACTCTTTATCCTTCACATCTTTTCACCCATATTTCCCTTTTAATTTATCCTCATTCGTATACATAATAATAGAATGATACTTGAAAAAAAATTATCTTAAAGAGATGATTTACTAATTTTATTACAACACAATCTATCTTCTTTTATAAGATCACACTCTTCATGATAAAGCTAGAACTTTGATACAAGTATCACTTCAGACATGTTAGTCTTGCTATTCCCTTAATATCATTTGGAGTCCAAAAACTATTTCACTCATTGTTAAGGAAATCGAATTTTTTTTATGTAGCCATATTTCATGTATTGATTTCTACTCCGATCATCATCCACTTTTCTAGTTTCAGGTTCTCAAAAGTAAGAGACATTAGTGTGTCGTAGTCGCATGCCATATGCACATTGTCCTCTACTAACTTAGGTTATCGACACAACTTAAATTTCCTTTTAAGGAAAGTTCATTAACGTATTTAGTTTTCTAGAAATCGACTAGTAAAATCGAATGTATGATTATAAGATCTCTCAACTTTCTTCGGTTAAAGAGTATGTCAGTTGCTTAATTACCGATCAAAACCTTTTAACACATTTATGCAAAGTCAAGTCTTATTGCAAACATCCTGAATAACATTCTTAGTAACAATTTATACCATTTATGTCGTAACACTAATACAACTAAAAGCAAATCATTCTCATACCCACCCGGTTTCCATCATCCAACGTCTCCTATCCATCGAATGCAAGATTGGACACAAAGATGACTTCATACACACCTTATTTTATAGCCATCTCTTGCAACAAGACCTACTTACTACTTCACCAAAAACAAACTTCAAGAGCTAAAACTAGGGGTGCAAACGAGCTGAGCCGAGCCCGAGCTCAAATAGGCTCAAGCTCGAACTCGATTAACTTACGAGAACTCGAGCTCAAGCTCGGCTCGTTTATTATTTGTTAGTTAATATATTAAATAAAAATAATATAAATAATAGACGCGTTTAGGCTCACGAACTCCATAGGTGAAGCTCGGCCTCAGGCTCGTTTACTCAATAAGCTTATTTTAGGTTTGCGCTCGTCTCGTAAACAAGTTCAAATAAGCTCGGCTCGGCTCGTTTACTAAACAACTTTAAATAATGGGTCGTAAATGTTATTAAATATTAATAAAACTAATATTACACTTTAGGTTTGACGAGCCTGACATTTGAACATGTTAGGCTCGAGTTCAAGCTCGATAAGGCTCGGCTCGTTTCAAGTTTTCTTTCGAGCGGTTCGGCTGGTTTGCACCTCTGGCTAAAACTACCAACATCAAATACCTTAGGGGTCGACTTAAAAAGCACCCCAAAGTGTAGGGATTACACATTTAGAATCACTATTACCAACCCAATTCTCACTTCTTCCAAACTACACACCCTTCACACCATTGTATAAGATGCATAAAAACTTGTACCCTTGTACATCAATATATGCAAAGACTCTCCCTTTAAATAACTAAACTTGCTCGGACACCGAAACCCTAGGCGCGTGCAATCCAAATGGGGACGGAAGGATCAACGGTTGTCGGTGAGTTCTAATCATTCGTAAACTTCCGTTATCGTTATCTGAATCTGTAATTTGTTGCTTTTCGATCTGATTATACTGTTTGTTTGTGTGGTTTGAACTTTTAGGGTTTTGAATTTGTTCATGTTTGTTAGGTTAGTGAACTCTAGGGTTATTAGATTTGTTAGATTGTTCAGAATATTTTGCTGTGAAGTAATGCGGTTAAAGATCGGATACCGGTCAAGGACCGATATTTGAGGTATAGGTTATCGTGGTGGGATATCGGTACTTTTAATATCATGCAGAATTTACATATATAGCAATTTAACATTAACAATTCAGTGTACTCTTCTGCCGTTAATAAATTAACCTTTTGCAACTTGCGGAACAATAAGAATTGTAGCAAGTAGGAACTGACTAAGACTTAAAACACTGGCATTTAACACTAACACTTAAAGACTTAAAACACTAATAAAAACCATAAGAAGAAAGAAAAATGGTAGAGCTAAGAAGAAAGGTACTGATATAGGGAAAATCGGTCAATGTCACCGATGATATTGGTAACTGATATTCTGACCAATATTTGACACTGGTATTTTACATAGGGACCAATAATCGATATATCCCTGATATTAACTGCATAGCATATTAGTGACCAGAACATCCTAATTTTGACTAGATTTTGCCCAATGCCCACATGTACTTGAAGCGCCGCCTCAAGGTCCTGATGCATTTTTCTGAGCGCCTTGCGTGTCTTTTTAAAACCGAAGAGGGTTTATTTGGAATGATTTGAGGGTGCCTTTTTGTTGTTATCTGTGTTGTTTTGGCAATCAGAGGTTTGTGGTATAGTAAAGATCGAGACTTTGATCAACATTTTCAAGAGCAAACAGAACAAATTAGCTATTGTAATTTAACAACAGGGCATTTCCATTTGCATGGGTTGAATATTTTAATTACCTTTGGCATGATTGTGCAGACTTGCATATGAATAACTGTTATAAATTGTTATGTGTTTTTCATCTGTTAATGATGTTTAGCATGAAATTGAATTCAATATAGTTCCAAGGAGCTTTAGATTACTAGAAGAGCTCGAAAGAGGAGAAAAAGGAATCGGTGATGGAACCGTAAGCTACGGGATGGACGATGCTGATGACGTGTACATGCAGTCATGGACCGGGACTATCATCGGTCCTTCTAATGTTAGTTTTCTCAAAATCTTTTCCATCTTAATTCGTCAACTGCACGTTTAAATATGTTGTATTTTATTTCATTGTTGTTACATGTCAGACTGTTCATGAAGGGCGCATATATCAGCTGAAATTAATTTGTAGTCTCGAGTATCCTGAAAAACCACCAAGTGTGAAATTTCAATCACGCATTAACATGACCTGTGTGAATCCGGAGACTGGTGTGGTGTGTACTATTCTCCTTGTTAAACCTTCAATACTTGCATGATATGTATGTAAATAATCTCATGTGGGTAAATTTAACAGGTTGAACCGTCTATTTTCCCCATGCTTGCTGATTGGAAACGAGAGTATACAATGGAGGACATACTAACACGACTCAAGAAAGAAATGGCCACCCCGCAAAACAGAAAACTCACGCAACCACCTGAAGGTGCGTTTAATGTTTTCTTTTCTTTTTTTTTATATCCCAACTGTTTTGTTACAGGTAAAACATTAAAATGCATGCCAATAAAAGAAATTGATACGACATATTTAATGTTCATTTGTTGCAGGAAATGATGAGGGGCGGGTGGACCCAAAGGGACTAGTGCTGAGGTGTAGTATTATGTAAGTAAAGCATCTAGGATGCGATTATTATAACGTATATAGTTACCTAAATTAACTGAATCCTGCCTGTTAAACACAACTTATGCTGGTTAAATATGATCATCATCATGGTTAATGTCCCAATGTCAAAAGAATGCATTGGCTATTATTATTAAGTTTATATTTTTACCGGTTGATTTTGATCCAAATATTGCCGGCTGAGAGAGGGAAAGGCTTGTTAATTGTTATGCTACTGAGAATGCTTACATGAAAGAAGATCCGGCTTGATACAAAGGAACCCAGTTTGAAGTATGAAATTGGGTTCTGTTTCGCTAAATACGGTCTGGTCGCTAAATACTCTGGTATTTTACATTGAAGAGAGTTGTATTAGTTTCTGAATAATAGAACACAATTTCCTATTACCAACTGGATTCTATATTGTTAAACATCATCATTAACGAAACGTTAATAATACATAAATCTTATTATTCTCCCGCATATACACTTTTACCTCACACCCCTCTTTTAAATCTCGTTACATTTTTTGAACGAAAAATGTTTCTTCCTACCGATAATCATAAAATTTACATGGAGGCTAAAATTCACTACATATCTAGATAAATTCGGTTAGTGAATTTTCATGTTACTTTTGAATGGAAAGAAATCAAGTGACATACCTTTTAGCTTTCTTTCTATCTAGTTTTGAACCCACGTAAGTGGTTAATTGAAGGCAAGAGCACAAGTAAATAGTAATCAAAATTCACAGCTTGGAGATAAATAATTTTAAAGTTTCATAAGTAAACTGGGTCGAATATTTAAAAAGAGAGTATTATACTAAATGAAACAATAAATTGTGATTTTCTCGTTAGTGTTGAATAAAAGAACTCTCATATCCTGAGGAAGCCTTTTTTTCACCAAAACAAAATAAGACAAAATTGCAGAAAACAACCTTTATGTATACCCCAAACTGCACTTTATACCTTTCACTATGAAATCCGTCAAAACCAACCTTTACGTTCATGTTTTGTTACACATCACAACCTTTACACCAAACCTAGTCAAAAAAGTCAGTTAAGTTGCCCCATGTGCGATGCATGTGAGGGCATATATGTCTTTTCCTTTGACCCCTTTTACAATGAATATTATATTTAAACCTTTTTATTTATTTTCTTCAACAAACCCCCACCTCTCTCTCTCCAGAATCTAAAAACCCCATCTCTCCTTCTTCCTTCTCCACCCACCACCACCACCCACCCTACACACATTACAGAATCTAAAAACCCCATGTGCGATGCATGTGAGGGCGGAGCGACCGCCACCAGGTACTTGCCGGCTTTTTGAGTGACGGTTACTATGGCATTTGTGGTTTGACCAGGTGCTATAAGAATGGTGTCAGTTATGAATGGTTTGACATAAAGTGCATCAACCTCCACCACTTTGAGTTTATGGTCTGCAATCCTAAAGAAAAGCTCTTCATTGAGTGCAGCATTGACTATTCTTAACATGTACGTCTTTCCTTGATCCACGTGTAACTTGAACCCTCCTGATTTTTAAAAGTTCAGGTTTGTCAACTATTTACTTAAGAATCACATTATATAAAGTTATATGTAGTACTCATGATAAGAAAGAAATAAAAAATAAAAAGGGATGTAAAATGTAAACCATTTGCTAAGCAACTCGCGATAGGCCCAGGATTCCCGTTGATGGTATGAGCATCTGAAACGTTAGGGGCTTGCCCTAATTTTTGTGCTTGATTTATTACGGCTTCAGTATCTGACTTCCACCATTCTCCTGCAAAAAAAAATTATTGTTGAGAGTAACATAAATATTATAAAAACCCGTTATATGAGTGAGACAAACAAAAAGAAGCTAAATATTACCTAGGACAACCAGCTAAATAGTACCTGGTGGCGGTCGCTCCGTTCATGGATGCCCTCACATGCATCGCACATGGGGTTCTTTAGATTATGTAATGTGTGTAGGGTGGGTGGTGGTGGTGGGTTGAGAAGGAAGAAGGAGAGATGAGGTTTTTAGATTCTGGAGAGAGAGAGAGAGGTGGGGGTTTGTTGAAGGAAATAAATAAAAAGGTTTAAATATAATATTCATGGTAAAAGTGGTCAAAGGAAAAGACATATATGCCCTCATATGCATCGCACATGGGGCAACTTAACTGACTTTTTTGACTAGGTTTGGTGTAAAGGTTGTGATGTGTAACAAAACATGAACGTAAAGGTTGGTTTTGGCGGATTTCATAGTGAAAGGTATAAAGTGCAGTTTGGGGTATACATAAAGGTTGTTTTCTGCAATTTTGTCACAAAATAATATATCTGTTGTGGTATTAACTTAATATCCATAGGTAGAGGATCTTGTACATTAATTCAAAAGTGTGAGAAGTATATTATAACACTATATAACATCATATAAACACCGTATAACAATATGTAACACCATATAACACCATATAACACTATATAACACTATATACCAAATATTACACTATAGTTTGTTATAAAGTGTTATATATTGTTATATAGTGTCATATGGTGTTACATAGTGTTATATGGTGTTACATAGTGTTATACGGTGTTTATATGGTGTTATATAGTGTTATATATAGTGTTATAATACACTTCTCACACTTCTCATACTTCTGAATTAATGTACACTATCCTTACTCTATTTACATATAGCACAATGAATGTTACTGACAAGAAAAGTTAAAATATTCTTATTGTTTTTATGATTTTATCACGAAGACAAATGTAAAAAGGATGTTAACCAACGAATGGATTAATAATATCTGTTTTATGCTGTATGTTATGTAGCTATTCATTCAAACATGCTTAACAAATAACTTATATCGCACGTGGCACTTGAGAGGTGGATAATATTTTGGAAACTTTGGGGTTGTTTGTTTACCTTTTAATAAGACTCTTAATGGTTCAAATCTCTTACTGGTTCAACACTTAATGGTTCAGACTGTTTGTTTTGCGAGCTGATGTCTGAATGGTTCAGACATTTGCCTCTGAATGGTTAAGCATTATACTGAGTCTGAATGGTTAATACCTCTAATCAGAATTGGTCAGACATTTGCCTCTGAACGGTTAAGCATTATACTCGTTCTTAATGGTTCAGATTTCTTACTGGTTCAACACTTAATGGTTCAGACCTCTTATTAGTTCATCACTTAACAATTCAGAAGTTGCCTTAATCTTGCCAAATAAGTGGTGACCTTTGGCAGTACTACACGGTCAGACTACAATATCGTACTTGCTTTACTAACTAGCCTCGCACGCGTTGCGGGACGTTAAGCCGAATATTTCTCTGTTTCATAATATTTACTCATGCGTTTTGGTTACTTGTACATATTACTTATAACACGATCTCAATAAAAGTTATATCCAGTCAACCAAATAAAATAAAACACTACCATAGTTTTACTTCATCATCATCATCATCATCATACTCAGTATATCCCACAAATAGCAAAGCTAAGGTAGGGTCTGAGGAGGGTGAGATGTAGACAGCCTTACCTCTATCCCGTAGGAATAGAGAGGCTGCTTCCAATGAGACCCCCGGCTAAAAGGAAATAAAACAAAACCCTATCACAGTTTTGCTAAAAAAAAACTACAACGATGGCAAACCGTAATTTTGAACTGGGGAAAAAATTCTAAATTGTCAGGACCAATGAGCGAGTGCCAGCCAGGTGCTTGCCACGAATATAAATTAAATGAACTTAATCAATTAAAATAAAACACGACCATAGTTTTGCTATAAAAAACTAAAACAATGACAAGACTGTAATTTTAAACTAGGGTAAAAATCCTAATTTGTTAGGGCTAGTAAGGGAGTGCCCGACAACTGTCTAGCACTAATGATAACAAACCTGTAATTTTTAATGGGGGAACAAAATAGTATTTTGCTAATGGGAAAATGTTAGGCAAGCTGGCACTATTCCCCCATACCCCTTTTGTATATTTAAACTAGTTAATGCCCCGCCTGCGTTGCGGGGCGATGGCCGAATAATGAGCGAGTGTAAGGCAGCTCATTGACACGAAAAACAATTAAATCGAGTCAACCAATTAAAACAAAACACTTTAAAAAAACTAAAACAATGGCAATGTTGTAATTTTTTTACTGGGGTAAAATCGAAATTTGCCAAAAGCTAAAGTGACGGTAGTACTGTAAATTTGAACCAGGGGCAAAATTGTAAATTTTCACAGGGGCAAATTCGTAATTTTGAAATTGGGGTAACAACGTAATATAAATCTGAACTAAGGGCACATTCGTAATCTTAAGTTGGAGACAAAATCACAATTTTATTTTGAACCGAGGGAAAACGGTAATTTTATTTTGAACTGGGGAAAAAACGTAATTTTAAACTGAGGGCAAAATCATAATTTTTTAAACGGGGAAATTGAACAGAGGGCAAAATAGTAATTTTTAGTTGGGGGCAAAAACAAAATTTTATTTTGAACTGTGGCGAAAAGGTAATTCTGAGCCGAGGGCAAAACAATAATTTTATTTTGAGTCGAGGGAAAAATCGTAATTTTGAGCTGCGGACAAAAGCGTAATTTTATTTTGAGCTGGGGGCATAACCGTAATTTTAAAAAGGGGCAAAAACGTAATTTTAAAATGGATATAAAATAATAAACTTGTTGGTCCAATGGGGGAGTGCGAGGCAAAATCGTAATTTTTAATTAAGGGCAAGATCGTAATTTTGAGCTGGGGACAAAAGCGTAATTTTATTGTGAGCTGGTGTAACACCCCGTGTTTCGAAAGTCAAAGTCAAAGTCAAGGTCAAAGTCAACGACCGATCGCGCGACTTGACTGATAGTGAATTTCTTTTACGTGTTTAACTTTAGTAGTATTATGTGGAGTAAGTGTCTATAATCGCAGTAATCGACGTATGTTATTCGCTATTTAATCAATTTACGATTGTGAACTATAGGAAGTATGTAACACCCCGTGTTTTCGAAAGTCAAAGTCAAGTCAAGGTCAAAGTCAACGACCGATTTCGCGCAACCTGACTTGCAGTGAAATTCTTTTAAGTGTTTATTTTAGTTTGTATTATGTGGAGTAAGTGTCAATAATTACAATAATCGACGTATGTTATTCGCGATCTAATCGACTTACGACTGTAAACTATAGGAAGTAACAATGCGATAAAGTTAACTAAACGATAATCAACCTATGTTAATCAAATCGACATCGAATCGAATCACAACTCGAACTACGCATTTTGGTTACTAATATACGTGTGTGTGTGTGCCTTACGTGTTACTTGTGCATGTTTATTTATGTTGTGTTGTGGTAATCAATCGAAACGCAAACGAACTCGAATCGCAATCGAAACGTAATCGAACTCAATCGAAATCGAACTATGATAATTAGTGGAGAAGGGACAGTGCTAGATATGAATAGTTGGGACTAAAAGTAATTTGACTAGGAAAATCTATCGCTTTATGATGGAGAGTGCAAAACAAGAGCGTTAAGTGTGTTAAATTACGTATATTATTGTGTTCTAAGCGATTACGCGTTTCGAATATGATAACTATGGGTTTTATTGTTTCTCAGGTTAAATGCGTAATACAGAGAAGTTAGAGGGTTTAGTGATGTAACGGGACAATCACGGATGATTATTAAAGAGATACCATGCTAAACGGGAATTGTTCGGGTCGAGTGATAGCTTGAATGTGAAAGAAACGTGAAACCATGAAGTCCAGGGGCTGGTGTGTCATTATGTGAAAGTTAATATGTAGCTTATGGTTCCACCTCGTAACCTACGGCCAGGAATAAGACAAAAGTAACAGAATGTTTCAACCATAACCTACGGTTGAAAACGTAGGCTACGGTTCATATAAGTGACAGCTGTATTATTAAATGAAGATCACATCAAATCATCATACAATACACGTTGACATGGGAGGCTCCTGACTTGTGGGGGCGGCGCATCTAAGAAAAACAAAGAACCATATTCACGTGGAGACATGGGCCGATATCAAAAAGTGGGCCGGCATCATCTCACATATACAAGACTTGTTTGGATTGGGCCGTTACCAATACAATGAATCATTGGGTTTTTCTTTTGGATTCACGTGAACTTGGGCAGCCATCATTATGGTTTGAGGGGATTTCTAATTTCATAATATGTTAATACATCACATCGTCCAAAAGGAGGCATCACGTGATCTCTGAATTGAGATACACAAAAGTCAATAACAAAAGAAAAGAATAGTACATGATCCATCATCATAGTTACACGCATACATTGAAAGCAGCATATGGATTTCTTTTTGGGCCGCCATATAGGTTTGAGGGTTTGGCAACATTAAGGATCCAACATTATCTTTAATGGGCTTGAACTCTCTTGGCCGCACATAACTAGAGAGGAGGCCTTGGTTTTCGAAAAAACAATATATCATCAACACATCTCTTGGCAGCCGCACACGGGGAAGAAGTCAGCCACTTCTCAAGCAGGCGAAGATCATCTCACCGTCATGAGCGGCTAGTCTTTGTATGGTTTCCTCCGGATGGAGGGTTTTTGTAAGTTAGACAATTCTATGTGTTTGCTACAGTCGTTTTAACTTGGTGATCTAAGCATTCGATGATTTTCACCTTGATTTGGTTTATTGGTTGTAAACAGTTACATTTATTTAAACCTTAATTTCTAAGCATTCAGTTCCCGAGAGTTCTAGTAATTGGGATATATTTGACATGGGGTTAGGGTTTGTAAATTGTAATTGATAATCATTCGATAACCTCCCGTTATGTATTGACCGGAGTACTTAGTCGTTGGTTATCACAATTAATTAATCGAGTTTAATACCTATATCTATGTAGGTTACGATTAAACACATAGTGGAAACTAACTGTAAAACCTGAAATCTGGAGGAACCATCTTCTCTCCTATTGATTTAAACCTTAGTTTTTATTCGTTAACTTAGACAATTCTCTAAAATAATCAAACTCTCAATTGATTTTTACTTTTTAGCATTAGTTAGTTAATACTTAGCGAATAACACTTTCCACAATCCTCCCTTGGTTCGATATCCGACTTACTCTAGCTACTAGTTTATTTCGGTTTTTGTATGTCACTAACGACAGACATCAAAATGGCGCCGTTGCCGGGGAGGCGTGCGCAAAGTGTTTAGTGTTAAGTTTTAGTTAAAAAAAAATAATAATAATAAAAAAAACCCTAAAATAATTTTTGTTTTTATTTTGTTATCTTATTTGTTCGTGATTTACGTGGGTAGTTGAGCTGTGTTTGTGCAGGATGACAGATCTTACTATATTTTGCGGCTCTTCTACATGCATTTTGTGCGGGGAACCACTTCACCCGTGTATCGGTTTCCACGAGGCCCGTTTTAGACGGAAAAGGGCGAAATTGGAAGAACCACCGATGCCTTGCTGAAAAGGGCGAAATTGGAAGAACCACCGATGCCTTGCTATGATAATCCTTCCCCTCCACCATATTTCTATGATTCTGATACAACGGTGGAGGATGGTTATTACTCTGACGGATGGAATCGGGACGAGGATGCTTATTATGAGCCAAGGACGGATGGACAATGTTTCTGTTGCGGTCGTAATCATACTTCTTATTATGATAATGTGTGCGCGGTGTATTTGGAAAATCCAGAGTATTGGAATAAAAAAATGATGGATGCGTACATCTCAACACCGTATCAGGGATACCGACAGTATCATCCCGAGGAATATCCTGAGCCCGAGGGTGTCTATACTTATCAGACCGAGGAGGAGAAAAAGCTTGCTATGTTGGAAGCGACTTTGTCCAAAATCGAGCAGTATTTATCAGCACCCAACCTTTCCGATGAAGATCGAATCAGCTGTCTAGTTTCCAAGTGTCAGAAGTTAAAAATGAAGATAGAAATAGAAGAGCGTCTCTCACCATTACCTGATGATATTAGAGATTATTCTCACATAGAGGAGGAGGTTGTGGAGGATAATACCACACCAATGAATCCTTTATCTGATGAAGAGTCACCGGTGGATCAGATGGTGTGTGAGGATGAGGAGGCGGAGCAGTCTGATGAGATGAATGTGTGTACCGAACCTCTCCCCATATCAATCATTCAAATTAATAAGTGTGGGGAAGTGGGTTCGAGGAAGAAGATGAGAAGGGTGAAACAACAAGACATCAAGGTATATCTCGTGAAGTGGGTTAGCGAAACCCGCAGGTGCAGTCTGAACATGCCAATTATACTTACGAGCTTATGGAGATGGCATGTAAATTTCCGGGCATTCGTTGGAAATGTTTTGGGTAAGTGTGCATTGAGACCACCGTAGCGCATATCAGGTATGGTCTGGCTGAAGACCTTTAAACTTAGCGCTCTCGGGAGGCAGCCCGAGGATGTAGAGTTTGTACTTTGTTTTGGTTTCGTTTGGTGTGTTGTGTTTTGACAGGTTTATACAATTCTATCTTCACGGATGCAATGATTCAAGTGTGGGGATGTTTTGCAACATTCCCGATGACATATCAGAGAATCCAAGAGGAGTTTGCGTCCCTGTCTGATCACAGCAGCTGCACCGCTACAGACACTTGTTGATTTACTGATCAGGTCAATGTGTCTCTCTATCCTTTATTTTATTTGGTTTTGTGTTTTTGGTGGTGTGAGTCTTTGTGTCGGGAGTGGTTTCTTTGTGTTGAGTCGTCTAGTTAGTAGCCGTTCATGGTTTGCAGGTGGTATCTCTCGAGTATAGGTTATAAATTGCACCATACATTGGGGACAATGTATCCCAAGTGTGGGGATGCGGTAACTCGAGAGAGGGTTGGTAGGATTGATGATCTTAAATGCTTGAATTTGATAAAAATTGAAAAATTTTGAAATTTTTTTGTCTCAAGTATGCTTGAACTACATGAAACTAACATTTTCAATTGCTAAAGGATTCCTACTGATATTAAACTAACTTAGATCCCTAGTCATGGTTGTCCCTTTAAGTTTCATGAGAGTATTTCTGACAAGTTTTAGAGAATAATTGAGAAGAGATGCCTAACTAGGGGTAACATGCTTTAGGAATTACACATGCTACGTGTCGGCAACCCATATTCCTTTTATTCGGTGAGATATTTGAGCCTACTAAATTGTTAGTTGAATTTTAATAACTGTTCAATTGATGAGTGTAGGCCATATGTTTCTTTGTGTTAGAACTTGTGTGGCTTGATACGTGCCGAGACTGTGGTTTAGCGTATGCACATAGATGATAAAGGCATTAGGATCACTTCATTGTTTCGTATGTTGATTGTTTATCCATCCCACATTAGTTAACCATGTTGAGCCTTATATCTTTCGTTTGTTACACCTTGTTTGACCCGTTTGATTACCAACCATGATTGACAAGTGTATTCAAAAGTGATTTTATGAAAAAGAAAAAAAATATATAGAAAAAATAGAAAAGAAAAAAAAAAGAGAAAAGCAAAAAAGAAAAAAACAAAAGTATTATTATGTTTGTGTTAAATAAATGGGTCGAAAATAACCCAAAGTGTTAGTATTATTGTGAATAAGTTGTCATGGTTTGGTATGTTCATTTATGTTCGCCATTAAATATAAAAAGCCAAAAAAACATATCCTTACCTTTACCCTTAACCCAAAACCCCAAAAGTCCTTTTGATATGTGCTACGTTACTTGATACAGTGGAGGTGTGATTGCTATACTAGCTTATGATTGCAAGGTAGCATATTTGGTTTTGAGTGAAATATATACTAGCACATTACACGCTAGTCTTGATAAAACCGAGAGGAGTGATTATTGTGAGGGGCGTGTGGCATGTGTGTAGTATCATAAGCATGCTAGTTTTAGTTAGGCAAGTCTTAAGTTGTTTTAAAAATGCGAATCATTTATTTGTCAGATTGTCAATCTCGATTGTGTCAGTCTATGGGACGGGTATGACTTGGGACCCTAAATTGTTAATTCGGTAAGGGGTTTAATGGTGATTTGTTAATAAGGTGAGTAATGTGTACGATGGTTGCTTGAGGACAATCAATGTCAAGTGTGGGGATGTGATGGAGAGTGCAAAACACGAGCGTTAAGTGTGTTAAATTACGTATATTATTGTGTTCTAAGCGATTACGCGTTTCGAATATGATAACTATGGGTTTTATTGTTTCTCAGGTTAAATGCGTAATACGGAGAAGTTAGAGGGTTTAGTGATGCAACGGGACAATCACGGATGATTATTAAAGAGATACCATGCTAAACGGGAATTGTTCGGGTCGAGTGATAGCTTGAATGTGAAAGAAACGTGAAACCATGAAGTCCAGGGGCTGGTGTGTCATTATGTGAAAGTTAATATGTAGCTTATGGTTCCACCTCGTAACCTACGGCCAGGAATAAGACAAAAGTAACAGAATGTTTCAACCATAACCTACGGTTGAAAACGTAGGCTACGGTTCATATAAGTGACAGCTGTATTATTAAATGAAGATCACATCAAATCATCATACAATACACGTTGACATGGGAGGCTGCTGACTTGTGGGGGCGGCGCATCTAAGAAAAACAAAGAACCATATTCACGTGGAGACATGGGCCGATATCACAAAGTGGGCCGACATCATCTCACATATACAAGACTTGTTTGGATTGGGCCGTTACCAATACAATGAATCATTGGGTTTTTCTTTTGGATTCACGTGAACTTGGGCAACCATCATTATGGTTTGAGGGGATTTCTAATTTCATAATATGTTAATACATCACATCGTCCAAAAGGAGGCATCACGTGATCTCTGAATTGAGATACACAAAAGTCAATAACAAAAGAAAAGAATAGTACATGATCCATCATCATAGTTACACGCATACATTGAAAGCAGCATATGGATTTCTTTTTGGGCCGCCATATAGGTTTGAGGGTTTGGCAACATTAAGGATCCAACATTATCTTTAATGGGCTTGAACTCTCTTGGCCGCACATAACTAGAGAGGAGGCCTTGGTTTTCGAAAAAACAATTGTCACACCCCGAATTTCCACGTGTCACCGGTGGGCCCGGTAGGGGAGTATCGTGACGTGGTTGGCAACATAATAGTCAAACAACACAATATTTAAATGCACAGCGGAAGCAAAGTATAGATTTCATTCAACCAACGATATTGTAATATTAAGTATCACAATTAGTCGAATATAAATCCACAGGTAGATTAAATAAAAAGGAAACAAATGTTCACCAGTTTATGACATCCAAGCTGGCGAGACTTAATGTGGATGCTAGGAGACAAGCCAGCCTATTTCGCGTAGTACCTGCACTTAACCTTTTTAAGAAAATACGTCAGTTTACACTGGTAAATACAATCAACCGACTCATTTTGAAAAGAGTTTAAGAAAATGCATTTAAGGCACAAGGCACAAATAATATTTTATAACTTGGGATAATTATGTAAATATATAATACTTGTAAACGAATTACATGTTTCTTATGCGTTCAGTAGCCCGATCCGTAGACCGGGTTAAAGATCAATGGACACACCACTTTATATAATGAGACACTGACAGGTGTACGCCTACACCTGGGTGCTGAGGTCGTGGCCATTTCGTAAAATGATGCCAGGGATATCCGGGACATGGTCATTAACCCCCCAAAGGCTTTAAGCAACAAAACATTTCAAAACAGAGCATATCAATGATTTAACCTCTATTCGATTAAAGATTCAATGCTGGACCAAGCGGTATTTTATATACCGTACCCCAAGCCCGTATAGGGAAAATAAGATAAAAGTATTTACCTGAGTAAGTATAGTTCAAAATCAGCGAGTGCAAGTATCTTTTACTGGTTCTCCTAATCTGGAACGAAGGTTTATAATAACCTATTAGAATCCTAACGGGTCTTTAGTTAAGCTTACGCTTAGACCGGTTAGTTTTAAAGATACGGTTCGTACGCACGATTAAGCGAAGACCGGATAGAATGTGTTTTAGACCCGACAAGTTTGAAGACTTGCTTAATATGGGTATATGATACACATTCTGGATTTTGAGACAAAACCGATAAGGTTTGACCCGTTTCGGCTAATTTATGTAAACTAGTTACATAAACCGAACCGAACGCGCATGAAGCGTAACGGGTATCCGTAAGAGTCCTAAACAGGTTTCCTAAGTTAACACGCCTTAAATAAGTTGTGATATCAGTAGGATATCACCCATGATGCCCAAAACGAGTTTAATCTCTTAATAAGCCCCGTAGGGGTATTTTGGTCATTTTAAAGATTCTAAAAGGATTTAATTAGGTTTCTGTGAACCGGCTCTGGTTACATCAGTAAAATGGCTTATTTAAACAGGTTATAACATTTGGTTATAAGTCTTATATGTCAAAATAGTTTTAAACCCAAACTATGCGTATAATACGCGTATAAAGCCGTTTTAAGCGACGTACGGTTTAAAATACGATTATGAGTTTCCTGATCAATTAAACAGGTTCAAAACACTCTATTTAATATTTAAAATCAGTAGCAATTGGATTGGCGTCAAAAGGATTTGTAAAACTCATTTTATGGCCGAAAAGGGTATATTCGGTATTAACCGAATTAAGGCGCTAATCCAAGCTTATGATCAGTTTAAAAATAATTAAAATCTTCAAAAATCCCAAAATATTATATTACATCAGTGGGTAAAAGGTTTGGTGTCAAAAATTGGGTTTAGATAGGTTTTATGCTAATGACGCCGTTTAATTAATAAAAGCGTTCTTAATTACGTCATTAAGCATAACTCCTTATCTAGACCTCCGATTAACGTGAAATTCTCGGGACATGCATAATAATCAGTAACTAAGATTATGGCACTTTCATATTTCCAAAAATCTCGTTTTATGGTCATAAGGTCATTACGGTCAATATTTAGGCGATTAACGGAAACATCGGACGATTAGGGATTCGAGTGGTATAAACGCAGAGGCTTATACACACATGTAACTAGGTCCTAATGGAACCTTAAGGCATGTCTAAACCTATATAAATCGGGTCAGAACTGAGGTCAACGCAAAAGTCAAACTTTTGCGTCTTTCGGCTCCGAATCGGTTCTAAATAGAAAGTTGTCGAATCATACAAGCGTAGACAAGTTATTATACTTATTTTCAAGTTATATGACTGATAAAACAGGTTACACGCCTTCCGTATCATTAAATATGCGATTAAGGTTTCTGTTGACTTTTTCGGAAAGCCTTTGACTCGACAAACGACATGGTTAGGATTCAAATCAGTGAGTGACCTTTTAGGGGTTTAATAACCATATAAATACCAACTTATAATGACTTTCGATTCGACAAATCTCTGGACCGATTGTGATTTATCACAAAGTCAAACCGTAGTTACGACGGTTTGATTTCTAAGCTATAAACCAAGCATAACTGAAACGAGAAGGATCAAAGGTACTTACACTTGTCTAATGGATGATTTGAAATGCTTGTATCAGGTCTTGAGCTCTTGAAAATGTCCAGGAATGAAATGTGCATGTATGTTGCAACTTTGTGATATTTATGAGCTTTTTGATCTTTCTAAATTGATGCCAACAAGGTCTAGCATGATCTAAGATGCATGCATGTGCCCCCTATAAGCTACAAACCACTCTAGGCAGCCCATAGTTTCGAAAATCTGTGTTTTAAGTCGGTTAGATGATGAAAACAGACACCTGCCAGTGCTTCTGTTTGTTTTCTACATCTGCAGACCGCACGCGGCCCGCATGGGCCTTAGTTAAATCGAAGGCGGGCCGCTTGGCCCTCCGGCTCAAGTTAAACATGTTTTATTAATTGCACTTTGGCCCCTAGTCCCCCGAAAGGTCGTTTTCTCAACATTTCTTGCATTTTAAGGCCTTGTATTTTATATATAGGGGCTTTAATACTTATACCCACTTTGTCAAGTCCTCGGGTAACTTTGTGATCACCCGAAAAGCCCTAAATTTCTATGTTGACGATTCTAACCCTTGCACACGAATTTTATCACAACTTGCTCATACGATAACGAAACTTCATGAAATTTGTGTGGTATATTCTAGTGAGCATAATTAATCATTACAAAGCTTCGGGTTTGTCAAAAGGTCACTCAGAGGTATAACTTAAACATGTTGGCACATTTAACCCCTGTAGTTTGTAATCTCTCACTTTCTTTCACGATTCGCTTCGTATGATCCATGATCTATTCGTTTAAGGTTATAAACATCATGTAGGGTTATTACAAAGTATATTTATTCATTGTTGACACTTTGAACCCTTCTATTTACACAGTTTCACTGTTTGTCAACTTTAGTCCTTCAAGAACATTATTTCACACGTTCAAACCTATGACACGTGTCAACACATTATAGGACGTAAATTTTCGAGGTGTTACATCCTCACCCCCTTAAAATAAATCTCGACCCGAGATTTACTGAAATAAGTAAGGGTATTTTTCTTTCATCGTGGATTCAACCTCCCACGTGAATTCGGGACCTCTACGGGCATCCCATTTGACCTTTACAAAAGGTATATGCTTCCTTCGAAGCTTCCTCACTTGTCGATCTTCGATCGACAAAGGTTTTTCCACAAATTTCAAGCTTTCATCGATCTGCACATCTGTATAGGGTATAACTACTGATTCGTGAGCGAAGCACTTCTTCAGATTGCAGATGTGGAACACATTGTGTATACTACTGAGCTCTTCAGGTAAGTTTAACTTGTAGGCAACTGACCCGACACGTTCGATAACCTCGAAAGGTCCTATGTATCTCGGGCTTAGCTTACCTTTCTTACCAAATCGCATCACTCCCTTCCAGGGTGACACTTTAAGTAGGACTTTTTCACCTACTTCGAAGTGAAAATCCTTACGATTTGGATCAGCGTAAATCTTCTGCCTATTCCGGGCAGCTTGGAGATTGTTTCGAATCTGGACAATCTTGTCCGTCGTTTCGAACACGATCTCTGGTCCTGATAACTGGACTTCTCCCACTTCCGCCCAACAAACTGGTGATCTACACTTTCTACCGTATAATGCCTCAAAAGGCGCAGCCTTGATGCTGGTATGGTAGCTATTGTTGTATGAGAATTCGATTAATGGCAGGTTCTTATCCCAGCTACCTCCCAAATCGATCGCACATGCTCGTAGCATGTCTTCTAACGTTTGAATAGTACGCTCACTCTGACCGTCAGTCTGTGGATGGTAAGCCGTACTAAAGTTCAAACGTGTGCCCAAAGATTGTTGGAAACTTTTCCAAAAATGAGACGTGTACCTAGTATCCCGGTCAGAGATAATAGCTACAGGTATGCCATGTAGAGCTACAATCTTATCAACGTACAGTTGGGCTAACATATCGGAGCTGTAGGTCTCCTTAATAGGTAGGAAATGTGCTGACTTAGTCAGTCGGTCAACTATCACCCAGATGGTGTCATTTCCTTTCCTTGTCTTGGGTAACTTGGTGATAAAATCCATAGTTACCATTTCCCACTTCCAAGTAGGAAGTTCAGGCTGTTGTAGCAGACCTGACGGTTTTTGATGTTCTGCCTTGACTTGTGCACACGTCAAGCATTTAGCTACATAGGTAGCTACAGACTTCTTCAAACCTATCCACCAATAATTTGCCCTAAGATCCTGGTACATTTTATCAGCTCCAGGATGAACAGAATATTTAGAGCTGTGGGCTTCCTGGAGGATAACATCTCGGAGTCCTCCATAAATTGGAACCCATATCCGTCCATTCAATCTAAGAATTCCATCCTTGCTAAGAGATAACTGCTCCTCAGTTACTCCTAGCTTTTCGTTAGGATAGTTAGCTTCCAACACAGCTTCCTTCTGTGCAGCTAACAACCTTTCCATCAAACTGTTCTTTATTTCCATGCTCTTGGCATTGATTCGGATGGGTTTCACCCTCTCCTTCCGACTCAAGGCATCGGCGACTACATTCGCCTTGCCGGGATGGTATCTTATTTCACAATCGTAATCATTAAGAGTTTCCATCCAACGGCGTTGCCTCATGTTCAAGTCCTTCTGGTTGAACAGGTGTTGAAGGCTCTTGTGATCAGAATAGATCACACATTTGATTCCATATAAGTAGTGCCTCCACAGTTTTAGTGCGAATACAACGGCACCCAATTCCAAGTCGTGGGTGGTGTAATTCTTTTCGTGCACCTTTAACTGACGTGAAGCATAGGCAATGACTTTGCCTTTCTGCATAAGCACACATCCCATCCCGGTGTGTGATGCATCACAATAAACTACAAACTCCTCTATTCCATCAGGCAATGTCAGTACTGGAGCATTGCTCAACTTTTGTTTCAGAATATCGAAGGATTCCTGCTGCTTAGGACCCCAGTCAAACTTAATCTTCTTACGTGTTAGCGAAGTCAGGGGTGCAGCAATCCTTGAGAAGTTTTCTATGAATCGCCTATAGTATCCTGCCAAACCTAGGAAGCTACGAATTTCTGTAGGCGTCTTTGGCTCGTGCCAATTCATGACAGATTCAACTTTAGCGGGATCTACTTGGATACCACGCTCACTAACAACATGTCCAAGAAATTGGACTGCTCTAAGCCAGAATTCACACTTCGAGAACTTGGCATAGAGCTTTTCTTTATGAAGTAGTTCCAGAATGCAGTGAAGATGCTTTTCATGGTCAGCTTGGTTCTTTGAGTAGATGAGGATGTCGTCGATGAAGACGATGACGAATTTATCTAAATGCGGCTTGCAAACGCGATTCATGAGATCCATGAATGCGGCCGGTGCATTAGTGAGCCCAAAAGGCATCACTAGGAACTCGTAATGACCATAACGAGTCCTGAATGCTGTTTTGTGCACATCTTCATCTCTAACCTTCAATTGATGGTAGCCTGACCTCAAGTCAATCTTCGAGAAGAAACTTGCCCCTTGAAGTTGATCGAACAGATCGTCGATTCTGGGCAAAGGATACCTATTCTTGATAGTAACCTTATTAAGCTCACGGTAGTCGATGCACAGTCGCATCGACCCATCCTTCTTCTTTACAAATAAAACTGGTGCTCCCCAAGGAGACGAACTAGGTTTGATGAAACCTTTGGCTAGCAAATCATCTAGCTGCGTCCTCAATTCCTTCATCTCTGTTGGTGCCAACCTATAAGGCGCCCTTGCAACTGGTGCTGATCCAGGAATAATGTCAATTCTGAATTCTACTTGCCTATCTGGTGGCAAACCAGGTAGTTCTTCAGGAAATACTTCGGGGTATTCAGAAATGACTGGGATATCCCCAATCTTGGGTTTCGGTTCATCAACAATCACCTGTGCCATGTAGATGACACAACCCTTCTTCAAACACTTGGAGTCTTTGAGTATGGACATTTTCTCGGGCAGCCCATACTGGGTATCTCCCTGGATAGTAAGTGATTCACCAGACGAAGTCTTGATCATCACTTGCTTCTTATTGCAAATTATCTGGGCCTGGTTATGTGATAACCAGTCCATACCCAAAACTATGTCGAAACCGGCTAGTTTTAAAGGAAGTAAGGACAAAGGAAAAGAGTGATTCTTAATGGATATGAAACATCCATCTAATAAGGTTGAAGCGGTTTCTACAGTGCCATCTGCTAGTTCCACCTCATATTTCACACTTAAAGTTCTAACAGGCAGTTTCAACAATTCACAAAACTTATTATCTACAAACGACTTATCAGCGCCTGAATCAAATAACACTCTCGCATAAACATCATTTACGAGAAAGGTACCTGTTATAACGTTGTCGTCCTTGACAGCTTCCTTAGCATCCATTCTGAAGACCCTCGCATTGGTCTTCTTCCCCTCTTCATTCTTCCTTGTAAATTTTGGGCAGTTGGATTTGATATGCCCCTTTTCATTGCAACTATAACACGTTGCATCCTTTATCTTTTTGCACTCCAGGGTCTTATGTTCCGTAGACTTGCAAATCCCACAAGGCCTTGGCTGGTATTGGGATTTTGAGTCAAGTCTGCACTTTCCAAAATGGTGCTTTCTGCAAATTTTACACCTGGGTTTTTCACCCGACTGCTGACCATCTTTCTTAAATCCTGACCCCTTCTTAGAGTCATTGTTTCCCTTCTGCTTCTTATCTGAACGTCGTGAGTTGTCGTCCTCACGCTTCCTTTTCTCGGTATCAGTTTTCCTCAGTGACCTCAGCCTGACAGCATCTGAGGTCAGAGACAACGATATGTCCGTTACTAACCGAAAAGTGGTTGGTCTGGAGGCCTTTACACTTGCTTTGATCTCCGGTTCCAAACCCCCGATAAAACGAGCTATACGTTTAGGCTCCGGAGTTACCAAGTAGGGAACCAACCTCGACAAAGTATTGAAAGTAGTAAGGTAGGCCTGACAGTCCAGGTTTTTCATGACCAGTGCCAGGAAGTCAGATTCAATTCTCTCTACCTCATGTTGAGGGCAGAAATTCTCCTTGATGAGTGCCATGAACTGTTCCCAGGTCATGTTGTATAACGGGACTTTCCCTGTGGCCTGGATCAAAGATCTCCACCAGGCTAAGGCTTCTCCTTTGAAAGATTGTGAGACAAACTTCACAATATCCCTATTATGACAACCACTAATATCCACCACAGTATCCATTTCATCCATCCACGTCATGCAATCAACAGCTCCTTTTTCCCCATTGAAGTCTCTGGGTTTGCACGACACGAAGTATTTATAGGTGCAACCCCTATTACGAGGTTCTTGGTTCTGTAAGGCTCTTTGGGATGGATTACTCCTTTGATTCGAGGAGTGGTGAGAATTACTGTTGTGGGCAGTGTGGGTCCTGGAGGGTGTTCTGGTGTGTGATGCAGAATGGGTCCTCGTATGGGTACCACTTGATCCATGGTGCTGTCTATCCATAGCTCTATTAACTGCATTGTCTATCATAGCTTGCAACTCTGCACCTGCTACGTTTACCTGGGCATTATCATTCACTATCCCTGGGTGACTGTTGACCTCGTTTGAGTCTACCATGTATCTTGAACTGTAACATATTGGCAATAACTTATTGGTGAGTTTATTATAGAATTGTCTTTTATGGCAATTTTTATTAACCGTGGTAACATAGTCCATATATGGTTAATTTATTACTCACCTTTATTTAGGATTCCTAATATAATTTATCCTAATTAAAAATAATAACAGTATTTATTAGCACATAAGGCCTAGTCACTGGGACAATATAGATTATAAGCTAGGATTTCAGAGAATCAAAGCATGAAGGTTTGAACAAAGTTCATTACCTTTATCAGACAGGGTCATAGACTAATACTGTCCTTTGTCTCATATGAAAATGAGAAGGGCCCGTAGGCATTTCATTACCAATAGATGGTAAAAAGAACTTATCATATTTATTAATGATTTAACCCATGATTCAGAGATCATTTATTTGGGTTTAGAATCTTTGAAAAGATCCATATATAATAATAACACGTGTGTTTTAACGAATCATGTCTGCCAGGAGTGTTAACATGTTTTCAGATGTTAACAGGGATTTGAATCTTTTTAACTAGTTTTACCATCTGGGCCCGGTCTTAAAATGACATGCAGGCTAGGTTATACTTTTAAGATCCTTAATTAAATAGCTTAGGCAGATAGATTTTTAAAAGGAATGATTTTTGATTTATTTATTTCATATATCTTTTAATTATGCATAACATAGCAAAGATGAAATTTATAAAACTTACATTCCATTAATACTAAAAGTAGTACATTTTGCCCTAAACGGGACTTTTCACAGAAACAGATGCCCACGCAGGAGCTATACATATAATACATGTCCTCACAGGGACGGTCTACAAAAGTAAATGTCCACGCAGGGACTACTAGAGACAAGTCCACGTAGGGACTAAGTACAAGATAGATGTCCGCGCAGGGACTACATACACACATAAATAAATGTCCACGTAGGGACTTGATTTAAACAAGGAAATACAACAATATATATTGGGAATTAATGATCCCTTTTCTTCTTCCCTTTAAGCAAGTTTGCCAACCCACTCATAAATCCCTCATTCTTCCTACGTTCCTTCTGGAAGTCTCGCTCCACTTTGGCCAGTCTTCGACGGAGTTCCTCCTGCTCAGGTGGAGGAGCCCGTGGTGGCTGGTAATGTGGTGGCGGCTGAACAGGTGCTTGATACCCCTGAGTTGGGTATCCCATTCCCCAAGGGGGTCCGTATGGTCCCTCAGGATTATTATGGCCTTGGTAGCTTGCTGCCACGTTGTAAGGATCATCAATATAGTTATAGCCATGGTATGCTGGTGGTCCATATGGGTTGTAAGCTGCCGGAGCAGTATAAGCAGGGATTGGGTGGCCAAAACCCGGTGATGGCGGTACAATAGGTGCCGAGTTCACCTCTGAAACTGGAACAGAAGGTCCACCCATCTGTGGGACTTCATGAGTAGGCGGATAATGGCTACCGCTAGAGTGTTGAGGGGTGTTGAGACGAAAATCAACTTCTCGTGCCGAGATCCGTGCACCAGTCCTCCTACGTCTAGGTGGCTCTAGATGCACCGGCGGCGGTGGAGGCGGTGGCGTGACTGCCTCATATCGTGGATCCCCAGAGGGATCTTGTTGCTGCTGTTGCTGATGAGATGCTGAATGAGACGGTGTATGGTGAGACGGTGTATGGTGAGACGGTGTATGGTGAGATGGTGTATGGTGAGACGATGAGTGTTCAGATGGGGTATAATACCACTCACACCGTTCGAACCGTGCCATGTGACTATCCGGACCTTCGTAGGGTGGTCCGTGGTAAGATGAACCATCAGAGATTGAAAAAGGATGGTTCCGGGATCCGGTTGAAGCTTCGACAGGATCTGTGTCCTCGTCCATATCTTGATCACCAGAAAAGTGATCCTCCGGCCCTAGTGGGTTAAAGCCCACGTTTTCGGGTAGGTACTCTGCTGGGTTAAACTGACCCTGAAATACAGGAGTAGGGTCGCCGAAGAAATGTTGCGGGTTGTGGGGTCCGTTCTCTGACTGAGGCCCATAGGAGTCACGATATGGAGGTGTTGAGGCGTGCGAAAAAGATCGTCTGGCATCGTCTTCATAGGTCCTCCATAGCTCCCTCGTTTCGTCATTCCTTGTAGAAGAAGTTCGTCGATATGAAGGCCCTGCCTCATGGTCGTTAGGGGCGCTAGCTGGCTCCTTTCCTCGACCACCTCGTCTAATTCTTGGCGGCATTATTGTACCTGTTAAAATACACAAGGTAATAACAAGGAAAAATAAAGGACAAAAATTTAATTAAATAAAAATTTGTACAATTTGGATTATTCCTAAGTTCTTTGTCTAGACTCGAAGATTTAGGAATGTGCAATTGTGTAACTGAGATTAAACACAAAAGGCTAGTGTTTAATTCACTCAGAGTTGGCTCTGATACCAACCTGTCACACCCCGAATTTCCACGTGTCACCGGTGGGCCCGGTAGGGGAGTATCGTGACGTGGTTGGCAACATAATAGTCAAACAACACAATATTTAAATGCACAGCGGAAGCAAAGTATAGATTTCATTCAACCAACGATATTGTAATATTAAGTATCACAATTAGTCGAATATAAATCCACAGGTAGATTAAATAAAAAGGAAACAAATGTTCAACAGTTTATGACATCCAAGCTGGCGAGACTTAATGTGGATGCTAGGAGACAAGCCAGCCTATTTCGCGTAGTACCTGCACTTAACCTTTTTAAGAAAATACGTCAGTTTACACTGGTAAATACAATCAACCGACTCATTTTGAAAAGAGTTTAAGAAAATGCATTTAAGGCACAAGGCACAAATAATATTTTATAACTTGGGATAATTATGTAAATATATAATACTTGTAAACGAATTACATGTTTCTTATGCGTTCAGTAGCCCGATCCGTAGACCGGGTTAAAGATCAATGGACACACCACTTTATATAATGAGACACTGACAGGTGTACGCCTACACCTGGGTGCTGAGGTCGTGGCCATTTCGTAAAATGATGCCAGGGATATCCGGGACATGGTCATTAACCCCCCAAAGGCTTTAAGCAACAAAACATTTCAAAACAGAGCATATCAATGATTTAACCTCTATTCGATTAAAGATTCAATGCTGGACCAAGCGGTATTTTATATACCGTACCCCAAGCCCGTATAGGGAAAATAAGTTAAAAGTATTTACCTGAGTAAGTATAGTTCAAAATCAGCGAGTGCAAGTATCTTTTACTGGTTCTCCTAATCTGGAACGAAGGTTTATAATAACCTATTAGAATCCTAACGGGTCTTTAGTTAAGCTTACGCTTAGACCGGTTAGTTTTAAAGATACGGTTCGTACGCACGATTAAGCGAAGACCGGATAGAATGTGTTTTAGACCCGACAAGTTTGAAGACTTGCTTAATATGGGTATATGATACACATTCTGGATTTTGAGACAAAACCGATAAGGTTTGACCCGTTTCGGCTAATTTATGTAAACTAGTTACATAAACCGAACCGAACGCGCATGAAGCGTAACGGGTATCCGTAAGAGTCCTAAACAGGTTTCCTAAGTTAACACGCCTTAAATAAGTTGTGATATCAGTAGGATATCACCCATGATGCCCAAAACGAGTTTAATCTCTTAATAAGCCCCGTAGGGGTATTTTGGTCATTTTAAAGATTCTAAAAGGATTTAATTAGGTTTCTGTGAACCGGGTCTGGTTACATCAGTAAAATGGCTTATTTAAACAGGTTATAACATTTGGTTATAAGTCTTATATGTCAAAATAGTTTTAAACCCAAACTATGCGTATAATACGCGTATAAAGCCGTTTTAAGCGACGTACGGTTTAAAATACGATTATGAGTTTCCTGATCAATTAAACAGGTTCAAAACACTCTATTTAATATTTAAAATCAGTAGCAATTGGATTGGCGTCAAAAGGATTTGTAAAACTCATTTTATGGCCGAAAAGGGTATATTCGGTATTAACCGAATTAAGGCGCTAATCCAAGCTTATGATCAGTTTAAAAATAATTAAAATCTTCAAAAATCCCAAAATATTATATTACATCAGTGGGTAAAAGGTTTGGTGTCAAAAATTGGGTTTAGATAGGTTTTATGCTAATGACGCCGTTTAATTAATAAAAGCGTTCTTAATTACGTCATTAAGCATAACTCCTTATCTAGACCTCCGATTAACGTGAAATTCTCGGGACATGCATAATAATCAGTAACTAAGATTATGGCACTTTCATATTTCCAAAAATCTCGTTTTATGGTCATAAGGTCATTACGGTCAATATTTAGGCGATTAACGGAAACATCGGACGATTAGGGATTCGAGTGGTATAAACGCAGAGGCTTATACACACATGTAACTAGGTCCTAATGGAACCTTAAGGCATGTCTAAACCTATATAAATCGGGTCAGAACTGAGGTCAACGCAAAAGTCAAACTTTTGCGTCTTTCGGCTCCGAATCGGTTCTAAATAGAAAGTTGTCGAATCATACAAGCGTAGACAAGTTATTATACTTATTTTCAAGTTATATGACTGATAAAACAGGTTACACGCCTTCCGTATCATTAAATATGCGATTAAGGTTTCTGTTGACTTTTTCGGAAAGCCTTTGACTCGACAAACGACATGGTAAGGATTCAAATCAGTGAGTGACCTTTTAGGGGTTTAATAACCATATAAATACCAACTTATAATGACTTTCGATTCGACAAATCTCTGGACCGATTGTGATTTATCACAAAGTCAAACCGTAGTTACGACGGTTTGATTTCTAAGCTATAAACCAAGCATAACTGAAACGAGAAGGATCAAAGGTACTTACACTTGTCTAATGGATGATTTGAAATGCTTGTATCAGGTCTTGAGCTCTTGAAAATGTCCAGGAATGAAATGTGCATGTATGTTGCAACTTTGTGATATTTATGAGCTTTTTGATCTTTCTAAATTGATGCCAACAAGGTCTAGCATGATCTAAGATGCATGCATGTGCCCCCTATAAGCTACAAACCACTCTAGGCAGCCCATAGTTTCGAAAATCTGTGTTTTAAGTCGGTTAGATGATGAAAACAGACACCTGCCAGTGCTTCTGTTTGTTTTCTACATCTGCAGACCGCACGCGGCCCGCATGGGCCTTAGTTAAATCGAAGGCGGGCCGCTTGGCCCTCCGGCTCAAGTTAAACATGTTTTATTAATTGCACTTTGGCCCCTAGTCCCCCGAAAGGTCGTTTTCTCAACATTTCTTGCATTTTAAGGCCTTATATTTTATATATAGGGGCTTTAATACTTATACCCACTTTGTCAAGTCCTCGGGTAACTTTGTGATCACCCGAAAAACCCTAAATTTCTATGTTGACGATTCTAACCCTTGCACACGAATTTTATCACAACTTGCTCATACGATAACGAAACTTCATGAAATTTGTGTGGTATATTCTAGTGAGCATAATTAATCGTTACAAAGCTTCGGGTTTGTCAAAAGGTCACTCAGAGGTATAACTTAAACATGTTGGCACATTTAACCCCTGTAGTTTGTAATCTCTCACTTTCTTTCACGATTCGCTTCGTATGATCCATGATCTATTCGTTTAAGGTTATAAACATCATGTAGGGTTATTACAAAGTATATTTATTCATTGTTGACACTTTGAACCCTTCTATTTACACAGTTTCACTGTTTGTCAACTTTAGTCCTTCAAGAACATTATTTCACACGTTCAAACCTATGACACGTGTCAACACATTATAGGACGTAAATTTTCGAGGTGTTACAACAATATATCATCAACACATCTCTTGGCAGCCGCACACGGGGAAGAAGTCAGCCACTTCTCAAGCAGGCGAAGATCATCTCACCGTCATGAGCGGCTAGTCTTTGTATGGTTTCCTCCGGATGGAGGGTTTTTGTAAGTTAGACAATTCTATGTGTTTGCTACAGTCGTTTTAACTTGGTGATCTAAGCATTCGATGCTTTTCACCTTGATTTGGTTTATTGGTTGTAAACAGTTACATTTATTTAAACCTTAATTTCTAAGCATTCAGTTCCCGAGAGTTCTAGTAATTGGGATATATTTGACATGGGGTTAGGGTTTGTAAATTGTAATTGATAATCATTCGATAACCTCCTGTTATGTATTGACCGGAGTACTTAGTCGTTGGTTATCACAATTAATTAATCGAGTTTAATACCTATATCTATGTAGGTTACGATTAAACACATAGTGGAAACTAACTGTAAAACCTGAAATCTGGAGGAACCATCTTCTCTCCTATTGATTTAAACCTTAGTTTTTATTCGTTAACTTAGACAATTCTCTTAAATAATCAAACTCTCAATTGATTTTTACTCTTTAGCATTAGTTAGTTAATACTTAGCGAATAACACTTTCCACAATCCTCCATTGGTTCGATATCCGACTTACTCTAGCTACTAGTTTATTTCGGTTTTTGCATGTCACTAACGACAGACATCACTTTCGCATCTCTCGCAATCGAAATCGAAACCTCAAAAATCGTCGCGCCGAACACCCGAACCAAGTGCCATCCGGCCGGATAAGCCATCCGACCGGGCTGCCACTTGACCTGGTGCCATATGTCATCCGACCGAGGTGACATCTGACCGGACAAGTCATCCGGGCGAGATGCCATCCGACCGACCCACACTTTCCTCTTTGGGTAACTCTATAAATACCCATGTCACTCTCAAACTTTCTACTTTTGGCAACTCTCTGACCGAACAACACGCTCTCCTCACCTTTTCTTCGATTTCTCTCAATCCCGGTAAGATCTCGTCCTAAATCTTGTACTTTCTTGGTCTACACGCACTCCTACACCTTTCTATCTTTTGAATCTTAACTTTTAACCGTTAAATCACTAGATTTGAGGTGTTCTAGGATGACGTCATCATGGTGTTCTTGAAGAACTTCATGTTTTGGCTTTAATCCATCAAGAACAACTCGGATCCAACCGATTTCCACACAAATAAACAAAGATCTTGCAGAGATCTAAACACTTTCATGGTGGAAAAAGGATTGAAAGATGGGTTCTAACTTTCTTTCAACTCTTTTACACTCAATGCATTCAAAACCGATAGATTCGGACCTTGTTCTAGTCTTCTACTCATTCGCGGTGTTGTACTAGTTCAAGATCTGGATTCTACTCACGAGACCACCGATTTTGGGTTAACCAAGAACAACCGTCTTGAACCGGCTTACTGGTCGAACTAGGGTGATTCCTGTTTGATCAGGTCACTTGGGTTAAGATGGAGTTCCGTTGGTTAACACGTTGTCAACACGTCTCAATAAAAGCCATAAACAATCAAAACGACCAAGTGAAAGACGAACGGAACGACCAGCATGGAGTGCTATCCGACCGGACTACTGTCCGAACGGATAATCTATCCGAGAGACTAGGTCATCCGAACGGCTTACCCCTTGGATCCTACAATTGACCAACTTTAACTGAAGTTTGAGTATTGAACGAGTTGCTATCCGATCGGACTACCAACTCGACCGGATTAATCTTCGGATCATGAGATACTTGGACTTTAACACTCGAAAACTTTTCAACATGTTCAATGCACCAAGGATGTCACCCGACCGGACTGCTGTCCGATCGAGTGACAACCTGCTGTGGATTTGTTCTCACTAAGTAACCTTGCCACTTGAGTCGCCATCCGACCGGATAAATCATCCGAGCGGATTGTCGTCCGCACGACCGACCGTCCGATCGACCGACTTGAAAGGTAGAGATACTTCAATGTTTTCAAAATGCTACAACGAAAACTTCAAGGGACAAGCCATCATACACAAACACATCAAAGGAAGAAACAATCCACTCGAATAGTCATCCGACCAGACAACCTGTCCGACCGGATGACCATCCGAACGGATTGTCATCCGCACGACCAGATCGTCCGATCGGATTACCAATTCGACCGAGCTGCTGTCTGAGCCACTTACACCTTGCATAGTTTTACGCGTCACTTATCATTATGCTATCGTTCTGATCAGGCTAATTCCGCTCTAAGTGCTCCCTTCAATCCATCATCGCTGTGAGTATACTCGATCCCTTTTTGCTTTACACACTCTTGGGTGTTACATACGTTACGAATATTCAAATCATAACAAACACACTACTAAATACTATTTGAACGCTAACCGTTAATGCATGTTATACGTGGCTTATGAATGCTTGTTTGTGGTGTTTACACATGGAATGCTGTCTACCTGCCTTAGCAACGATAGTACTATAGTTTGGACTCAGCACATGTTCATAGGGGTTGTTAAGGACAATTACTTGCATGGATTACGGTGGTAATCATGTATTGCGAACTGCCTCAGGCAGTCAACCCGCAATCATTGGTATCGATGGATCTATGTCGATAACTAACGTGCTTCATTTCACTATGTGTATGTACTGGTTATGCGTAAACGAAATTCGAACTCTATATGCTACTATCAAACTTGTATGCTCACCTTTACATTATATGTATTGAATTTATTTTAACGTATGTGACAGGTGCTTAGGATGCACAACTGCTAGGAAATCGAAGCTAGAATAAGGCTCTAGAGGCCAACAAATAGTTGTCTGTACAAATTAAATCAAGGGTCTCTAGAAGCAGATAAACAATTGCTCTACTTGAAAATCTGAGTTGTCGGAATAGAACTATTTGCCTAGATTTCGTCTGTAATAATTTGTTTACCTTTTGAGACATGGTATGGGGCATGTTATTTTAAATTGATTGGTAATGATAATTGTTATGGAAACTTCTGGACAATCTGTTTCGCTCAGTGCCATGCCCCGATGTTTACGCCATCGGTTGGGGTGTGACAAAGTAACAATGCGATAAAGTTAACCAAAACGATACTTGAACTATGCTAATCGAATCGACATCGAATGGTAATCGCACTCGCAACTTGAAATACGCATTTTGGTTATTGTTATACGTGTGTGCGTGCCTTATGTGTTACTTGTGCATGATTATTTATGGTATGTGTGGTAATCAATCGAAACGCAATCGAAACTCAATCGCAATCAAAACGGTATGGTAATTGGTATAGAAGAGATAGTGCAAGATATGAGTAGTTGGGATTAAAAGTAATTTGAATAGGAAATCCTATCGCATTCGCATCGCTCGCAATCATAATCGAAACAGCAAAGCTCGTCGCGCCGAGCACTCAAACCAGGTACCAGCCGACCGAACGGCCACCCGACCGGACTGCCACCCGAGCGAGGTGCCATCCGACCAACCAACCCTTTCCATTTTGGGAATCCTATAAATACCCCTTGTCACTTTCATTCTTTCTACTTTTGCCAACTGACGTCCGACCAGCACGCTATCCTTGCTTTTTCTCCGATTTCTCGCAATCCCAGTAAGATCTTGTCCTAAATCTTGTACTTCCTTAATCTACACGCACTCCTACACCTTTCTATCTTTTGAATCTTAACTTTTAACCGTGAAATCATCAAGATTCAAGGTGTTCTAGGATGACGTCATCATGTGTTCTTGAAGAACTTCATGTTTTGGCCTCAATCCACCAAGAACAACTTAGATCTAACCGATTTCCACATAAACAAACAAAGATCTTTCATAGATCTAAACATATTCACGGTGAAAAGGATCGAGAGAAGGTTTTCCAACTTTCTTTCAACTCTTTTACACTCAATGCACTCAAAACCGATAGAATCGGAGCTTGCAACGACTTACCACTCATTCTCGTGGTTGTGACTGGTTCAAGATCCGTATTCTATCAACGAGGTTAATGATTTCGGGATAAACATGGAACATCATCTCGAACCGTTCACTGATCGGGTTTGGGTGATTCCTGTCCGGTCACGAGCACCAAGTATAGACGAGGTTTCTGTTGCTTAACACGTTACCAAAATATCTCGATAAAATGACAAACCATCAAAACAACCAAGTGTAAGACGAACAGGTCGACCAGGACGGAGTGCCATCCGACCGGACTGATGTCTGAACGGACAACCACTCGTACGACAGGCCACCCGTACGACTTGCACCTTGGCCCCACACTTAACTATTTTGCCAACATTTGAAGTCTGAATGTTGAACGAATTGCTGTCCGATCGGGCTACCATCCGATCGAATTGCCAACCGAATCCTGAGACATTTAAACTTCAACACTTAAACAATTTTCAACATGTTCAATGCACCAAGGATGCCACCCGACCGAACGACCGTCCGATCGAGTGACACCCTGCTGTGAAATTGTTCTCACTGAAGTGCCCAACCGAACGGGTTGCCGTCCGATCGAACGACCGTCCGATCGACCGACCTGAAGGGTAGAGATACTTCAATGTTTTCAAAATACTACAACGAAAACTTCAAAAGATAAGCCATCATACACAAACACATCTTTCTCAAAGGAAGAAACAATCCACTCGAACAGTCATCCGACCGGATGACCGTCCGAACGGACCACCACCCGCACGACTGGTCGTCCGATCGGATTACCATCCGATCGAACTATTGTCCGACTCACTTGTACCTTGCATCGTTTTACGCGTCGCTTATCGTTATGCTATCGTTCTGATCAGGCTAACCCTACTCTCTAGCGCTCCCTTCAATCCATCAATCGCTGTGAGTATACTCGATCCCTTTTTGCTTTACGCACTTTTGGGTGTTACATACGTTACGAATATTGAAATCACATCGAACACACTACTCAATACTATTTAAACGCTAACCATTCCTGCATGTTATACGTGGATTAATGAATGCTTGTTTATTATGTTTACACATGGAATACTGTCTACCTGCCTTAGCAACGATAGTACTATAGTTTGGACTCAGCACCCGTTCACTCGGGGGTTGTTAAGGACAATTATTTGCATGGATTACAGTGGTGATCATGTATTACGAACTTCCTTGGGCAGTCAACCCGCAGTCATTGGTATTGATAGATCTATGTCGATAACTAACATGCTTCATTTCACTATGCGTACGTGCTGGTTATGCGTAAACGATTTCGAACTCTATTATGCTATTATCAAACTTGTATGCTCACCTTTACACTATGTGTATTGACTGTTACTTTAACGTATGTGACAGGTGCTTAAGTTGTCTGTATGCTTAGCTTGTTGTGAACTTGAGGCCAGGAAAGGTCTAGGATGCTCTCTGTGCTGTGATGAAATCGAAGCTAGGAAAAGAGGTCCTAGAAACCAATAAATAAACTATCTATGTATAAATCTGAGTGGTCGGAACAGAACTACTTGACTAGATTTTGTCTGTAATAATTTGTTTGCCTTTTAAGACATGGTATGGGACATGTTACTTTAAATTAATTGGTAATGATAATTGTTATGGAAACTTCTGGACAATCTGTTTCGTTCAGTGCCATACCCCGATGTTTCCACCATCGGTTGGGGTGTGACAGATTGGTATCAGAGCCATAACTATAGGGAATTAGGCAAGACACGACCTAGTCCAGGCCGATGTCTTAGAGACGTAGTCTATAGTTAGGAACCAACATACCGACTTATACATGTCCAGTAGGGATTATGTATAAGCTTACTGCCATTTCTCGCAATTCTCGCCTACGGTACACTATCACTACACTTTAGAATGGATGAGCGATTAAGCCGAGATTAGGTGTGAAAACCGCAAACTCTCGCCTAAATTGCCTGATCAACCCATACTTTTGTCTATAAACACGAGAACTTGCGTTGAACCAGGAGTGAAATCCACACTTTGACGCACAATTCTCTTTTATTTCATCAAAAACAGGAACGAAGTTGTTAAGCCAGGGGTGAAACCCTAACCTTGACGACTTGTTCCGACTTTTACTTGGTTTTACGAAACTCTCACCAAGGTCTCGACGGACTCCAACGACCTGAAGTCACGGTATGACTAACGGGGTATGTTCCAAACACCCAAGAATCGAGGCAAAGGCACAGTCCTGAAGGTCAAAATGTGTACAACAAGACCTTGTGAATAGTCGAATCACTTTGGTAAGTCGATGTCTGAATAGCCGCAGGCGACCTATTTCTCGATTTTTATGTGTCTTGATTCTGTGCCCGCAACTGCCGACTCTGATGATTCGTCGATTTTATGCGTTTATATGTGTGTTTATCTGTTTTTTGTGTTTAAATTCTGGAGACTTATTCGACTTTTGCTTTCACTTCGATCGACATGCACGACTCGCACTGCACTCCTATCTCAAAACGCTGACAAATTGCTAAATTATGGACGACCTTATGCTATGTTATACGCTTGTACTACTATACTACTCGACAAGTTATTCGCGATCGCTATTCTCGAACGCTCGCAGACTTTTAATGATAGGTTTTGTATCCTGAGGTAGTCGGAATACTCTACGTGTTTCTATATGCTCCTATATGCCTCTGGTGATTAAATGCATATGTGCTTCTGTGTTCTGTGCTTTACGTGCTTATGTGTTTAAGTGCCTCTGTGCTTATGTGAATCTGTGATTATGTGATACATGTTTCATTGTGTTTCTGAGCTTTAGTAGTAGTAGGATTGTGAGGTGAGATTCGAATATGTCATGTTGAGTCCTGTGACGATGTCTGTTGCAGACAATGTCGTCATCTGGATCTCGCGCTACCCGAGATGCTCGCCGAAAGCAGGCAGACAAACGCCTTGCTGCCATGATCACTAAGCAAATGGCAAAGGTTGTACCCCAAGTCGTCAGCGAGCTGTACGAAAACATGAGAAAATCGTCTGAGGAATCCCGAACTGAGACTCCCTGATGGATCTGAGTTTGGTTTTGATTGTATTTTTCGTTTGAAATTAAGATGGAAATGGATGAGTTGTGCAGCGGAATTAAGATGGAAACAAACTTTGCATACAATCAAACGAGAGTATTGCTTTGATCAAACATTTTTCACAACGAACCGAAAGATTGAATTTATTTCAATTACGATTACAATTGCAATGATTGACTACAAACTCCCCCTCAGCCAGAGCTCAGTGTTTGTTCGTGCAAAGAAGACGGTGTTGCAAAGAGCTAATAGAACAGTACAGAGCACTGTTCTATTTATAGGCACTAGCAAACCACCGAGCATCTAAGCTGACGTCACCATGAAAGTGACATCTAACCTCCTAACAAACTCTAATCCCTGATCTATACAAACACTGCTATACTAACTACTGCTTAATACATTACATTACATAAAGACAGAATAAACAACTGTTGCATCCCTCCACTGCTGTGAACCCAGCAGTACTTGTCCGGATCAGCAGTGCTTGAACCAAGGCAGTAGATTGAACAACAGGGCTTTAGTCTTTCATTAGGTCTTTACTTGAACAGCAGTTGTGGGTCAGTAGTTTGCACGATCAGTAGATAGGAGGTCAGCAGATGTTGAAATCACTTTCAAGGGGAGAGACTTGTATGTAACATCTGCTTATTCTGGATCCACTGCTCTGATCCAGTTTTGGCTTTTATTATCTGTTCCTCTGGTAGGGTTCAATCCCAACAATGTCCCCCTGGAATAGATAATGTCAAAACTCTTCATTATTGTGGAATTTTTATTGCCTCATCAGCAGTTCCCTTATCTGACCTTTAAATTGTAGTTCAAAGTCTAGGGCATCTGTGTCATCATCATCCCTGCTAAGTGGAAGATCAAGGAGATCCTGCAAATCTTCAAGACTCAGGCCAAGAGCTTGTTCCCTTGATATTTTCTTCACTTCTCCACCAGACCTGAGCAAGGTCAATATGTAGGTCTGTTTGTCAGTTTCCCACTTTTATATTTTTTAGCCTGGTGGGTTTCTTGGGAGATGTTTATTTGCAGAGGTGTTTGGTGAGGCTGGCCTATTCATGACTGGCTGAGCAGTACTTGCAGATTGTTCCAATTCAAGATCTTCTTTTATCATTAATTTAATGCCCTCTTTTACAACAACATTTCCAGCTTTTAGGTCTTGAATTGTTTCAGCACCTGACTGGTTTTGACTCCTTCTTTTGTAGATGGCAGCACCAGCTGGAGCAGTGGTTCTTTTGACTTGCAGCTTTGGTGGTCTTTTTGAGACCTCTGCTTTGGAATAGTCAGGCTTCTGAGGAACTTTGGGATCTTTCTTCCTCAATTCTTCTAACCTTTTGTAGGTATCTCTGACCCTATCTTCTCCCCACTTTGTCACTGAATTCTTTGACCCATAATCAGCAGCTATCAGCTCCTCTTTCATTCTCTTCAACTCTAATGCCTTATCAGCTTCAAACTGTTTGAACTTTTAAGGAGGAGTCTGCTTGACCTTATTTTTAATCATTTCTTGAATCCTGGCTGCCTCTTTTTCAAGCTCAGGAATGGTCCAGTTTTTGTACATGTGTTTCTCCCCCTTGTATTTCTTGTAGGTCATGATGTTCTCAATGTAGTCTTTTCTCAAGGACTCATCTGCCCTTTCTGAGATTTTCTGACATACATTTTTGGCAAATTGCTCCATAGTTCTGACCTGTGTGAGTAAAAACTGATAGTTTTGCTGAAATTCTCTATCAGATTTCCCTTGTCTGTTTCTGATTGCGATATCCTATGCTTGCTTGGCCTTGAGTTTCAAATATTCTTCGATATTGTTTGGCCTGGGATATCCTTCAACTGATGGCAAACTCCTTTTAGCTGGGTCATCCTCATAGTAAAAGGATTTGATTTCTTCCCTAACTGCAATGAGTTCCAGAGGAAATGAGACACCAGCAGGAGGTAATGGCTTTAGAATTTGAGCTGAAGAGAGAGGTATGGGTTTTGGAATTGTGACAAGTGATAGAGATTTTGAAGATGTTGGTGGTGGTGAATTGTCATCATCTTTAAGAATTAGTCTTCTCCTTTTTGTTTGAGGAGGGACTGATGATGTTTTGGGTGGAACAGTGGTGGTAGATTTGGAGGCAGTGGTTTGTGATTGACTAACAGCTGTTGAAACAACTGGTGTTTCAACCACTGTTGTCATTACAACATATGTTGTAACATCTGCTGTCTTCTGCTTTTTGTCAGCAGGTGATGTTGTTTTTGGTGGTGCTGGTGGTAAAGCAGTGAATGTGGTGTGTGTTGAAGTGGTGTGTGTTGAAGTGAGAACAGATGTTGAAACCACTGAAGTACCAGCAGTAGTTGATACAACAGGAGTTACAACAGCTGTTTTGGATGGTGGTTTTAGAGCAGACTTTGAACGTCTGGTTAGGATGGACTTGGGTTGCCTTACTTTTCTAGTAGGCTTCTTCTTTTCCTCAACAGGATTTTCATCATCCTTTGACCCAGAAGTACCCTGATCTGGATAATCCACCCTAGCTTTCTTCTTGGCCTCTCTATCCTTTTTGACACTTGCAACTGCTTCTGCCAGTGCATTTGTAGTCTCATCAATTTTCTTGCTACCATCTGGCAAAGGAATATTTTTAGTCATATTTTCTCTCTCTGGTTCAATGTAAAGACCATCATCTATTCCCTTCTTCTTCCACTCCTGAATTTTCTCCCCCTTTTTGGCATTATCTGAAGGGAGCTGATCAATAAAGAGGACAGTTGGAGGAGCAGTGCCAGTGGTATGCAGGATCTGAGCTTTTAGAGCTTTGAGATCAGCCTGGGTGTTCTTGAACCTAGACTCCAATGTATTTCTCAGCTTTAGTACATGTTTTTCATGTTGCTGATCTACCATTTGTGCTTGTTGATGGAGAGTTTTGCAACAGAGTTATCAAGTTTTTCAACACGATCCGTCAATTTCTGGTACTTTAAACCATCACCCAATTTAATGGGATCATCTAATTTCCCACTAGCAGTGGTTTTATCAGTGGTTGAGGTAGGGAGTTTACTCCAAACATTAACTACTGATGCCCCTTTTTCTTGGTACTGGGGTCTTCTCCCTTCAACACTTGACAGTCTTTTGATGTTGCCAGAGGTCAAGAAAAGTCCACTGGTAGATGTCAGAGGTGCTATGGAAGGAATTTCCTCCAAGGAAGTCTTATTAATGTAACCACTGTCCAGCTGCAAACCAATGGGTTCAACAGTTGTAGTGGCCGCTTCACTTGGATGACCACCAAGAGTTACTTGTAACTCAAGGGGTGTAACCTCCTCAGGTTGTGTTGGTGGGTTAGCAAGGATTGATACATCAGACCCAGTCATTTGTTGAGGTATATTCTCATTAATAGGTGATTGAGAAGGACTGGATAGTGCCTGGTTCAAATCGATTGCATCCAACAGAAGTTTAGTTGGTGGAGGAATTGTGGATGTGATGTTTGGTTTAGAAACAGAATTTGCCCCGGGAATTGGGCTGTGGATGATGGAATCAAGTGATTCCAGAGCATCATGATGTGGTGTCCCGATTTGTACAACCTGTTCTTTTTGTGAAGAAGCAGGAGGAGTTTCGGTTATGGTTTGAGATATTTTGACTAACTGCTGTGAGGAAGTAGCAGCAGTGGTTTCTTGTGACTTTTGTTTTGTCACTGGCATTTGCACTGGTATCTCATCCTCCAGAGTTGCCTTTTTGATGGGTTTGGGGGGGTTTTTGATTTTTCTTTTTGTGTGGCTTTTTGTGGATTGTAGGTGTGGGTTTCAAAACAGTTGTTCTGCTGCTTTAATCACCTTGAGCAGTGGGCTCAGCAGCAGATACCTGAGGAGCAGTGGTAGCTGCTAAATTCTGCTCAGGCACCTCTGCTTGTGTTTTGCAAGGTGTTAACATTCTTGTAAAAGTTTCAGCAGTTAAACTGTTCATTTGAAAATAATCACCTTGGTTTATTGCAGCAATATCATCCTTACTGAATTTCTTTTCAAAATAATAACTTAAAAACCTTGGAAACAGTAAGAATGATTTTGTTTCAACATTATTAACCAAATCATTAAAGATTTCCCGAGAATAATTAAAATTTTCTTCTTGAAGAATAGCATATCCCAGATTTTGAATCTTTAATGGTATTTCATTAAAAGAAGTGGGTTTGTTTGAAACACACATTAGGAGGGTATGAAATAAAAACCTTGTTGCAGAAGGAAAGAAACCTTTTTGTAAGGTAGCTTTCTTCATCATTGTGTCTGCATACCCTCTCTCAATAAAGTCAATTTTTAACTCGTTTTTAGGGAAAGAAGTTTTACCTTGCTAATCCTCGAGTTTAAAGACTTCTGATATAGATTGTGGCGTGATTTGAACAGCTTTTCCCTTTAAAGAGGAGTTAATGGCTACCACAGTGTCACCTTGTTTGTCAAGGGTTGCGTTTTTCCAAAACTCTCGTTGGGTTGCTAAGTAAATTGTTGCATCGGCGGTTAACAAAGTTTTGTACTTTGATTTAGCCATTTTGTTGATGATGGAGTCGAAAGCATCTGTGGTGTCGGGTTTTGTGAGAAGACCCAGAAGATTATGAGATGTTTTGTGCGGAAGTTCAGTGGGATTGGCCTTTTGAGAGGCCGCTTTCGACGATGATTTGGATGTGGGTTTTGAAGATGGCTTCGATTTTGTCGTTTTGAGGATGATGATCGAAGGAATTTGTGAAGAAATGAGATGGAAAAACTGCTTTGAGAAGAGAATTTTTGGAGAATTCAATTCGACAGTAAAACCCTGTTTTGGTGGTGAGTGGGGATTTTATAGAGGAAAAAGTGAATGCTGACGTGGCAGCGGTTACAAAAGGTCTGACTACAATGTACTGCCCACGTGACAAACCCTGATGAAATGAAGGACAGTACTTTTATGAAAGTTACTGGTGCAGACAGTGGTTATGGAAGCAGTGGATGATTTTCACTATCAGTGGATAGCATATCAGTGGATAAGACACTGCTTTTGAACAACAGTGTTTATCAAAGAAATGAGAGAACAGGGGTTGACTTTCAGCAATGGACAGACTTTGAAGCAGAGCAGACTTTTGAACAAGCAGTGGTTATGGCAGACTTTTAAGGATTTTAATGAAAATTTCATTTTTAGCTATTTTTAAGGATGGATTTTTGATTTTCTGAAAACATTTTAGTGCTTTTATTCATAGAAAAACAAGATGTTGCTTGTTATTCCATGTTTAGCATCCCAATTCTAGAGACCAAGCTTTCAAAGGTGGCTGTATCAAGTGCTTTTGTGAGCACATCTGCCAGCTGGTCTTTAGTTGGGACATGATGCAGAGAAATCAAACCTTTTTCATAGCAATCCCTCACAAAGTGATGTCTGATGTCGATGTGTTTGGTGGTTGAATGGGAAACTGGATTTTTGATGATATTTTCTACTGCCTGGCTATCCAACATGAGTGGTGTCTTTAAGGCAGTGATACCAAAATCCAGCAACTGATTTTGAAGCCACAGGAGTTGGGCTGTACAGCTTGCAGCAGCAATGTATTCAGCTTCAGCAGTGGATGTTGAAACAGCTGCTTGCTTTTTTGCTTTGCCAAGAGACTAAGCAATCACCTAGAAACTGGCACCCTCCTGATGTGGACTTCCTTGTGGTATTGCATCCAGCAAAGTCACTGTCTGAAAATCCTGAAAGCTTGATATTCCCATTAGCTGGATACCAGATACCAAGTGTGGGAGCACTTTTTATGAATTTGAATATCCTTTTTACAGCAATAAGGTTGGATTTTCTAGGGGCTGATTGACTTCTTGCACAAACACATGTTGCAAACATGATGTCTGGCCTAGATGCAGTCAGGTACAACAAAGACCCAATCATGCTTCTATATAGAGTTTGGTCAATCAGCTCATCCTTTTCATCTGACATGACAAGCTTATTTGTTGCCATGGGTGTGCTGCATGGTTTACAATCATTCATATCAAATTTATTCAAAAGTTCTTTAGCATATTTGCTTTGATGAATGAAAGTTCCATTTTGCATTTGCTGAACTTGGAGACCAAGAAAGCATTGCAGCTCACCCATTGCACTCATTTCAAACTCAGTTGTCATGAGTTCCCTAAACTCTGCACACATTTTGTTACATGTGCTTCCAAAAATAATGTCATCCACATAAATTTGGACAATCATTAAATCCTTCCCTCTCCATTTTAGAAACAGTGTTTTACCAATGGTACCTCTTTTGAAACCATTTGAGAGTAGGAAGTTGGAAAGAGTTTCATACCAGGCCCTTGGTGCTTGTTTCAGGCCATACAGGGCTTTGTTCAGCCTGTAGACATGATCTGGATAAAATGGATCCTCAAAACCTGGAGGTTGACAGACATACACCTCTTCTTGAATTTTACCATAGAGGAAAGCACTTTTGATATCCATTTGGAACACCTTCATGTTGTGGTTGACAGCAAAGGCCAGGAACAGTCTAATAGCTTCCAATCTTGCTACAGGGGCAAATGTTTCATCATAATCAATCCCCTCTTCCTGTCTGTAACCTTGAACCACAAGCCTGGCTTTATTTTTGACAACAATGCCCCTTTCATCAGTTTTGTTTTTAAAGACCCACTTTATGCCGATGGGACTAACATCTTTTGGCAGTGGTACAAGCTCCCATACTTGTTGTCTTTTGAACTGTTGGAGCTCTTCTTGCATGGCTTCTACCCAGCTGTTGTCTTTCAGTGCCTCTTGGTACTTGACTGGCTGATGGAGTGATAGAAAACCGCCAAAAAGACAAATGTTTTGGGTTTGGCTTCTTGTGAGCACCCCTTCATTTATGTTGCCAAGGATTTGATCAGGTGGATGAGATCTCAAGAAGATTAAATCTCCTTGGTATGGTATGATGGCATTTGTTGGTGAGGGCTGCAGATGTGTATCATCTGAGCTAACCACTGCTGGTGACTTTGATGACCCAGCAGTGGCTTCAAAAGGTGGTGGAATTGGTGGTAATGATGAAGACACATGCTGACTTTTATCCACTGTTTGGGGACATTTGTCAGCAGTGTTTGTTGATGTTGAAGCAGTGGTTGATGGGCTACTTTGGTCAACAACTGTTGAGGTAGCAGTGGTTGAGCTTTGACAGCTGTTTTGAACAACTGATGTTTTTCCCATTGTGGCAGACTTTTGAGGGATAATGATTTCATACCCATAGTCTGGTGTTGCATCCACTGATGTCCCTGCACTGTTAGTCTTGACAGCAGTATTTTCAAAAGTGAATTTTTCAAGGTCAAACAGATCAGCAGGATTTGCCGGGATTTTCATTGATGAGAGTTCATTGAACTTCACATTCAAGGTCTCCTCCACTGCCTTGGTCCGTGTATTAAACACTTTGTAGGCCTTGGCAGTGGTTAAGTATCCCAGATGATAACCACAGTCAATTTTTGTGACAACCCTCACTAAACCAGGTATCCGTACGACTTAATTAATAATTAATTACTGCTTAATTACTGTGCTTGTTTGAAATTACTGATGAACTGCTACTTGATTTCTGATACATGTACTTACTTGCATCATACTTTACTTGCTGTCACTCCATGTTTTGCTTACAGCACCTTTGTGACAACCTTGATGCACCAAAAGCACAGTAGCACTATAAACGGATAACCTATTGAACATGCTGATAAAGCCAGCATCAGGCAGACACTGCCTCTAAGGCCTGTATGAGCCATAAATATTTTCTACACTAGTGGTGAGTGTAGGGATACAACGGTTGTAGAACTGCGTCTCTAGGAATAAGTTACAATGACTGGATGTGCCTAAAACGTGCTCCAAGCACAAAAACTCAGCACTTTAATAAACAATCCAGCTTTTAGCTAACTATTAAAGTGCCAAAACATGAGAAAAATATTACTAGACACCTTCCAAAGTGTCAGGAATAAGTTGTGCCACTAAAAATAATAATAACGACACTTTAAAGCTTTGTTAAGCACTTTAACGGATTACTATCCAACCGAACAACCGGACATTACCCGGAACATGAAAATATTGTCATTTACATTGTTTTTCTTTTTCTGAGCCAGTTAGGGTCCCTGAATACCCTAACACCCGTCACAACTTACAACACACTACTAACCGGGTTAATCCCTAAACTTAACTAGATTAACCTAACTAGTTACTTAGTGTTTGGTTGAAACCTAACTAGATTACCCCCCCCCCCCCAACCGAATCGGTCACCATGTGACCCCACTCTTGTCCTAATCTTGATTAAAATACTCATGTTTGTCTAATATCTAGTGGACACATGATCCTTTGGGTAATAATCTTGTTAATTGTCTATAAGAACAAGCTTTAAACCAACATAACCTTAACCACTCACAACACCACTTCACACCTCTCTCTCCCTCTCTTTGGTTCTCGGCCGAGAGCACCCCACCACCATCCATCATTCTTCGAGTTTGATCATCACATTCCAAGATCATTCAAGCGTTAAGGATCACCTACAAGGAAGCTCGGTGCATTCGGAAGGCGAAGGACCTCCCTCTATTGCTTTTATCCTCTCATTTTGCGACTAGTTTCGTCCCTAGCCTCGAGCTAGTAGTAAGTTGCTATAATCACCCTCTAGAACTATCTTGAAGTGGTTAATATGATATGTAACGGTTAAAAGTCATGAACATACAAGTTGAAGCTTAAAAGTCTACTAAAAACACTAAAAGTGGTGGTTAAAAGCTCATAAGTTGTGTAAAAGATGTAGTATTTGTTTTGTGTAGTTATTTGGACCCGATCTATGTTGTGGTAGCTCGGATCATCGTTTAACCCGGATTGGTCATGATCTTGGATCATGACATAAGGTTGTTTTGGGAGTAACAAGGGTTAAATGATGAAACTCTACCACACACGAATCATGAACTTGTGTAAAAGTGATTTTACTTGTGAAATAGTGTTTAAAACTAGTAGATCTACGGATCTACAAGCGGTATTTTCAAAGGACCGAGTGTCAAAGGAACCATGCTTTCTAAAGACGGATCTTACACTAACAAGAATGATTTTTAGAACCCACAAGTGTGTAAACACTTGAGTAGCACAAAGTTTCGACAAAATAACTATTTTTGTAAAAGATGACGAGAAGTTGTAAAAACGGAATTTCTCTAAAAACAAGGTTTTTTACAAAATCGGATTGTTTTATATAAAGATCCACTAAAAGTAATGGAATTTACCTTATAATCTTGGATAAAACGCAAGTTCATGTAATTTATGCGATGTACATATTTATTTACTAGTTTGTTATTTTGGACATTGTTTTGATTGAACGAAAAGATTGTTGGTTTAATTTATAAAAGAAAATGATACGCTTAAAAGCGTGGCCACCTCCAGTTACAGGGGAAACTCTGGCGAAATTTTTCCAAAAACCTAACACTTAGAAATATTTTCACTATAAGTGTTAGAAATACTTTTTGACTTGTTTTCAAATTATAGATTTCGCCACGACTTTAATTACAAAACATCGGAGGTGGAATTTCACAAAATAAAACTTGGTAAATATATATTTAGTATATATTTTTCATAAAGTCACTTGATGTGTGTTTATGATTATTTTGTGAAAATACCAGTATTATTTTTAGGGTAAAAATAATACTATCGAATGTTAACGGATCCAAAATAATACGAACGCCTCTACAATTAAAATATAAGATACACCGGTAATTATTATTACCACTCGATCGTTAAAACGTAACTTACGCATTTTAAGAAAATATGACTTAACGCGTATTTTTGTCAAGGTATTATTTTGGGTAAATTTATGTAATAGAAAATATAATATTTTTGAGAAGAATATTTATATTTTGGAGTCAGAAATAGAATATATTCTAAGTGAGACTTAATAATATATTACGAACACACATGTATTAAATCCCCCATCCTTGGGAAGGAAAATGATTACCAAGTATACAGAATGTAAACACGAAATAGTTGTCTAACTATTTCCCGAAAACTTAAACCATAAAGCTAAGGCACGGTCGTCCGTCTAATAGAATTAGTACGTGTAGGTCGTCACACGGCTGCTTGATCAGGAGACATACTTGGTAGAGACGCACCACTGTGAGTTCATGTCCCCCTTTTCTCTTAACTGTTTTCAGTTTTTAACTGCGGGGGTGAAATACATGTTACTTTGATTACAAGTACTTTATACATGGTATGGTTAGCGTAAGGAGGTTTACTACTTAGATCATGTGAGTGGGTAGGAGCATTATGAGGCCATTAGTCCTCATGGTAGGACCAAGGTACAGGAGCGGTAGATCTATCTGGGTGTAGCGAGCCCAGCCCCAGGCCAAACTAGAAACGGACCTCGGGGTGACTTTGTGCCCAACGCGCATAAATCTGCTAGGTTTGAGTCTCCCTATTTGCACTTCACATATATCAGTGGCCTTGCAAACCATTGGTGATCTCAATTCCCTTATTTGCTACATACCAAGACTATTTTTATACTTACAAAGGTTTATTTACTCTCTTACACATGAACTCGCTCAACATTATTGTTGATTTTTCAACTTACATGTATTTCAGGGAATTAAAGGATCTGGCGCGGTATGACACGTTTTCCCGCTGCACTAGTTACGAGGTCATCCGGGTTTAGGGAATGTGACTCTTTCCTGGACAAGTCACAGTCCTTAAACTATGCTTATGTTATGTTGTGTTTATTGAACAATGTTTATGTCGTTAGGATGTGTTTCCGTTAAGACAATGTTGTTATATTTGGTTTTCAAAACTTAATCGAATGGATGATCTTGCATGATTTTATTTCATATAGCTTTGTTATGGTTAAGCTATGGTATTAAGAAGTCACACCAAATTAACCACGCTTCCGCAAAGCCAGGGTGTGACAGCTTGGTATCAGAGCTCTGATCATAGCGAACTAGGATTCTTTCTCGAGTCTAGACTATGATCACTAGGGCTCTCACGAAAACATTTTTACTGCATACCACTTAAGTCCAGATCCAAAACGTTTTTACAAACAAATGTTGAGCACATTTTTTTATAGGCTCAGTCTTGGAGGCTGAGGCTCGGTCTTGGAGGCCGAGGCTCGGTCTGGGAGATCGAGGTAGTTGGCTAGTGAGACTAGGAAGAGCAGTCTAAGAGGCTGGGAGAATTTGGCTAGTGAGACTAGGAAGAGCAGTCTAAGAGGCTGGGGGAATTTGGCTAGTGAGACTAGGAGTATCAGTCTAGGAGACTGGGAGGCTAGTGGGACTAGGAGAATTATTTGATTTCTTACTTGGTGACTTATGTGATTATTTGATTGTATGATTGACTGTTTGTGCATGTTTGTGTTTATGTTACAGACACCATGGACACCTCTGGCACAGGTGACTCAGACACCACAGGACCTAGACCTATAGTATCAGATGACCTAGAGTCTTCAGAGCACGAGGTCCACACATCCGACGTTACTAGCACGGACGAGGACGACTTTCAGCCCTTTGCCTTACCGGATGGTGCTGATGAGCTCGCTGATGGCCCTTTGGCCGGGGACCTACCGTTAGTGGAGATCCCTGCTCCCATACCACTTGCTTCATATCCTGCTTACGATTTGCTTCTCGACGCCGACGATGATGGCGACGTCGATCTGTTTGATGATGAGCCCTTAGAGGAGGATGTTCAGGGCGAGGCCCTTCTTGCTGCTGGTGATCTCTTGATGATCGCAGATGCTCCCGCCGAGGAGTCACCTGCTCACTCTCCGGTCCCAGACTCTTTCGAGTCTGTGGCCTCCGCACCTTCACACACCCAGAGTGCGCAGCACTTCTCACATGGATCTGATCCCGACCAGGCATCCTCTGTTGCCCCTATTCCCAGTTTTGCTTTCGACCACGACGATGTGGAGGACTCCGATCCTGTCTTTCCCCCAGGATTCGACTCAGATGAGGATATAGAGTTTATACACATGGATCAGCCTATGGAGGATCCAGTCGACCCAGTAGACCCAGTTGATCCCATCGAACCTGAGTTTGATTTTGAGATGACCTTGTCGATCCCCCACTTATTGCTGATGCACCAGTTGACCCTCTTGTTGCACCTCACCATGATCATATGCCAGTTCAATTTGATCGAGCACTTTTTGAGGCACAGATTGACCCACGAGATGAGCACGCCCAGCATAGGTCGATTCCTGCTGATGATGAGGTTCCACCTATTCCTCCTCATACCACTGATGCACGTCACGTTGATTTCTCTTTTTCATTCGCACAGTACACACCTCCAGCACGACCTGGAGAAGGTTCTTCGGTTCACCCTTTTGGACATGTACCGGTATCTATCCCTGCTATACCACCGTCTGCTACTTTTCCCCCTGTTTCTCCATTTCATGTGGCACCTTTTGATCCCACCAGTGAGCCGTTTCTCTGGACGTCACCTTCTGTTATGCCACCGACCGACCCCTATCATTCTTTCCATATGGGGTATACTATTGAGGACGTTTTGATGTCTTTTGTCGCCCAGCACGAGGCACACACACGGCGTATTCAGGAGCTCGAGAGAGCTCAGCCACCGCCGTGCCAGTGTCAGGGTCAGACCCACCCTGTTTCTTCGCAGCACTCTCGACCTTTACCACCAGACTATGCTGCACGCCTTTTGGCACTTGAGCAGCAGGTTGCTTCTTGGTTGCTTACCCAGAGAGCCATGGAGGAGGACTGGCTCCATTTGCGTCGCTTGTTTTACACTCACTTTCCCCCTCCTCCACCGCCATCCGTGTAGAGCTCTTCAGTACCGTATGGGTAGACGTTGGTGAGAAGACGGCGAATGCTTTTGACTGCACAACATTTTTGGAGACTACATTATGATTCTGACTTTTGTTGACATGTATTTGATGTACTGACACTGATTTGATATAGTTTTTGGACTAGGGTGATGTAGCCCTTAGTCGATGATGTTGTATGACACTGTGATGTACTTGTACGCTTACTATGTGGTCTCAATATATGGCAATCGCAGTATTCTCATCATACTTGATGCTTGATTTGGTTATTTATATTCTGTGACATGGGATGTTGTGTGATTGATGTTTGTAACATGGGATGTTGTGTGATTGATATGATTATAACATGAGATGTTATGTACTATTACTATCATTATATACGTACGCTACATTATGACCTGACTTACGTATTATAACATGGGATCTTTACTATGGCCTGACCAACGTAAACCATCTTTTAGAAGATGCCACCAAGACGTGAGACACGCATGCCTACCAATGAGGCAGAACTCCAACAAGTCATCGCTGCTGCCATCGCACAATACGCCGCTTCGCAAGGAGGACCCAGCGGAAGCAGCTCAAACAACAATGGCAACAACAATCCACCTCATGGTAATACTGATTCATTTAGACATACCATGACCTAATTGGATATCTATAGCAAAGACGCTAATGCCGTTCACATGTTATAATGTACGTGCAGGGTGCACCTACAAGCAGTTTCTAGACTGCAAACCGATCAACTTTGATGGCACAGGAGGTGCTGTCGCCTTTGTTCGTTGGGCTGAGAAAACTGAATCTGTTCTTCGCATGAGCAAATGCTCACTAGATCAGCAAGTCACCTATATCTCAGGGCTATTCTTAGATGGAGCCCTCTCTTGGTGGAATTTGCAAGTACAGACACTTGGTGAAGCTGCTGCCTACGCGCTAACCTGGACCGAGCTGAAGGAACTTATGCGCAAAAAGTACTGCTCTCGCGCGAAAATCCAAAGATTGGAAACCGAGTTCTGGCATTTGAAAATGGAAGGCCCAAAGATCGCAGAATACGTTCAAAGGTTCCATGACTTATCGCATGTGGTACCCTACATGGTCACTCCGGAGTTCAAGCGGATTGAACGTTTCATTTGGGGATTAGCTCCTCAAATCATAAGCATGGTGACCTCATCCAAGCCTGCGACAATTACTGAGGCAATCGATTTGAGCGTGGCTCTCACAGAGGAGGCTATTCGCCTGAACAAGTTTGGTGATGCTGAGACTAAGAAGAAAGAGACTCACGTCGAGTCATCAGGAGGTAACAAACGGAAGTTCTCGAACTTCAAGCAGGGCGCCAGTGTGGTTGTTAAGAAAGGAGGATCAGGCACGCCAGCTCAGGCTACAGCTGGTAGTGGAAAGAAAGGAAAAGGATATATGGGCACCCAGCCCAAGTGTAATACCTGCCAACGCCACCATACTGGCCATTGTAGTGTGAAAGTATGCGAAGCATGTGGAAAGCCGGGTCACTTGAAGGACACTTGTTGGGCCACTGCTGGCCAGGGAGGCCAGGGAGGATCCGGAAACAGAAATAACAACCGGGGTGGGAATGGAAATCGCCCACAAGGAAACAATGGAGGTAATGGGAATCGAGACAACAATGCTAACCAAGCGGGCGCCGTGAATCATAACCAAAGGAATAATCAAGCTGGAAATGGAGGTGGAAACGGGCAAAGACTTGGAAGCTTTAACTGTGGTGATATCGGGCACTTTAAGAGGAACTGCCCAGAGTTAAACCAAGCCCGTGGAAGAGTGTTTAATATTGAAGCGAGGGAGGCGCGCCAGGATCCCAATGTTGTCACTGGTACGTTCCCTGTAAACCAACGCTATGCATCCGTTTTATTTGATACTGGCGCCGATTATAGCTTCGTGTCGTTAGAGTTTAAGAATATGCTTGGTTTAGCCGCTAATAAGTTAAATATCCCCTACTCAATCGAATTGGCTAATGGGAAGTTAGTAGAAGCCAATGAAGTAATCAGAGGTTGTGTGATCGAATTGGGAGAGCGTGAGTTTGCTTTGGATCTACTACCAGTCCAGTTGGGAAGCTTCGACGTGGTGGTAGGAATGGATTGGTTATCAAGCAACAAGGCAGAAATAGTTTGTCACGAAAAGGTCGTTCGTATCCCAACCGAAGATGGCGAAACAATTGTGGTCCACGGGGAGAAGCGTGATACGCCGTTAAGAATTATCAGCTGCCTGAAAGCGCGAAAGTGTTTGCAGAAGGGATGTGTTGCCTTCCTGGCACACATTGTGGATAAGAAGGCTGCTGAGCCAAGAATAGAAGACATCCCTGTCGTGAGGGAATATCCAGAAGTCTTCCCAGAGGACTTACCTGGACTGCCACCTCAGAGACAAGTAGAGTTCCGCATTGACTTAGTTCCAGGCGCCGCGCCTGTGGCTAAGGCACCTTATAGACTTGCTCCGTCTGAGATGCAGGAACTGTCGACACAACTTCAAGAGTTGTTAGACAAGGGATTTATCCGACCAAGCTTCTCGCCTTGGGGAGCTCCAGTCCTGTTTGTCAAGAAGAAGGACGGTAGTTTTCGTATGTGTATTGACTACCGGGAGTTGAACAAGCTGACGATCAAGAATAGATATCCTCTGCCAAGAATTGATGATCTGTTTGACCAACTGCAAGGCTCAAGCTTTTATTCAAAGATCGATCTTTGATCTGGATACCATCAGTTAAGGATACAAGAGGAGAGTATCCCGAAGACAGCCTTCAGAACTCGTTATGGACACTACGAGTTCCTTGTTATGCCGTTTGGTTTGACAAACGCACCTGCAGTCTTTATGGATTTGATGAATAGAGTTTGCAAGCCGTACTTGGACAAGTTTGTGATTGTGTTTATCGACGACATCTTGATTTATTCAAGAACAAAGGCTGAGCACGAACAGCATTTAAGAGCTATTTTGGAGCTGTTAAAGAAAGAACAGCTATATGCCAAACTCTCTAAGTGCGAATTTTGGCTAGGTGAAGTCCAATTTCTTGGACATGTGGTAAATGGAGATGGAATCCATGTGGATCCAACCAAGATCAAAGCGATCAAGAATTGGGAGACACCAAAGACGCCAACCGAGATTCGACAATTCTTGGGTTTGGCTGGCTATTATCGAAGATTCATTGAGGATTTTTCAAAAATCGCTCAACCATTGACGCTCCTCACGCAGAAAGATAAGAAGTTTGATTGGGAAATCAAACAGGAAGAAGCGTTCCAGATATTGAAGGATAAGCTCTGCAATGCGCCAATCTTAGCACTACCGGAAGGTACAGACGATTTCGTGGTATACTGTGACGCCTCGCGTCAAGGATTGGGTTGCGTGTTGATGCAACGCCAAAAGGTTATTGCTTACGCATCACGTCAATTGAAAGTGCACGAAAAGAACTATACCACACATGATTTGGAACTTGGCGCAGTGGTTTTTGCATTAAAGATCTGGAGACACTACCTTTATGGTACAAGGTGTACAATTTTTACAGATCACAAGAGCCTACAACACATATTCAACCAGAAGGAGCTGAATATGAGGCAAAGACGTTGGGTTGAGTTGCTGAACGATTACGACTGCGAGATAAAGTATCATCCAGGGAAGGCGAATGTGGTCGCCGATGCCCTAAGTCGAAAGGAGAGGATCAAGCCCATAAGGGTTAGGGCTTTAGAAATGATTATCCGAACCGATCTTTCCTTGCGCATTCGTGCCGCGCAGAAAGAAGCTCTCAAGGAAGGAAACCTTGAAGAAGAATATCTCCGTGGGATGGAGAAGCTACTGGTACCAAACGAGGAAGGAACGTTACGTTTTGAGAAAAGGATTTGGGTTCCTTGGTTTGGAGGTTTAAGGAAGGTTATTTTCGATGAAGCTCACAAGTCGCGGTACTCTATCCATCCTGGAGCGGATAAGATGTACCAGGATCTCAAAGATTATTATTGGTGGCCTAGGATGAAAGGCGATGTTGCTGTTTATGTGAGCAAGTGCCTAACGTGTGCTAAGGTGAAAGCGGAATACCAGAAGCCCTCAGGACTTCTACAACAACCCGAGATTCCCAAGTGGAAATGGGAACAAATCTCAATGGATTTTGTTACAAAGTTGCCAAGAACGCCAAGAGGTCATGACACTATTTGGGTAATAGTGGACCGATTAACGAAGTTAGCACACTTCTTACCTATCAGAGAGAAGGATAATACGAGCAAGTTGGCCGAAATATACATGAGAGAGATCGTCGCACGTCATGGAGTGCCCCTCTCAATCATCTTTGATAGAGACGGAAGGTTCATATCAAGGATTTGGCAATCCTTCCAAGAAGCTTTTGGCTCGCAATTGAATCTGAGCACTGCGTTTCATCCGCAAACTGACGGTCAAAGCGAGCGAACGATTCAGACTTTGGAAGACATGCTGAGAGCATGTGTTATGGATTTGGGCGGTAGCTGGGATAAGCATTTGCCACTGGTCGAATTTTCATACAACAACAGCTACCACACCAGTATTGGTGCCGCGCCATTCGAAGCCCTTTACGGACGCAAGTGCCGATCACCCCTATGCTGGGCTGACGCAGGTGATAGACAGCTTGCTGGTCCCGAAATCGTCCAAGAGACGACAGACAAGATTGCGCAGATTCTAAAACGCATCGAAGCAGCTCGCCACAGACAGAAAGCCTATGCGGATCCAAACCGGAAACACTTGGAATTTCAAGTTGGAGAAATGGTTTTATTGAAAGTTTCACCCTCGAAGGGTGTGGCACGCTTCGGAAAGCGTGGGAAGTTGAATCCGCGTTACATTGGCCCTTTCAGAATTTTGGAAAGAATAGGACTAGTAGCATACAAGCTGGACTTACCTGCTGAACTCCATTCAGTTCACGATACATTTCATGTATCCAACCTGAAGAAAAGTCCAACTCAAGATACCATTGCCATTCCCATCGACGAGATTCATGTTGACGACACGCTCCATTTCGTTGAAGAACCGGTTGAGGTTACGGATTGGAAAGTAAACAAGACCCGCCGGAGCAGTGTCAAGCTCGTCAAGGTTCGTTGGAATGCCAGACATGGTCCTGAATACACTTGGGAGCGTGAGGACCGGATGAAAGAGAAATACCCCCACCTATTTCCTAAGAACCCTGCATCTACAAGCAGAACTTAAAATTTCGGGACGAAATTTTTCTAACGGGGGGAGAATGTGACAACCCTCACTAAACCAGGTATCCGTACGACTTAATTAATAATTAATTACTGCTTAATTACTGTGCTTGTTTGAAATTACTGATGAACTGCTACTTGATTTCTGATACATGTACTTACTTGCATCATACTTTACTTGCTGTCACTCCATGTTTTGCTTACAGCACCTTTGTGACAACCTTGATGCACCAAAAGCACAGTAGCACTATAAACGGATAACCTATTGAACATGCTGATAAAGCCAGCATCAGGCAGACACTGCCTCTAAGGCCTGTATGAGCCATAAATATTTTACTACACTAGTGGTGAGTGTAGGGATACAACGGTTGTAGAACTGCGTCTCTAGGAATAAGTTACAATGACTGGATGTGCCTAAAACGTGCTCCAAGCACAAAAACTCAGCACTTTAATAAACAATCCAGCTTTTAGCTAACTATTAAAGTGCCAAAACATGAGAAAAATATTACTAGACACCTTCCAAAGTGTCAGGAATAAGTTGTGCCACTAAAAATAATAATAACGACACTTTAAAGCTTTGTTAAACACTTTAACGGATTACTATCCAACCGAACAACCGGACATTACCCGGAACATGAAAATATTGTCATTTACATTGTTTTTCTTTTTCTGAGCCAGTTAGGGTCCCTGAATACCCTAACACCCGTCACAACTTACAACACACTACTAACCGGGTTAATCCCTAAACTTAACTAGATTAACCTAACTAGTTACTTAGTGTTTGGTTGAAACCTAACTAGATTACCCCCCCCCCCACAACCGAATCGGTCACCATGTGACCCCACTCTTGTCCTAATCTTGATTAAAATACTCATGTTTGTCTAATATCTAGTGGACACATGATCCTTTGGGTAATAATCTTGTTAATTGTCTATAAGAACAAGCTTTAAACCAACATAACCTTAACCACTCACAACACCACTTCACACCTCTCTCTCCCTCTCTTTGGTTCTCGGCCGAGAGCACCCCACCACCATCCATCATTCTTCGAGTTTGATCATCACATTCCAAGATCATTCAAGCGTTAAGGATCACCTACAAGGAAGCTCGGTGCATTCGGAAGGCGAAGGACCTCCCTCTATTGCTTTTATCCTCTCATTTTGCGACTAGTTTCATCCCTAGCCTCGAGCTAGTAGTAAGTTGCTATAATCACCCTCTCGAACTATCTTGAAGTGGTTAATATGATATGTAACGGTTAAAAGTCATGAACATACAAGTTGAAGCTTAAAAGTCTACTAAAAACACTAAAAGTGGTGGTTAAAAGCTCATAAGTTGTGTAAAACATGTAGTATTTGTTTTGTGTAGTTATTTGGACCCGATCTATGTTGTGGTAGCTCGGATCATCGTTTAACCCGGATTGGTCATGATCTTGGATCATGACATAAGGTTGTTTTGGGAGTAACAAGGGTTAAATGATGAAACTCTACCACACACGAATCATGAACTTGTGTAAAAGTGATTTTACTTGTGAAATAGTGTTTAAAACTAGTAGATCTACGGATCTACAAGCGGTATTTTCAAAGGACCGAGTGTCAAAGGAACCATGCTTTCTAAAGACGGATCTTACACTAACAAGAATGATTTTTAGAACCCACAAGTGTGTAAACACTTGAGTAGCACAAAGTTTCGACAAAATAACTATTTTTGTAAAAGATGACGAGAAGTTGTAAAAACGGAATTTCTCTAAAAACAAGGTTTTTACAAAATCGGATTGTTTTATATAAAGATCCACTAAAAGTAATGGAATTTACCTTATAATCTTGGATAAAACGCAAGTTCATGTAATTTATGCGATGTACATATTTATTTACTAGTTTGTTGTTTTGGACATTGTTTTGATTGAACGAAAAGATTGTTGGTTTAATTTATAAAAGAAAATGATACGCTTAAAAGCGTGGCCACCTCCAGTTACAGGGGAAACTCTGGCGAAATTTTTCCAAAAACCTAACACTTAGAAATATTTTCACTATAAGTGTTAGAAATACTTTTTGACTTGTTTTCAAATTATAGATTTCGCCACGACTTTAATTACAAAACATCGGAGGTGGAATTTCACAAAATAAAACTTGGTAAATATATATTTAGTATATATTTTTCATAAAGTCACTTGATGTGTGTTTATGATTATTTTGTGAAAATACCAGTATTATTTTTAGGGTAAAAATAATACTATCGAATGTTAACGGATCCAAAATAATACGAACGCCTCTACAATTAAAATATAAGATACACCGGTAATTATTATTACCACTCGATCGTTAAAACGTAACTTACGCATTTTAAGAAAATATGACTTAACGCGTATTTTTGTCAAGGTATTATTTTGGGTAAATTTATGTAATAGAAAATATAATATTTTTGAGAAGAATATTTATATTTTGGAGTCAGAAATAGAATATATTCTAAGTGAGACTTAATAATATATTACGAACACACATGTATTAAATCCCCCATCCTTGGGAAGGAAAATGATTACCAAGTATACAGAATGTAAACACGAAATAGTTGTCTAACTATTTCCCGAAAACTTAAACCATAAAGCTAAGGCACGGTCGTCCGTCTAATAGAATTAGTACGTGTAGGTCGTCACACGGCTGCTTGATCAGGAGACATACTTGGTAGAGACGCACCACTGTGAGTTCATGTCCCCCTTTTCTCTTAACTGTTTTCAGTTTTTAACTGCGGGGGTGAAATACATGTTACTTTGATTACAAGTACTTTATACATGGTATGGTTAGCGTAAGGAGGTTTACTACTTAGATCATGTGAGTGGGTAGGAGCATTATGAGGCCATTAGTCCTCATGGTAGGACCAAGGTACAGGAGCGGTAGATCTATCTGGGTGTAGCGAGCCCAGCCCCAGGCCAAACTAGAAACGGACCTCGGGGTGACTTTGTGCCCAACGCGCATAAATCTGCTAGGTTTGAGTCTCCCTATTTGCACTTCACATATATCAGTGGCCTTGCAAACCATTGGTGATCTCAATTCCCTTATTTGCTACATACCAAGACTATTTTTATACTTACAAAGGTTTATTTACTCTCTTACACATGAACTCGCTCAACATTATTGTTGATTTTTCAACTTACATGTATTTCAGGGAATTAAAGGATCTGGCGCGGTATGACACGTTTTCCCCGCTGCACTAGTTACGAGGTCATCCGGGTTTAGGGAATGTGACTCTTTCCTGGACAAGTCACAGTCCTTAAACTATGCTTATGTTATGTTGTGTTTATTGAACAATGTTTATGTCGTTAGGATGTGTTTCCGTTAAGACAATGTTGTTATATTTGGTTTTCAAAACTTAATCGAATGGATGATCTTGCATGATTTTATTTCATATAGCTTTGTTATGGTTAAGCTATGGTATTAAGAAGTCACACCAAATTAACCACGCTTCCGCAAAGCCAGGGTGTGACAATTTTGGCTTTAAATTTTGAAATGGAATCTTTTAAGTTCAAAATAAAGCATGGGCAGCCAAACACTTTGAAATATGAGATCAGTGGTTTGATTTTATACAGAATTTCATAAGCAGTCTTTTTGTGCCTGGGGTTTATTAAAACTCTATTTTGGACATAGCAAGCAGTATTTACTGCCTCTGCCCAAAAAGTTAATGGCAAACCTGAATCAGCAAGCATGGTTCTGGCAGTCTCAATCAAAGTTCTGTTCTTTCTTTCAACTACCCCATTTTGCTATGGTGTTTTAGGGATGCTGTACTGCCTTACAATCCCTTTCTTCACACAGAAGGCATCCAACTCCTTATTTTTAAATTCTGTGCCATTGTCACTCCTGAAGCTTTTCACTGGAAGGTCAAATTGCTTTTCAACCTGTGTCACAAAGTCTTGCAAAATGCCTGCAGTCTCATCTTTTGAGTGTAAAAAGAAAGTCCATGTAAACCTAGAAAAGTCATCAACAATAACCAAACAATATCTTTTCTTTTTGAGACTCATGACTTGAACTGGGCCAAACAAATCCATATGTAGCATTTGCAAACACTGGGTTGTTTTGGACTCTTCAATGGACTTATAAGAACTTTTATGATGTTTTCCTTTTAAACAGGAAATACAATGTTCAGGACATGAAAACAATTTTTGTGGTAGGCCTCTTACCAAACCATTTTTTGAAATTTCAGTGATTGTCTTAAGATTTGTGTGCCCCATTCTTCTGTGCCACAGTTCTGTCTCTTTGTTAGAGGCAGCTGAGAACAGACATGCATCAGCTCTGGGACACTCTTTTGACATATCAACAACATAAACATTGCCACTTCTTTGAGCAACAAGTTTTGTTTGACCAGTTTTTATTATTGCTTCAATCCTTTTGACCATTTCTGGTCCAACAATCCTACAACACTCCTTTGTGAAGAATGACCCATACCCTTTTTCACTCATTTGTGAAACACTCAGAAGGTTGAATTTTAGATTGTCTATCAGATTGACATTTTCAAATTTTACATTGCCAGACTGTACTGTGCCAGACCCCAGAACCTTTCCTTTACTGTTATTCCCAAAGGATATATCACCCCCTCCATGAATTTTGAAATCTTTGAGTAGGGCTTTACATCCAGTCATGTGCCTGGAGCCTCCACTATCAACATACCAAAGGCTACCTAAAACAGGCAGAAGCTCCCTGCACATGAAGTAAAAGGATTAGTTCATTAGGGTTTCCAAAGCCAATAAGGCTTTGGATGGGGTCTCAACAGTGTCTGGGATGGATGCACATTGATGGACAGTGGTTAGGTCAGGGGTTTGGACAGTTTTAGTACTGTTTCTTGCTAACCACTGTTGGGGGTCTTGACCAATCACCTGTTGGTACCCAAAAGGATGCCTATTCACTTTAGGTTTAGAGGGCCTTTTGTAGGCCTCATAAACGTGTGGAATCCTCTGGTAAGACTGTTTTTCTCTGCCTTTTCTGAACTGATTGGCAGGTGGTGCATCAGTAACCTGAACATCTCTTTTGACAAATGTTTGGTTCAGCTGTTTTGTGACAGCTGTTTGAACTGGCACAAACAGTGGTTGGTTTTTGGTGAATTTGACTGATGATGTTGATGGACTCAAGGATGTTTTAGCAGTGTATTCATTCTTTTTTTACATCAAAGTTTTTGAGATACACACATGCTTGAGTTTTGTGGTTTGATTTACCACAGACAATGCAGCTTTCTGCAGAAACAATGACACTTGTTTTGTTTAAATCATAAGCTTTTAAATGGAAACAATCTTTTGTTAGATGATTCCTTTTCTCACAAAATTCACAAAACAGGTTATTGATCTTTTCTCTCTTCTTTCTCTTTTCGGATTCTTTTGCAGCAGAGTTTTTAACCTCTGCTGGGATATCCTTGAGAGGAATGACTTTAGCTTTTGGAGCTTTAACACCATCAGTTGATATAAAGTCCATGGGCTTGAAATTTTCAAGAATATCACACTCATCAGACCATTTTGGTTTAAACTGATAATTTTCAAGCTCCTCAAAAGTAGAGGATCCCATTGGTCTGTCAAGTGTGATTTTGTTACCAAGTTTGTCAGTGATTTTCACTTCTTGGCCATTCTTGTTTGTGGGGATGAACTCAGTGGTTACATCAGTGGTTTGAACAAATTTTTCAAAAACAATGTTTTCATCATCATGTTTTCTATAACCAACACCAAATTTCACATTGCTTTTTATCTGTTTTTCAAGCATAACCTCATACCCTTTGCATGATTCCACCCATTTTTCACAGGTAATCTGGGTGGACTCTAACTCCTTTTTGCAAACTTGGTATTTTTCTACCATAGTTTGGAGTTGAGTTTTGGTTATGCTCTGCTCTTCTTTCAGACTGCTGATCTCTTTATCCTTTTCAGCCAATTTGTTTCTAAGTTCTTTTAACAACTTTTCAAATTTGACTTCATCAGACAAGACTTTGTTCCTAAGGTTTTCATTTACCTCTTTGATGTTAGCAAAAGCAATAATGCAATTGTCTGAACACAGTTTTTCAAGAACTTGAGGTGATACCTTGGCAGCAGCCGTCATTGCACAGTCACATTGATGATCCTCTTCATCATCAGCTCTTGCTTCTTTCTCACCTGCTATTTTCTCTTCCTCTTCTTCTTTGTCCTCTTTGGACCTGGATGTGTCAGTGGTTCAATCAGGGTTCCTGAACTTTCTCCCAGCAGTAGTTCATCAGCCACAACAGTAACCACTGCTTCAGTCACCTCATCCACTGTTTCAGCACTTAGCTGTTCACCTTCAGTTTCAACCCCCTCTGGTATTGACTCTAAAGTCATCAAACAAAATTCATCATTAGAAGGTTCATTAAAGGCATAGAGAGCAAAATTTTCATCACTAAGCTCATCAGGCATACTGCTCCAGTCAACAAAGCCTTGAGTGAAAAAGCTTTGCTGATCTGGTTGTACCACTGCTGGAGCAGCTGTTTGAGGTGTAGCAGATTGCACTTGTGCCTGGGGTACAGGGGTTTGAACATACTGAATTTATGGAACAGTAGTTTGGACATAATGCACAGGCACAGGGGTAGCAGCATAGTGAGCAGTGTTAACATGAGCTGCAGGGGTATATTGGGTATAGTGCACAGTGCTTTGGTTTTGTGGTCTAGGGTTTGAGCTGGGATGAGTGATTATAGGACCAGTAGTTTGACTCCTGCATTCCCTAGCAAAATGGCCTAGCCTATTGCACTTGTAACACTTGATTTTCGATTTATCCAACCCAACCCTTAGATTTCCATGTAACCCTGGGAATTTTCTCCCTGTTCTTTTGTAGAATTTGCTTGTTCTTACACTAAGCAAAGCCAACTGATGCAAAATGTCCATCTCTTCTAAGTCAGTGGGATCAAAATGTTGTAAATCATTGAGTTCAAAACACAAATTATCTGACATCTGGTTTTCATTTGCAGTAAATGCATAGTTTGCAGAGTGAGGATCAGGGTTGTTAAAATTTGCACCAGCAGTTATATCAATGAAGTGATCATAACCCTGTTCCTTACCACTGCTAACAGATTCTTCCTGACCCAAAAGAGCTGTGCTGCCGAATGAATAATCATCAGCAACTTTTCCAGACTCTTGCAACTTCCTTTTCTGGTTTAACTCCCTCTCATAGGTCAGGAGTCTACCATGAAGTTGGGTCAGGGTCAGATCTTTGAACTCAGCAGAGTTTCTGGTGACAAAAGCTATGGTGTCCCATTTTTCTGGTAGTAACCTAAGGAACCTGCTATTTTGAGTTGAATTTGGAAAAGTTACTTTAACAAGCCTTAGTTCACTGATGAGACAACTGAACCGCTCAAATTGTTGAGTCAGTGATTCACCCTTGATGTGACAAAATGTTTCATACTGCTGGTTCAGTATTTCCCTTTTGTTTTCAATGACTTCTTCAGTCCCCCCAAACTGTTCCTTCAATGCATCCCATAGCTCTTTGGCACTGTTACAATGTAACAGTCCAGCATAGATCTCATTTGGTAATGCAGATGCTATGATGCTAAATGCTTTGGCATCGAGTTCGAACTTTTGAAAATCAACTTCAGTATAGTTATCAGTTGGTTTAGGAACGAACTTCTTTGGATCCTCAGCACTTGGCACCATAGGAACATGGGGACCAAAAACAACAGACCTCCAACATCCAGTGTTCTGTTGAGCAAGGATGTGACCCATCCTTCTCTCCCAGATGTTGTATTCATTACGTTTAAGCATAGGTGGTTTAAAAAGAGAGCCAATGTTATTCTTATCATCTTGTGATTGTGACGTCATCTTGGTTGTTTTACAGGTACTGATTAATCAACTTTAATGGTGATTAAACCTTACTCTGTTTTTCAACAAACCGAACAAACTATCGATATCAACGATTTTGAGCTGAACTATTTATGTCAAAATGATTGTTAAATCAAATTTGACTGTCCAAGCTCTGATACCAATTGATGGATCTGAGTTTGGTTTTGATTGTATTTTTCGTTTGAAATTAAGATGGAAATGGATGAGTTGTGCAGCGGAATTAAGATGGAAACAAACTTTGCATACAATCAAACGAGAGTATTGCTTTGATCAACCATTTTTCACAACGAACCGAAAGATTGAATTTATTTCAATTACGATTACAATTGCAATGATTGACTACAAACTCCCCCTCAGCCAGAGCTCAGTGTTTGTTCGTGCAAAGAAGACGGTGTTGCAAAGAGCTAATAGAACAGTACAGAGCACTGTTCTATTTATAGGCACTAGCAAACCACCGAGCATCTAAGCTGACGTCACCATGAAAGTGACATCTAACCTCCTAACAAACTCTAACCCCTGATCTATACAAACACTGCTATACTAACTACTGCTTAATATATTACATTACATAAAGACAGAATAAACAACTGTTGCATCCCTCCACTGCTGTGAACCCAGCAGTACTTGTCCGGATCAGCAGTGCTTGAACCAAGGCAGTAGATTGAACAGCAGGGCTTTAGTCTTTCATCAGGTCTTTACTTGAACAGCAGTTGTGGGTCAGTAGTTTGCACGATCAGTAGATAGGAGGTCAGCAGATGTTGAAATCACTTTCAAGGGGAGAGACTTGTATGTAACATCTGCTTATTCTGGATCCACTGCTCTGATCCAGTTTTGGCTTTTATTATCTGTTCCTCTGGTAGGGTTCAATCCCAACACTCCCAAAGCTGCTTTCAGCTTCAAACAGTTCAAGGCTTGTGGACCGAAAGAGTTCACCGGAGAAAAAGGCCCAACAACTTTGTTTCAATGGTTTGACTCGATCGAAGTCACACTACGACAGAGCGGTTGCCCCGATAACCTACGCACTCTCAACGCGACTGGCGTCTTCCAGTCCCGCGCTTTAGACTGGTGGACGGCTGAGAGAAACAAACGTGGGAATGATGCAGCCTACGGTCTGTCGCGGGACTGCTCAAGGAAGTCATGCTAGAAGAATTATTCCCTCCTTATGAGCGCCAAAAGTTAGAAGATGAATTCTGGCACATAAAGCAGAAGGATGGAGAAAACGCTGCACTCACTGCTCGCTTCAAGCTGCTCAGCATTATCTGTCCTGATCAAGTCAAGAATCCAGAGATCGCAATCAAGAAGTATATCCGAGCCCTGCCTGACTGTATTGCAGATTTCGTGCAAGCGGCTAAGACTACAACGATCGAAGAAACTTACCTACTGGCCACTGAAATCAACGACAAGCGGGTCAAGGCTGGTGTCTGGGATAAAACTTCGAAGCACTTGCATCAAGTCACCGCCGCACCAACTGCTGAAACCGCCCCCGCTCAATCATCAAAGACCTCACGCCGCAAGAAGAAGAACAACAACAGCAGCTGCAGCAACAAGAACTGTGCTGTCACTACCACTGCTGCTCCACTCCAAGCCGTACCGGCCCAGCAGCAGCACCATCACCGTCCAGCACCAGTTACTTATGCACCACCAGCAAAGCGCGCATACACAGGCCCCCACCCGGCTTGCCCGACATGCTCTTATCATCACCCGGTGGGTCTCGCCTGCCGTTTCTGCGCTCACTGCAATATGTACAGCCACTTCACTGTCAATTGCCGTACTGGTCCCCGTCAAGCACCAGCTCAAGCCACTGCTCATCAAGCTCTGCTCCTAGCCCCGCAAGGCCAACAAGCAGCTCAGGCACCTGCGGTCAACGCCCGAGTCTGCTTTGCATGTGGTGATCCCAGCCATTTTTCAAACATGTGCCCAAACAGGGTTGTGAAATAAGAGCCCCAGCAGTAGCAGCAGCCTCACCAGCAGCAACAGCAGCAGCAACAACAAGCCGCACGCGCCAGAACCTTCAACATCAGTGTGCGCCAAGCCCAGGCTGACAACAACGTGGTCAATGGTACGTTCCTTGTGAATGGTATTTGTGACAACCCGCACTAAACCAGGTATCCGTACAACTTAATTAATGATTAATTACTACTTGATTACTGTGCTTGATTGAAACTAGCTGATAAACTGCTACCTGCATATTGATACATGCACTTACTCGCATCATACTTTATTTGCTGTCACTACATTAATTACATACTGAACCCTAGTGACAAACTTGATGCACAAAAAGCACAGTAGCACTAAACGGATACACAGTGAACATGCTGATATAACCAGCATCAGGCAAGTACTGCCTCTAAGGCCTGTTAAGAGCCTCATATATTTTGACTACACTGGTAGTGAGTGTAGGATATAAGGGTTGTGTTACCGCGTCTCTAGGGATAAGATACACTGATTCGGATGTGCCTAAAACGTACTTTAAGTACCAAACACAGCACTTTAACAATTTAACCAGCTTCTAGCTGACTAGTAAAGTGCCAGAAATGAGAAAATATCACTAGACACTTTCTAAAGTGTCAGGAAAACAAAATGTGTCACTAAAAATGTAATAACGACACTTTAAAGTCTTTTGTAACACTTTAACGGATTACTACCCAACCGGACACCCGGACTTTACCCGGAACATGAAAATTTTATTATTTTCACTTTTATATTTTACCTGAACCAGTTAGGGTCTCTGATTACCCTAACACCCGTCATAACATGTTACACGTAACTAACGGAGTTAGCTATTTAACTTAACCTAATTAACTAAACTAAACCCCTAACTAAACAAGCTTGGATCGAACTAGATACCCCCCCCCCCCCATGACCGAACTCGGTCACCTAGTGACCCCACCCTTGTACTTGGTGATTTGGTTGATCTTGTTGTGTCTAATATCTTCACTACATATGAACCATTGGGTAATACCATCTTAACTTGTCTATAAATACACACTAAGCTAGAGAGTTATCATAACACACTTAACACCAACTCACTCATCTCTCTCTCTCCCTTACCCACTCTCGGCCGAACACCCTACACACCACCATCACAATTTTCGGTTCTTGTCTCATCATTCCAAGGTCATACACACATCCAAGATCACGTATAAGGAGCTTTGGTGCAAGCGGAACACGAAGGACCACTCCCGTTGGCTTTTATCCACGCGTTTTTCGTCACGATTCTTCCCTAGCCCCGAGCTAGAGGTATATTGTTTAAAACTTGTTTTTACACTCATCTAAAGTGGTTAAAAGGATATTTGTCGGTTGAATCTCGTTATATTGAAAGATGGAACTTTAAAGTCTAGTAAAATCATAAAAATGGTGGTTAATAGCATATAACTTGTGTAAAAGTCGTGGGACTTGAAATTTGTGCTTATTGTGACCCGATCTATAATGTGGTAACTCGAATCTTCGTTTAACCCGACTTTGTAAAATCATGTATCATCACATAAGCTTGTTTTTGAAAGATACAAGGGTTAAAGGTGAAACACTACCACATTTTAGAGACATGAACTTGTGTGAAAATATTTTAGTTGTGTAAAAGTGATTTAACCGGTAAAATGGTGTTTAAAACTAGCGGATCTACGTATCCGCAAGTGGTATTTTTGAAAGACCACACTTTAAAGAAATCATGTTTTTCTAAAGATGGATCTTACACTAATAAATGCGATTTTATAAGCCACAAGTGTGTAGACACTTGTGAAATGGAAAGATCCGACAAATAACTATTTTTGGGAAAATGACTAGAAGTTGTAAAGACGGATTTTGCTAAACACAAGGTTTTTATGAGATTAAAGCTACCCTATATAAAGATCTACATATGTAAAGGGTGATCTACATATAAGTTACGGAAAAACTACAAGTTCATGCGATTATGTGATTTACATACCTGTCGACTAGTTTGATGTGTCGGAAATTGTTGATTGTATAAAGAAGATTGTTGAATTGATTTGTTAAAAGAAAATGATACGCTTGAAAGCGTGGCCACCTCCAGTTACAGAGGAAACTCTGGCGAAATTTTCTAAAAACCTAACACTTAGACTTTTTACACAACAAGTGTTAGAACTATTTTGAGCATACTTTTGAAACATAAATTTCGCCAGTACTACATTTTACTAAATAGTCGGAGGTGGGATTTTCACAAAGATTAACGTGATAAATATATTTGTCACAACACTGTTTATGATTATTTTGTGAAATACATAAATATTATTTTAGGGTAAAAATAATATTTACAAGCGTTAATGATTCCAAAACTTTGCGAACGCTTACACAAACATATAAGTTACACCGGTAATTACATTACCACAAGATTGATAAAACGTAACTTACGCACATGTATTAAATCCCCCATCCTTGGGAAGGAAGATAACTACCAAGTATATACGACATGTAACACGAAATAGTTGTCTAACTATTTCCCGCAAACATAAACTGTAAAGCTAAAGCACGGCCGTCCGTCTAATAGAATTAGCACTTGTAGGTCGTTGCACAGCTTACTATATTGGAGACGCTTGATAGAGATACGCATTCACTGTGAGTTCATGTCCCCCTTTTCTCTAACTGTTTTCAGTTTTCTTAACTGCGGGGGTGAAATACATGTTACTTTGTTTACAAGTACTTTATACACGGTATGATTTACGTAAGGAGGTTTAGATCATGTGAATGGGTAGTTAGAACACCGAGGGACTCGAGCGGTAGATCTATCTGGGTGTAGCGAGCCCAGCTCTAGGCCAAACGGACCTCTCTGAGGCTAACCACAACGGACCTGGAGTGACTTGGTTGCCCAACGCAAAAATCAGCTAGGGTTGTGTCTACTTACTTGCATTTCACGACATGCTAATGGCCTTGCAAACCATTGGTGATCACAAGTCCTCTTACACTGCTACATACCAGGAAACTTTTATACTTACAAGTGTTTTACTTACTCACTTGCACATGAACTCGCTCAACATTATTGTTGATTTTTCAACTCACATGTATTTCAGGAAATTAACGAGATCTGGCACGGTATGGCATGTTTTCCGCTGCACTAGTTTCCAAGGTCATCCGGGGTTTAGGGGATGTGTCTCTTTCCTGGACAAGACACAGTCCTTAAACCATGATTATGTTATGTTTCAGTTTGTAATGTTTGTTGAACAAGATTATGGTTGTCAGGGTAGGTTAAAACAATGGTATTGTGTTTGGTTTTCAAAACTTAATGGATGATCTTGCATGTTTTTAACTCATATAGCTTTGGTATGATTAAGCTATGGTATTAAGAAGTCACACCAAAATTAACCACGCTTCCGCAAAGCCAGGGTGTGACAGCTTGGTATCAGAGCTCTGATCATAGCGAACTAGGATTCTGTCTCGAGTCTAGACTATGATCACTAGGGCTCTCACGAAAACATTTTTCTGCATACCACTTAAGTCCAGATCCACACTTTTTACAAACAAATGTTGAGCACATTTTATTAATTATAAGTTCAGCTTGGAGGGCTGAGGATCGATCTGGAGGATCGAGATGGTTAAGGTGGTTGAGCACGTTGGTTTGTTATAGGATCGATCTGGAGGATCGAGGTTTGGTTTAAGTGAAGGATAGAGCAGTCTTGTAGACGGAATGAAATTGGCTAGTAAAGCTAGGAAAAGTATGTGATACCTTACTTGGTGACTTATGTGATTAACTGATTATATGATTGATTATTATACGTATATGTGTTTGTGTTACAAACGCTATGCTTTCATCAAGTACTAGAAGGATGGGCACTACGAACCCCATGACCATAGTATCAGACGGCATAGTTCAACAAAGCACGAGGTGTACATTTCTGATACTACCGGCACAGACAATGACGACTTTCAGCCCTTTGTGCACTGCCTGAAGTCGTAGCAGAGCCTACTAATGGCCATCTTGTTGGGATTTTACCACTGGCGGTGATCCCTGCTCCTGTGCCCCTTGCCGCCTATCCTGTTGATGATACGCCCTCCCAACGAGGCCTCTGAAGACGATAACGATCTACTGAAGGAGGACCCGTTCGAGGGCAAGGCCTTATTACTGCTGGTATTAGACTACTACATGCGGACGCTCCTATAGGGGAAACTTATGACCATTCCCCTATCCCAGACTCATTTGAGTTTCTGACACCCGCATCTTCGCACATACAGGGAATGCAGCACTACTTACACGACGCCGACCCTGATACGACATCACTAGCTGCACCGGATCCCGCACACAGTTTTTAGTTTGATCGTGATTATGAGGACAATTCTGTTTTTCCGTCTGGTGTTGATCCAGACCATGACATTGAGTTCATGCACTTAGACAAACCCTTGGGAGATCCTGTAACCCCTGTGATTGTTGATCCAGCTGATTTTGAGATGGAGTTTTTGATTCGAAGCTAGCCGTGGCCCCTAAGCCAGGCGTTGCTCCTGACCCCGCATTGGAGTATGACCCTGTTCATGCCAATGCACCGGCTGTTGCTCCTTGATTGATCATCTGCTTGGATGAGAGAAAATTAGGGGTAACTGTGCAAGACAATTTATTATTACGGGGGCCCACGTAATAACGATTTGTAGTGCACAGGAATCCTGGTAGACTCTGCAGGCCAAGCTAATGATAACCTAAACACAAATGACCTAGGCGATGTAGCCTCGAGTTCATTCTATTACCAGCGACAAGCCAAATTGACGAGCCTATGTGAGGGCTCAGGAATTTATTTCCCACTTATACAGTGAGTATATTTGCGTGTGAAATGGGGTGATTACATGATGGCTTACGTTGCTATATATATACCCCATAGACAATTGAAACATTGTCCAACCCGCTTCACACTATTTCGACAAAAAGGGAATGTCACCCAGACGTGACACAAGCACCGGTACGCTACTGAGGACAGAAGACGAGCTGCAAGAACGCATCTCACAGATAAATGCACGACATGAAGCCCTCCACTCTAAGTACAACGATGGCATTACTGGAGATAATCCTCCAACTGGCTGCACCTATAAACAGTTCCTGAACTGCAAGCCTTTGAACTTTGTCGGAACAGGAGGCACCGTTGCATTTATTCGTTGGTCCGAAAAGACCGACTCCATTTTAAGGATGAGTAACTGATCGCCAACAGAGTATTACCTACATCTCAGGGATATTTCTAGATGGCACACTCTCTTAATGGAACCTCCAGGTTCAGACCCTTGGCACAGACACTACTTATGCACTGAGCTGGGACGAGCTCAAGGAAACGATTGAGAAGAAATGTTGTGTTAGGACAGAAATTCAGAAACTTGACGTGGAATCCTGAAAATTTAAAAAGGACGAACCAGAGACTCCTGAACATGACCAGCGATCGCACGACTTGTCTAGGGTCGTCCCCTACTAAGTCATTGATGTAGTATGATATAGTAGTGCATTTGGGAGCTTTACTTTGTGGTCTCGAATTGTAGCAATACAATCGCAGTATTCTCATCACATGCGATGTTCAATCAATTGTTTATGCCTTATAACATAAGAAGTTATGTGATTGATTTGTTGATAACATGAAATGTTATGTGTTGGTATTGTTGAATGCATACGTACACTACACTTGCTATGACCTAACCTATGTGAAACGTCTTTTAGAAGATGCCGCCAAGACGCGAAATGCGCATGCCCACCTCTGAGGCAGAACTTAAAGAGATAATTGCTGCAGCTATGGCACAGCACGAGGCCCTACGCTCCGAACCAATCAAAGGTACCTCAGAAAATAACGGTTGTTCCTACTGGCACTTCCTCAACTACAAGCCTCCGACGTTCGACGGCACTGGGGGTGCCATAACTTTTGTGAAATGGATTGAAAGTATGGAATCCATCTTTCGAATGAGTGGCTGTACGCCAGAACAACAGGTCCCATACGTTTCTGAGTTGTTTCAAAATGGAGCTCGATTATGGTGGAACCTTCAGGTTCGAATAATGGGCCTAACTACAGCATACGCGTTAACTTGGGATGAGTTGAAAGGAATGATGCATAAGAAGTATTGCCCCCACACGGAAACCCAGAAGTGGGAAGATGAATTGCGGAGCCTAATGATGGAAGATCCGAAGGTGCTGGAGTACGTGCAACGACTCCATGCTCTGTCACAAATTGTTCCATACCTGGTAAAACCAGAACTGAAGAAATTGGAACAATTCATTTGGGAACTGGCGCCTCAAGTCTTGAGCTTGATGACAGCATCTACGCCACCAACAACCATTGTTGCAAGTAAGATGGGTTTGGCACTCGTTACGGAAGCAAATAGACTAGAAAAACTTGCAAACCCTGACCAGAAGACTCAGGTAGAGTCGTCTGGAAAGAACAAAAGGAAGCTTACCGAAGATACCCAAATGAACAACGATGAACAAAGATCTATTCGAGGTTGCTTTGACTGCGGGGACAAAGGGCATTTCAAGAAAGATTGCCCTAACAACAAACAGGCCAATGATAAGATTTACTTAGAAACCAAACCAAGATGTGCTGAGTACAAATGTCACCGTGAGGGTGGATGTCAGAAACCTTGGTACGGGAGGAAAGGACACAACAAGGAAGGTTGTGGGATGAAGAGTTTCATACAAGGAGAAAACAGTAACAACGCTCTAGGTGGAAATAGGAAAGGAGATGGCCGAATAATAGGATGCTACCATTGTAAGGAAGTTGGACATTATAAGAGGGAATGCCTGAAGTTGAAACAAGACCGTGAGAGAAAATCCAACATCAGAGCTTGTGAGGCATGCCAGGATCCAGGTGTGATTTCTGGTACGTTCTCTAACAACCAAAACTTTTGCACCTATTTTATTTGATACTGGTGCCGATTATAGCTTCGTATCATTAGAATTTAAGAATATGCTTGGGTTAGCTGCTAATAAGTTAGACATTCCCTACTCGATCGAATTAGCTAATGGGAAGTTAGTTGGAGCCGACGAAGTAATCAGAGGTTGTGTGATAGAATTGGGAGAACGCGAGTTTACTCTGGATCTACTACCAGTCCAATTGGGAAGTTTCGACGTGGTAGTAGGAATGGATTGGTTATCCGGAAACAAGGCTGAGATAGTATGTCACGAGAAAGTTGTTCGCATCCCAACTGATGATGGTGAGACAATTGTGGTTCACGGGGAGAAGCGTGACACGCCGCTAAGATTTATCAGCTGCTTGAAAGCAAGGAAGTGTTTACAGAAAGGATGTGTTGCTTTTCTAGCACACATCGTGGACAAGAAGGCCGCCGAGCCAAGGATCGAAGACATCCCTGTCGTAAGGGAATATCCAGAAGTCTTCCCAGAAGACTTACCTGGACTGCCACCTCAGAGGCAAGTGGAGTTTCACATCGACTTAGTTCCAGGCGCAGCGCCTGTGGCTAAGGCCCCATATAGACTTGCGTCGTCTGAGATGCAGGAATTGTCAACACAACTTCAAGAGTTGTTAGACAAGGGTTTTATCCGACCAAGCTTCTCGCCTTGGGGAGCTCCGGTCTTGTTTGTCAAGAAGAAGGACGGAAGTTTCCGAATGTGTATTGACTACAGAGAATTGAACAAGCTGACTATCAAGAACAGGTATCCACTACCTAGAATCGACGATCTGTTCGATCAACTTCAAGGTTCAAGCTGTTACTCTAAGATCGATCTTCGATCTGGATACCATCAACTAAGGATACAGGAGGAAAGTATCCCGAAAACAGCCTTCCGAACTCGTTATGGACACTACGAGTTCCTCGTGATGCCATTTGGTTTGACAAACGCACCGGCGGTATTCATGGATCTAATGAATAGAGTTTGCAAGCCATACTTAGACAAGTACGTGATTGTATTCATCGAAGACATCCTGATTTACTCAAGGACGAAGGCTGAACACGAACAACATCTTAGAACCATTTTGGAGCTGCTAAAGAAGGAACAACTGTACGCCAAATTCTCCAAGTGCGAGTTTTGGCTACGCGAAGTCCAGTTTCTCGGACATGTGGTTAATGGGGATGGAATTCATGTTGATCCCACAAAGATCGAGGCAATCAAGAATTGGGAGACGCCTACAACGCCAACCGAGATTCGACAATTCTTGGGTTTGGCTGGCTACTATCGAAGGTTCATCGAGGATTTTTCGAAAATCGCTCAACCTTTGACACTCCTGACCCAGAAGGATAAGACGTTTGATTGGGGAATCAAACAGGACGAAGCATTTCAGATATTGAAAGATAAGCTCTGCAACGCGCCAATCTTAGCTCTACCGGAAGGTACCGACGATTTTGTGGTATACTGCGACGCATCACGTCAGGGATTGGGTTGTGTGTTGATGCAACGCCAAAAGGTCATTGCTTATGCATCACGTCAACTGAAAGTGCACGAGAAGAACTATACCACCCATGATTTAGAGCTTGGCGCAGTGGTTTTTGCACTAAAGATCTGGAGACACTACCTGTATGGTACGAAGTGCACAATCTTCACAGATCACAAAAGCCTACAGCATATATTCAACCAGAAGGAGTTGAATATGAGGCAAAGACGATGGGTCGAATTATTGAACGATTACGACTGCGAGATAAAGTATCACCCAGGGAAGGCGAATGTAGTCGCCGATGCCCTAAGTCGTAAAGAAAGAATCAAGCCCATAAGGGTTAGGGCTTTGGAAATGATCATACGAACCGATCTCTCCTCGCGCATTCGCGCTGCACAAAAGGAAGCTCTCAAGGAGGGAAATCTTGAGGAAGAATATCTCCGGGGAATGGAGAAGCTTTTGGTACCAAACGAGGAAGGGACGTTATGTTTTGAGAAAAGAATTTGGGTTCCCCTGTTTGGTGGACTAAGGGAAGTTATCTTCGACGAAGCGCACAAGTCACGGTACTCTATCCACCCTGGATCGGATAAGATGTACCAGGATCTAAAAGATTACTATTGGTGGCCTAGGATGAAAGGCGACGTTGCTGTCTACGTGGGCAAATGTTTAACTTGCGCTAAGGTCAAGGCAGAATATCAGAAGCCTTCGGGACTTCTGCAACAACCTGAGATTCCCAAGTGGAAATGGGAACAAATCTCAATGGATTTTGTTACAAAACTGCCAAGAACGCCAAGAGGCCATGATATGATTTGGGTGATTGTTGACCGCCTAACAAAGTCCGCACACTTTCTGCCAATCAAGGAGAAAGACAGTACTAGTAAACTTGCGGAAATTTACATGAGAGAGATCGTAGCACGTCATGGAGTACCACTCTCAATCATCTCTGATAGAGACGGAAGATTTGTGTCAAGAATATGGCAATCTTTCCAAGAATCTTTTGGCTCACAATTGAATCTGAGCACTGCGTTCCATCCGCAAACTGACGGCCAGAGCGAGCGAACGATACAAACTTTGGAAGACATGCTGAGGGCATGTGTTATGGATTTAGGAGGTAGCTGGGATAAACACTTACCCTTGGTCGAATTTTCATATAACAACAGCTACCACACCAGTATTGGTGTTGCGCCTTTTGAGGCCCTATACGGACGCAAGTGCCGATCCCCACTATGTTGGTCTGACGCAGGTGATAGGCAGCTTGCTGGTCCCGAGATCGTCCAAGAGACGACAGACAAGATTGCGCAAATACTTAAACGCATCGAAGCCGCTCGCCACAGACAAAAGGCCTACGCGGATCCAAACCGGAAGCATGTGGACTTCCAAGTCGGAGAAATGGTGTTGTTAAAGGTTTCACCCTGGAAAGGGGTAGCACGTTTTGGTAAGTGTGGAAAGTTAAATCCGCGCTACATTGGTCCCTTCAGAATTCTGGAAAGAATTGGGACAGTAGCATACAAGTTGGACCTACCTACTGAACTGAATGGGGTTCACGATACATTTCATGTATCCAATTTAAAGAAAAGTCCAACTCAAGTTGACGTTACCATTCCTACCGACGAGATTCATATTGACGACACGCCCCACTTCGTAGAAGAACCTGTCGAGGTCACGGATTGGAAAGTTAACAAGACCCGCCGGAGCAGTGTCAAACTCGTCAAAGTTCGTTGGAATGCCAGACATGGTCCTGAATTCACATGGGAACGTGAGGACCGGATGAAAGAGAAATACCCCCACCTATTTCCTAAGAACTCTGCTTCTATAAGCAGGACTTAAATTTCGGGACGAAATTTATTTAACGGGGGGAGAATGTGACAACCCGCACTAAACCAGGTATCCGTACAACTTAATTAATGATTAATTACTACTTGATTACTGTGCTTGATTGAAACTAGCTGATAAACTGCTACCTGCATATTGATACATGCACTTACTCGCATCATACTTTATTTGCTGTCACTACATTAATTACATACTGAACCCTAGTGACAAACTTGATGCACAAAAAGCACAGTAGCACTAAACGGATACACAGTGAACATGCTGATATAACCAGCATCAGGCAAGTACTGCCTCTAAGGCCTGTTAAGAGCCTCATATATTTTGACTACACTGGTAGTGAGTGTAGGATATAAGGGTTGTGTTACCGCGTCTCTAGGGATAAGATACACTGATTCGGATGTGCCTAAAACGTACTTTAAGTACCAAACACAGCACTTTAACAATTTAACCAGCTTCTAGCTGACTAGTAAAGTGCCAGAAATGAGAAAATATCACTAGACACTTTCTAAAGTGTCAGGAAAACAAAATGTGTCACTAAAAATGTAATAACGACACTTTAAAGTCTTTTGTAACACTTTAACGGATTACTACCCAACCGGACACCCGGACTTTACCCGGAACATGAAAATTTTATTATTTTCACTTTTATATTTTACCTGAACCAGTTAGGGTCTCTGATTACCCTAACACCCGTCATAACATGTTACACGTAACTAACGGAGTTAGCTATTTAACTTAACCTAATTAACTAAACTAAACCCCTAACTAAACAAGCTTGGATCGAACTAGATACCCCCCCCCCCATGACCGAACTCGGTCACCTAGTGACCCCACCCTTGTACTTGGTGATTTGGTTGATCTTGTTGTGTCTAATATCTTCACTACATATGAACCATTGGGTAATACCATCTTAACTTGTCTATAAATACACACTAAGCTAGAGAGTTATCATAACACACTTAACACCAACTCACTCATCTCTCTCTCTCCCTTACCCACTCTCGGCCGAACACCCTACACACCACCATCACAATTTTCGGTTCTTGTCTCATCATTCCAAGGTCATACACACATCCAAGATCACGTATAAGGAGCTTTGGTGCAAGCGGAACACGAAGGACCACTCCCGTTGGCTTTTATCCACGCGTTTTTCGTCACGATTCTTCCCTAGCCCCGAGCTAGAGGTATATTGTTTAAAACTTGTTTTTACACTCATCTAAAGTGGTTAAAAGGATATTTGTCGGTTGAATCTCGTTATATTGAAAGATGGAACTTTAAAGTCTAGTAAAATCATAAAAATGGTGGTTAATAGCATATAACTTGTGTAAAAGTCGTGGGACTTGAAATTTGTGCTTATTGTGACCCGATCTATAATGTGGTAACTCGAATCTTCGTTTAACCCGACTTTGTAAAATCATGTATCATCACATAAGCTTGTTTTTGAAAGATACAAGGGTTAAAGGTGAAACACTACCACATTTTAGAGACATGAACTTGTGTGAAAATATTTTAGTTGTGTAAAAGTGATTTAACCGGTAAAATGGTGTTTAAAACTAGCGGATCTACGTATCCGCAAGTGGTATTTTTGAAAGACCACACTTTAAAGAAATCATGTTTTTCTAAAGATGGATCTTACACTAATAAATGCGATTTTATAAGCCACAAGTGTGTAGACACTTGTGAAATGGAAAGATCCGACAAATAACTATTTTTGGGAAAATGACTAGAAGTTGTAAAGACGGATTTTGCTAAACACAAGGTTTTTATGAGATTAAAGCTACCCTATATAAAGATCTACATATGTAAAGGGTGATCTACATATAAGTTACGGAAAAACTACAAGTTCATGCGATTATGTGATTTACATACCTGTCGACTAGTTTGATGTGTCGGAAATTGTTGATTGTATAAAGAAGATTGTTGAATTGATTTGTTAAAAGAAAATGATACGCTTGAAAGCGTGGCCACCTCCAGTTACAGAGGAAACTCTGGCGAAATTTTCTAAAAACCTAACACTTAGACTTTTTACACAACAAGTGTTAGAACTATTTTGAGCATACTTTTGAAACATAAATTTCGCCAGTACTACATTTTACTAAATAGTCGGAGGTGGGATTTTCACAAAGATTAACGTGATAAATATATTTGTCACAACACTGTTTATGATTATTTTGTGAAATACATAAATATTATTTTAGGGTAAAAATAATATTTACAAGCGTTAATGATTCCAAAACTTTGCGAACGCTTACACAAACATATAAGTTACACCGGTAATTACATTACCACAAGATTGATAAAACGTAACTTACGCACATGTATTAAATCCCCCATCCTTGGGAAGGAAGATAACTACCAAGTATATACGACATGTAACACGAAATAGTTGTCTAACTATTTCCCGCAAACATAAACTGTAAAGCTAAAGCACGGCCGTCCGTCTAATAGAATTAGCACTTGTAGGTCGTTGCACAGCTTACTATATTGGAGACGCTTGATAGAGATACGCATTCACTGTGAGTTCATGTCCCCCTTTTCTCTAACTGTTTTCAGTTTTCTTAACTGCGGGGGTGAAATACATGTTACTTTGTTTACAAGTACTTTATACACGGTATGATTTACGTAAGGAGGTTTAGATCATGTGAATGGGTAGTTAGAACACCGAGGGACTCGAGCGGTAGATCTATCTGGGTGTAGCGAGCCCAGCTCTAGGCCAAACGGACCTCTCTGAGGCTAACCACAACGGACCTGGAGTGACTTGGTTGCCCAACGCAAAAATCAGCTAGGGTTGTGTCTACTTACTTGCATTTCACGACATGCTAATGGCCTTGCAAACCATTGGTGATCACAAGTCCTCTTACACTGCTACATACCAGGAAACTTTTATACTTACAAGTGTTTTACTTACTCACTTGCACATGAACTCGCTCAACATTATTGTTGATTTTTCAACTCACATGTATTTCAGGAAATTAACGAGATCTGGCACGGTATGGCATGTTTTCCGCTGCACTAGTTTCCAAGGTCATCCGGGGTTTAGGGGATGTGTCTCTTTCCTGGACAAGACACAGTCCTTAAACCATGATTATGTTATGTTTCAGTTTGTAATGTTTGTTGAACAAGATTATGGTTGTCAGGGTAGGTTAAAACAATGGTATTGTGTTTGGTTTTCAAAACTTAATGGATGATCTTGCATGTTTTTAACTCATATAGCTTTGGTATGATTAAGCTATGGTATTAAGAAGTCACACCAAAATTAACCACGCTTCCGCAAAGCCAGGGTGTGACAGTATTTATGCATCGTGTTTGTTTGATACTGGAGCCGATAATTGCTTTGTGTCATTCGAATTCGAGAAACTCCTTAGTCGTAAGCGCTCCCAACTCTCCTCGACGTTCGATGTTGAAATCGCTACCGGAAGAACTGTCGCCGTTAATTCTGTTCTTCGTGATTGCACTCTTGAGCTCAACAATCACATTTTCCCAATCGACCTCATCCCGATGCAACTTGGAAGTTTTGACATCATAGTAGGCATGGACTTTCTTCGCGAAAACCATGCTGAAGTTGTGTGTTTCGATAAGATGATTCGATTCTCGCTCGCGAATGGTGATGTATTGTGTTTCTATGGTGAAACTGCTTCGAAAGGCCTCAAACTCATGTCTTGTGTCCAAGCTAGCAAGTATCTCTGCAAGGAATACAGAGCTTTCTTGGCTAACATTGTAGTAGCGGAGAAGGAAAAGAAAGGAAAGACAGAAGTGAAAGACGTTCCTGTGGTTCGTGAATTTCCTAATTTGTTCCCTGACGACCTTCCCGGCCTACCGCGAAGTCGTGATATCGACTTTCGTATTGACCTCATTCCTGGAGCCAATCCTGTTGCCAAAGCTCCTTATCGACTCGCACTGTCAGAAATGCGTGAACTCTCAAACCAACTCCAGGAATTACTTGAGAAAGGCTTCATTCGCCCGAGCACCTCTCCTTGGGGCGCGCCAGTCCTTTTCGTCAAAAAGAAGGATGGGTCATTCCGGATGTGCATCGACTATCGGGAACTGAATAAGCTAACTATCAAGAACCGCTATCTCCTACCCCGCATTGACGATTTATTTGATCAACTACAAGGTGCTACGTGCTTCTCGAAGATCGATCTACGCTCAGGCTATCACCAGTTACGCATCCAGGAGGAAGATATACCCAAAACCGTTTTTCGCACTCGATACGGCCACTATGAGTTCGTTGTTATGCCTTTTGGTTTAACCAACGCACCCGCGGTTTTCATGGACCTGATGAATCGCGTGTGTAAACCATATCTCGACCGTTTCGTCATCGTGTTCATTGACGATGTCTTGATCTATTCCAAGTCGAAGACCGAATACGCGCAACATCTACGTTTGGTTCTCGAGCTACTCCAGGGGAACCGACTCTATGCCAAGTTCTCCAAGTGCGAATTTTGGCTGGAGGAGGTTCAGTTTCTGGGTCACATTGTCAATAGTCAGGGTATTGACGTCGATCCCGTGAAGATTGAAGCCGTTAAGAGTTGGATTACACCTAAGAACCCGTCTGAAGTCCGTTCTTTTCTCGGACTAGCGGGCTATTATCGACGATTTATCGAAGGATTCTCAAAGATCGCTGTGCCGCTTACCGCTCTCACGCATAAAGACAAGCCTTTTGTTTGGGGAAACGAACAAGAGTCTGCTTTCCGAACGCTCAAGCACATGCTTTGCAATGCTCCTGTTCTCACTCTACCCACCGGAAACGACGACTTCATTGTCTATTGTGATGCTTCCAACCTTGGTCTTGGTTGTGTCCTTATGTAGCGGGACAAGGTTATAGCTTACGCATCTCGTCAGCTCAAAATCCACGCGAAGAACTATACAACCCATGATCTCGAGCTAGGCGCACTTGTTTTTGCGTTAAAGATTTGGCGACACTACCTGTATGGTACCAAGTGTACGATCTTCACCGATCATAGGAGCCTACAACATATCTTTGATCAGAAAGAACTTAATATGCGTCAACGCCGATGGGTAGAACTTCTCAACAATTACGACTGTGAGATTCGTTATCACCCAGGAAAATCAAATGTTGTTGCCGACGCACTCAGCAGACGGAGCTATCTGCTTAGCATTCGTGATGTCCAAGCCCAATACGACCTCGAGACCCTCATCCGCGAATCCCAACATGCTTGTTTTAATGAACGCACTCTGAAGAAGGAACGAATCTATCACGATGGAGCCCAGCTTGTAAATAAGTCGAATGGGATATTCCATTATCTGGATCGAATTTAGATCCCTAAACGGACTGATTTGCTAAAGATATTAATGGACGAGGCCCATAAATCCCGGTATTCTATTCATCCCGGTGCCGATAAAATGTACCAGGACCTTCGCTACAAGTACTGGTGGCCGGGTATGAAAAGGGATATTGCTCTCTACGTTGGGAAGTGCCTGACTTGTGCAAGTGTCAAGGCTGAACACCAAAGACCCTCTAGCTTACTCGAACAACCACCGATCCCTATGTGGAAGTGGGAGAGTATAGCCATGGACTTCATAACCAAGTTTCCGCACACGTCATCAGGTCACGACAGCATCTGGGTTGTTGTTGACCGTCTAACCAAATCAGCTAACTTTTTGCCAATATGGGAATACTACAAGGTAGAACGATTAGCCCGAATCTACACCAACGAGATTATTTGTAATCATGGGACGCCTCGCGACATCATCTCTGATTGTGATGCTCAGTTTACCTCGCGACTGTGGGAAACGTTTCAAGCGGCTCTCGGTACTACGCTTAATTTAAGTACCGCATTCCACCCTCAAACCGACGGTCAGACTGAAAGAACGATCCGTACTCTTGAATACATGCTCCGTTCGTGTGTCATAGATTTCGGTGGTAATTGGGATGCATACCTGCCATTGGTCGAATTCTCGTATAACAACAGCTATCATTCCAGCATTCAAATGGCACCATTCGAGGCGTTATACGGAAGAAAATGTCGATCGCCTATTGTATGGCACGAGATCGGTCACTCGCAATTAACGGGTCCTGAGCTATTACAAGAAACGACTGACAAAGTCCTCCAAATTCGAGACAACTTGTTGAAAGCTCGGAGTCGACAAAAAAGTTACGCCGATAGACGACGCAAGCCCCTTGAATTTGACGTTGGCGACTACGTACTCCTAAAGGTATCACCTTGGAAGGGTGTGGTCAGATTCGGCAAGAAAGGGAAACTAGCACCTCGATATGTTGGACCTTTCAAGATTCTGGAAAGGATCGGAAAAGTCGCCTATAGACTCGAACTACCGGAGGAACTTAATAACGTTCACCCGACTTTCCATGTGTCAAACCTCCGAAAGTGCCTAGCAGAGCATGATCTAATTTTACCTCTCGATGACCTTCACGTAAACGCAACACTACACTTCGTGGAGAAGCCTGTCGAAATCATGGATCGCCAAACCAAGCAGCTCAGACGCTCGTGCATTCCTATTGTGAAAGTCCGATGGGAAGGCAAACGAGGCGCAGAGTTCACTTGGAACTCGAAAGCGACATGAAGGCGAAGTACCCGCTGTTGTCCGTTACGGCTTCGGCCTAATTTCGGGACGAAATTCCCTCAACTAGGGGAGGCTGTAACACCCCGTGTTTCGAAAGTGTAACACCTCGAAAATTCGTGTTCAATGATATAACGACACGTGTCATGTAAGACAAAAAGCGTTGTAAACTCGGATTTAATAAAGATGTTTTGGCAGGATTTAAAAGTGGCGTCATGTTAATTTTTACCTCTGAACGACCTCATTTATAAATCCCAAGACCCAAGTATATATATATCAAACATCTAATATATCTTAAATAAAGAAATTCGTTGACAATAATTTAATTCGAAGTGCATGATAGGTTCGTATGGAAATTTCTACGGTAAACCTTCTTGTTCGGCACTTTTGAAAAGGATCCAAGTAAACATAACATAATGGTAGGGTATGTAACTGTTCAAGGCACATTTTAGAGGCCCCAAACTGATAAGTAATATCCCAAAGTCGAGATAAGTGGTTGCCCTTTCGAAATCCTGAAAGAACAAGCAATTTTGGTCCCTGATGAAGGCTTGCGCACCGCAAGCATGACCCTTACGGTGCGCAAGCAGATGCCCAGCGACAGAAATTTTGCTGTTTGCTGTTTTAACGCATGGAACTGATTTTAAACGGTTTTCCACATCTCCCTTGGCCCCTAAACAATCCCTAAACATCTAGGACACCTGTGGGAATGTTATGGTTAGTGGTAGACTTAGATGTCAACACTTTGTGGTGCCTTGGACACTATATAAAGCTCACAAGTGCAACACTTGATCATTCATTCCTCAATCATCTTCTGATCAATTGTTGAGCACAAGAGCATCTTCCAGGCCTTCCTAATCAACCATTAGACACTTGTAAGTTTGCTTAACCTTCTTACATTGAGTTTAGCTTAGTTATTTAGCTAAAAGTCAAACCGTCGTAATTACGGTTTGACTTCGAGATTAATTAATAATGGCTCAGTCAAATCTCGAATTAAAAGTAGTTATAAGTTGGTAATTATGTGGGTAATAAACCCTTAAAAGGGTTCCCCCTGATTACCACTCTAACTAGGTTAAAAGTCGGGTCAAACTTGTTAATAAAAAGTCAACAGGATACTTAAATTGCAATTTATGCATAATTAGCAATGTAGATCATATACAACCTGTTTGATCATTGTTATAACTTAGTAATTAGTGTAAGAACATTTCTAAACATGTTCAACCCGACAATTTCCTGTTTAGACCCGGTTCGGAACCGAAAGTCACATAGTTTGGCTTTCGCTTTGACTTTCAGTTCTGACCCGTTTTGGTATGATTTAGAAATACCTAAGAGCTTCATTTAGACCAGGTTACATGCTAGTATAACCCTCTGTGATTATACACCATGGTTCGTTAGTTAACCAATTAATTAGCATGATTCCGTTAATTGCTCATATGTTGACCATTATGCCCTTATCACCTTAAAACGTGATTTTTGAAAATGTAAAAGAGTAGAAACTTTAATTAATGATATTTAAACTTGCATACAAAATTTGACATCAGTTTGCAGTGTAGATTAAGAGTTATGCTCGTTAGCTTAAAATGAAAGCTTTATGTTAATAAAACGGCGTAATTAGCATATAGACTAGTTAAACCTACTTTTTAATATCAAACTCTTTACCCACTGATGTAATATATTATTTTGGGATTTTTAAAGATTTTTAATTTATTTTAGGCTGAGCATAACTAATAGTCGTAGGCTTAATCCGGTGATTGTCGGTTTTGCCCTTACGAGCCATAAAATGAGTTTTACATATCTAATCAACTCCAAACCTTTTGCTACTGATCACATATGATAAATAAATTATTTTAAGCCTTCTGGAATAATGAAAATATCAGCTTTACGTATCGAACCCGGAATTGGCTTCTAATCGCCTTTTTAAGCGTTTTTAACGCATAGTATGTGCTATAACTATATTAAACATACAAGGGTTGATACCTACTGATATTTGAGGCAAATTATAATATTTTAACAGTAAGCAAAAGTTTTTAAACTCAGACTTCGGTTTTGAGCTTCTCGGCTTATGTGAAATTACCAAAATGACCCTACGGTGCATAGTTTGGTTATAATTGGTAAATTTCACATATATACAATACCCTACTGATATAACTTAGCAAACTGATTTTCTTTGCTGATTACATCAGACCTGTAACTCAGGATACTACTTAAACTCTTTTACAACCTTTAAAATGACCAAACTACCCCTACGGGGCATAGTTTGTGTTTAAATTCATTTTGGGCATAATAAATGATATCTTACTGATGTCACAACATATATGGAGCATATTAACTTAGGAAACCTGTAAATGGCTCTCATTATTACCCGTTACGCTTATTACGCATTCGGATCGGTTTATGTAACAAGTTTACATAAATTAGCCGACACGGGTCAAACCTTATCGGTTTTATCTCAAAATCCAGAATGTGCATGAAGGACCCATATTAAGCAAGTCTCTGAACTTGTCGGGTCTAAATCACATTCTATCCGGTCATCGCTTAATCATGCGTACAAACCGTGTCTTTGAAACTAACCGGTCTAAGCTTAAGCTTAACTAAAGACCCGTTAGGATTCTAATAGGTTATTATAAACCTTCGTTCCAGATTAGGAGTACCAGTAAAAGCTACTTGCGTTTGCTTATTGTGATTTATACATTGCTCAGGTAAATACTTTTAACTTATTTTCCCTATACGGGCTTGGGTTACGGTATATAGAATACCGCTTGATCGGGCATCAAATCTTCCATCGTTGGGTGGTTAATTGAATAATTTGATCGGCTCGTTTAAACAGTCTTGTTACTTAAAGCCTTTGGGGGGTTAATGACCATGTCCCGGATATCCTTGGCATAATTTTACGAAATGGCCACGACTTAAGCGCGGGGTGTAGGCGTACACCCGTCAGTGCACAAAAGAATAATGTGGTGTGTCTATTGATCTTTAACCCGGACAAGATCCGGGCTACTGAACGCACAAGGAACATGTAATTCGTTCACAAGATTATAATATTAAATAATTCTCCCAAGTTAAATAAAATGTTTATGCCACGTGCATCCAAACCAATTTTCAATCATTTTCCAAAATGAGTCAGTTGATTGTATTTACCAGTGTAAACTGACGTATTTTCCCAAAAAGATTAAATGCAGGTACTAAACGTAATTGGCTGGATTGTCTCCTTAGCATCAATAAAGAGTCTCGCAAGCTTAGATGCCTGAAGTCTGTTGAACTATTGTTTCCATTTTATTTCCGATCCGTCTGTGGATAAACTTCCGAATATTGTGACATTTGATATTACAATATTAAATTCGGTTGAATTATATCTTACAATTTGCTTCCGCTGTGCATATTATATATTGTGTTGTTTGACTATTATGTTGCCAACCACGTCACGATACTCCCCACCGGGCCCACCGTTGACACGTGGAAACCGGGGTGTGACAGGTTGGTATCAGAGCCAAAACTGAGTGAATTAAACACTAGCCTTTTGTGTTTAATCTCAGTTACACAATTGCACATTTCTAAACTTTCGAGTCTAGACAAATAACATAGGACAAATTCTACCTTGTTGGGTTTTTATTTTGTCCTTTATTTTATATATATTGTTGTTGTTATCTCATGCTATATTGACAGGATTTAAAAATGCCGCCAAGATTCTTCCGAAGAAGAGGACGAGGAAAGGGGCCAATCACCGCCCCCAATGACAACGAGGCAGGACCTTCGAATGTGCGAGCTCCTTCGACCACTGAGAGTGACGATCCCCGGCAGAACCGGAGGAACCTCTTTGAACCGGCTAGACGGTCGGTCTCACACAGTTCAACACCTCCTGTCCATAACCCTTATGGGCCACAGCCGGAGTACGAGCCCAACAACCCTCAACCCTCCTACATATCGTTACAGCGATCTTTATCGCATAATTCTTTTGGTGACCCTACACCAGTTTTTAGGGGCCGGTTTAACCCGGAAAATTTTATACAAGAACCAGTGGATTTTAACCCATTGGGGCCAGAGGATCATTTCTCGGGAGATCACGCGGACGATATGGACGAGGATACGGACCCCGTCGAACCTGCCAGTGGTACACCAAACCACCCGATAGAGATCTCTGACGGATCTTCTTTCCATGGATCACCCTATGTTGGTCCAGATAGCTTTCAAGCTATGTTTACCAGGCACGAATGGTATTATACACCTCCTCGCCATTCACCGCCTCAGCAGCAGCAACAGCAGCAACAGGATCCCTCTGTGGATTCACGGTTTGTGGCAGTTACGCCACCGCCTCCACCGCCACCAGTTCAACCGGCACCTCCACAACCGCCAAGGCGTAGGAGGACAGGCGCACGTATGTCTGCGCGAGCGGGGGATTTCCATTCTAGCTCCCCACGCCAATCAAGTGGCAGCCATTACCCGCCACATCAAGAAGATCCACACATGGGTGGACCTTCGCACCCAGTTGCACCGCAACCACCGCCTATGGGTTTTGATAACCCAATTCCAGCATACACGGGTTCGATGGCATACAACCCGTTTGAGCCGCCGTCTCACACCAACTACGGTTACGGTGAAGCCGACCCCTACATGGTAGCGGCAAATTACAACGCCTTCAACCCAGAAGGACCCTATGGCGCTCCTTGGGAAGTAGGGTACCCAACTCGTGGGTACCAGATACCTGCCAGACCGATTATACGGACGCAATTGCAGCCGCCACGATTTTCTCCCCCAGAACGGGAGGAAATTCTTCATAGACTGGATCAGGTTGAGCGGGACTTTCGCCGCGACCGCCAGGAGAGACAAAGCTTCTTCCAAGGATTGACAAGCTTGATCAAAGGGAATAGCAGGAAGGACCGCTGAATCCTTCAAATTGTTTGTTTTGACCCCTGCGTGGGTCTATCTTTCTGTTAACCCTTACGAGGGTATGTTATTGTTTAAGTCCCTGCGTGGACTATTATGTATTTGTGTAAGTCCTTGCGTGGACTATTATGATGTTTGTTATTAAGCCCCTGCGTGGGTAAATCCTTGTTTAAGCCCCTGCGTGGGTAAGTTTGTTTATTAAAAAGTCCCGTTTAGGGCGTGTAACCTTTTAAATAAATTAATGGAATGTAAGTTTATAAATTTCATTTTTGCGATTATCTGCATAAATATATTATATGAAATAAATAAATCAAAATCATTCCTTTTTAATAATAATCTGCCTATCTAAATATTGAATAAGAATCTTATGTGTGAAATCTAGCCTGAGTGTCATTATGAAGACCTGGCCATAATGGTAAGACCTGTTTAAAAGATTCGTATCCCTGTTAACATCTGAAAATATGTTAACACTCATGGCAGATGTGAATTGTTAAAATCACACACGTCATTTACAAAAAGGATTCTTTAGAAGATTCCTAACCCAACTAAATGATCTCTGAATCATGGGTTAAATCATCAATTAGGATGATCATATTTTAACCATACGTGGTAATATAATGCCTACGGGCCTTGCTCATTTCCACATGAGCCAAAAGACAGTGGTAGCGATGACTCCCTGTCAGATAAAGGTAATGAACTAGGTTCAAACCTTCATGCTTTGATTCTCTGAAATCATAGCTTATAATTTATAAACGTCCTTGTGACTAGGCATATTGTGCCAGTATACCTTCATGTTGTGATTCTCTGAAATCATAGCTTATAAATTAAAATGTCCATGTGACTAGGCCTTTTGTGCCACAAATAAAATTGTTATTGTTTTATAATTAGGATAAATTATTATAGAAATCCTAAATAAATATGACTAATAAATTAACCAAATATGGTCTCTGTTTACCATGGTTAATGAATTACCCTAAGGGGCGATTCCATAAAAAACTCCCAAATAAACTATTGTCCTTGTTTTCTATAACAGTTCAATTAAAATGGCTAACTCAGACGAGATAAATAGTCATCCAGTGGAGAACATTGATAACGCCCGGATCAATTTAACGGGTGCTGAATTAAAAGCGTTGGTCGACGACGTAGTTACAAAGGCATTGGAAAGGCAGTACAAAGAGTATAGTGGGACTCGTAGTAGGACCCTATCTATACAGCCTTCAAAGCCACCTTCCAAGAAGGAAGAACTGAAGAAAGATGATGATAGACACTCCTCAAACCACCACAGTGCTCCATCTCTGCAGATCGTGCCGAAACAGGGGACCCCGGGCTAGGGTTGCTCCTATAAATATTTTGTTTCCTGCAAACCCCGGGATTTCACTGGGGAGAAAGGAGCCATTGACTGTATGACGTGGCTGGATGAGATGGATACAGTTGTGGATATCAGCGGATGCGCTGAGAAGGATGTGGTCAAGTATGTATCGCAATCTTTTAAGGGTGAAGCTTTAGCCTGGTGGAGATCTCTGATTCAAGCCACCGAGAAAATCCCATTGTACAACATGTCTTGGGATCAATTTCTTACCCTCATCAGGGAAAATTACTGCCCTCAGCACGAGGTGGAGAAGATAGAGTCTGATTTTTTATCATTGGTGATGACAAACCTTGACTGTCAAGCTTACCTCACGAGCTTCAACACGATGTCCCGGTTGGTCCCGTATCTGGTGACCCCGGAACCAAAAAGAATAGCTCGTTTTATCGGTGGTTTAGCCCCGGAAATCAAGGCAAGCGTGAAGGCTTCTCGGCCAGCTACTTTTAGATCTGTAGCTGACATATCCTTGTCCCTCACTTTGGATGCGGTCAGGCAGAGATCGCTGAGGAATAAGGAGGCTGAGAAGAGGAAACGTGAAGATGATAGTTCACGGAGATCGAACAAGAAGCACCGTGGGAACGGTGACAACAAGAAAGGATCAGAGTCAAGGAAAGATGGGCATCATTCTGGTGAGAAGCCCAAATGCAAAATTTGCAAGAAACAGCACTATGGAAAGTGCAGACTCGAGTCGAACTCGCAGACTCAGTCAAAAACCTTTGCATGTGGAATATGCAAGTCCACGGATCACAAAACCTTGGATTGCAAGAAGATGAAAGACGCAACGTGCTACCGTTGCAATGAGAAGGGGCACATCAAAACCAACTGCCCTAAATACACCAAGAAGCCTGAAGAGGCCAAGAAGACTAATGCTAGAGTCTTCAGAATGGACGCCAAGGAAGCGGTTCTAGACGACAACGTTATTACAGGTACTTTCCTTGTAAATGATGTCTATGCAAGAGTACTATTTGATTCAGGCGCTGATAAGTCGTTTGTAGATCATAAGTTTTGTGATTTGTTGAAATTACCTGTCAAAACCTTAAATGTGAATTATGAGGTGGAGTTAGCAGATGGCACCCTAGAAACCGTCTCTACTGTGTTAGATGGATGTGTTATATCCATTAAGAACCACTCTTTTCCTCTGTCCTTACTTCCATTTAAGTTAGCCGGTTTTGACATAGTCTTGGGTATGGACTGGTTATCTCACAACCAGGCCCAAATCGTCTGCAACAGAAAGCAAGTGGTGATTAAGACTCCGTCTGGTGAATCACTTACCATTCGGGGAGATACCCAGTATGGACTGCCTGAGCAAGTGACGATGCTCAAGGTTTCCAAGTGTTTAAAGAAGGGTTGTGTCATCTACATGGCACAGGTGATTATTGATGAGCCTAAACCGAAGATAGAAGACATCCCTGTCATTTCTGAATACCCAGAAGTTTTTCCGGAAGAACTACCTGGTTTGCCACCAGATAGGCAAGTGGAATTCAGGATTAACATCATCCCTGGAGCAGCACCAGTTGCTAGAGCACCTTACAGGTTAGCACCTACAGAAATGAAGGAATTAAGGACGCAACTGGATGAATTGCTGGCCAAAGGTTTCATTAAACCTAGTTCGTCTCCTTGGGGAGCACCTGTCTTGTTTGTCAAGAAGAAGGATGGATCGATGCGCCTGTGCATCGATTATCGTGAACTTAATAAGGTCACTATCAAGAATAGGTATCCTTTTCCCAGAATCGACGATTTGTTCGATCAATTCCAAGGGGAAAGTTATTTCTCGAAGATTGACTTGAGGTCAGGATACCACCAACTGAATGTTAGAGATGAAGACATGCATAAAACTACATTTAGGACTCGTTATGGTCATTACGAGTTCCTAGTGATGCCTTTTGGGCTCACTAATGCACCAGCCGCGTTCATGGATCTCATGAATCGCGTTTGCAAGCCATACTTAGATAAATTCGTCATCGTTTTCATCGACGACATCCTTATCTACTCGAAGAATCAAACTGACCATGAGAAACACCTTCGATGTATTCTCAAACTTCTACATCAGGAGAAGCTCTATGCCAAATTCTCTAAGTGTGAATTTTGGCTACGAGAAGTCCAATTTCTTGGACATGTGGTCAGTGAGCGTGGTATCCAGGTGGATCCCGCTAAGGTTGAAGCAGTTATGAACTGGAAAGAACCGAAGACGCCTACATAAATTCATAGCTTCCTGGGATTGGCAGGATATTACAGGCGTTTCATTGAAAAAATTTCAAGGATTGCTGCACCCTTAACGTCCTTAACTAAGAAGAAGGTAAAGTTCGTTTGGGGCCCTAAGAAGCAAGAGTCCTTTGATATTCTGAAGCAAAAGTTGAGCAACGCTCCTGTACTGACATTGCCTGAAGGCACCGAAGAGTTCGTAGTTTACTGCGATGCATCGCACACTGGCATGGGGTGTGTGCTTATGCAGAAAGGCAAAGTTATTGCCTATGCGTCACGACAGTTAAAGGTGCACGAAAAGAATTACACCCCCCATGACTTGGAGTTGGGTGCCGTTGTATTCGCACTAAAACTGTGGAGGCATTATCTTTATGGAATCAAGTGTGTGATCTATTCTGATCACAAGAGCCTCCAGCACCTGTTTAATCAGAAAGATTTAAACATGAGGCAACGCCGTTGGATGGAAACTTTAAATGATTATGATTGTGAAATCAGATACCATCCCGGCAAGGCGAATGTAGTCGCCGATGCCTTGAGTCGAAAGGAGGGGGTAAAGCCCATCCGAATCAATGCCAAGCGCATGGAGATAAAGAACAGTTTGACTGAAAGGTTGTTAGCTGCACAGAGGGAAGCTGTGTTGGAAGCTAACTATCCTAATGAAAAGCTAGGAGTAACTGAGGAGCAGTTATCTCTTGGCAAAGATGGAATTCTGAGATTAAATGGACGAATATGGGTTCCAATTTATGGAGGACTTCGAGATGTCATCCTCCAGGAAGCCCATAGTTCTAAATATTCCGTTCATCCTGGAGCTGATAAGATGTACCAGGATCTAAGGGCAAACTATTGGTGGATAGGCTTGAAAAAGTCTGTAGCTGCCTATGTAGCGAAGTGCTTGACTTGTGCGCAAGTCAAAGCGGAACATCAAAAGCCGTCAGGCTTGCTACAACAGCCTGAACTTCCTACGTGGAAGTGGGAAATGGTAACCATGGATTTTATCACCAAGTTACCTAAGACAAGGAAAGGAAATGATACAATATGGGTTATAGTTGATAGACTGACTAAGTCAGCACATTTCTTACCCATCAAGGAGACTTATAGCTCCGACATGTTAGCCCAGTTATACGTGGATAAGATTGTAGCCTTACATGGCATACCTGTGTCTATTATCTCTGACCGAGATACTAGATACACGTCACATTTTTGGAAAAGTTTCCAACAATCTTTGGGCACGCGTTTGAATTTTAGTACGGCTTACCATCCTCAGACAGACGGTCAGAGTGAGCGTACTATTCAAACGTTGGAAGACATGCTACGTGCATGTGTAATTGATTTAGGTGGTAGTTGGGATAAACACCTACCACTAATTGAGTTCTCCTACAACAATAGCTACCACACCAGCATCAAGGCTGCGCCTTTTGAGGCATTATACGGTAGAAAGTGTAGAACGCCTGTTTGTTGGGCGGAAGTTGGAGATGTCCAATTATCAGGACCAGAGATAGTCTTTGATAGGACGGACAAGATTGTCCAGATTCGTGACCGTCTCAAAGCTGCCCGGGATAGGCAGAAGAGTTACGCAGATCCAAAGCGTAAAGCTTTTCACTTCGAAGTAGGTGACAAAGTATTACTTAAGGTATCACCCTGGAAAGGGGTGATGCGATTTGGTAAGAAAGGCAAGCTAAGCCCAAGATACATAGGACCTTTCGAGGTTATCGAACGTGTCGGTTCAGTTGCCTATAAGTTAAACTTACCGGAAGAGCTCAGTGGAATTCACAATGTGTTCCACATCTGCAACCTGAAGAAGTGCTTCGCTGACGAATCACTGGTTATACCACATACAGATGTGCATATAGATGAGAGCTTAAAATTTGTGGAAAAACCATTGTCGATTGAAGATCGACAGGTTAAGAAGCTTCGAAGGAAGCATGTACCTATTGTAAAGGTCAAATGGGATGCCCGTAGAGGTCCCGAATATACGTGGGAGGTTGAATCCACGATGAAAGATAAGTACCCTTATTTATTTCAGTAAATCTCGGGTCGAGATTTATTTTAAGGGGGTGAGGATGTAACACCTCGAAAATTCGTGTTCAATGATATAACGACACGTGTCATGTAAGACAAAAAGCGTTGTAAACTCGGATTTAATAAAGATGTTTTGGCAGGATTTAAAAGTGGCGTCATGTTAATTTTTACCTCTGAACGACCTCATTTATAAATCCCAAGACCCAAGTATATATATATCAAACATCTAATATATCTTAAATCCAGAAATTCGTTGACAATAATTTAATTTGAAGTGCATGATAGGTTCGTATGGAAATTTCTACGGTAAACCTTCTTGTTCGGCACTTTTGAAAAGGATCCAAGCAAACATAACATAATGGTAGGGTATGTAACTGTTCAAGGCACATTTTAGAGGCCCCAAACTGATAAGTAATGTCCCAAAGTCGAGATAAGTGGTTGCCCTTTCGAAATCCTGAAAGAACAAGCAATTTTGGTCCCTGATGAAGGCTTGCGCACCGCAAGCATGATCCTTACGGTGCGCAAGCAGATGCCCAGCGACAGAAATTTTGCTGTTTGCTGTTTTAACGCATGGAACTGATTTTAAACGGTTTTCCACATCTCCCTTGGCCCCTAAACAATCCCTAAACATCTAGGACACCTGTGGGAATGTTATGGTTAGTGGTAGACTTAGATGTCAACACTTTGTGGTGCCTTGGACACTATATAAAGCTCACAAGTGCAACACTTGATCATTCATTCCTCAATCATCTTCTGATCAATTGTGGAGCACAAGAGCATCTTCCAGGCCTTCCTAATCAACCATTAGACACTTGTAAGTTTGCTTAACCTTCTTACATTGAGTTTAGCTTAGTTATTTAGCTAAAAGTCAAACCGTCGTAATTACGGTTTGACTTCGAGATTAATTAATAATGGCTCAGTCAAATCTCGAATTAAAAGTAGTTATAAGTTGGTAATTATGTGGGTAATAAACCCTTAAAAGGGTTCCCCCTGATTACCACTCTAACTAGGTCAAAAGTCGGGTCAAACTTGTTAATAAAAAGTCAACAGGATACTTAAATTGCAATTTATGCATAATTAGCAATGTAGATCATATACAACCTGTTTGATCATTGTTATAACTTAGTAATTAGTGTACGAACATGTCTAAACATGTTCAACCCGACAATTTCCTGTTTAGACCCGGTTCGGAACCGAAAGTCACATAGTTTGACTTTCGCTTTGACTTTCAGTTCTGTCCCGTTTTGGTATGATTTAGAAATACCTAAGAGCTTCATTTAGACCAGGTTACATGCTAGTATAACCCTCTGTGATTATACACCATGGTTCGTTAGTTAACCAATTAATTAGCATGATTCCGTTAATTGCTCATATGTTGACCATTATGCCCTTATCACCTTAAAACGTGATTTTTGAAAATGTAAAAGAGTAGAAACTTTAATTACTGATATTTAAACTTGCATACAAAATTTGACATCAGTTTGCGGTGTAGATTAAGAGTTATGCTCGTTAGCGTAAAATGAAAGCTTTATGTTAATAAAACGGCGTAATTAGCATATAGACTAGTTAAACCTACTTTTTAATATCAAACTCTTTACCCACTGATGTAATATATTATTTTGGGATTTTTAAAGATTTTTAATTTATTTTAGGCTGAGCATAACTAATAGTCGTAGGCTTAATCCGGTGATTGTCGGTTTTGCCCTTACGGGCCATAAAATGAGTTTTACATATCTAATCAACTCCAAACCTTTTGCTACTGATCACATATGATAAATAAATTATTTTAAGCCTTCTAGAATAATGAAAATATCAGCTTTATGTATCGAACCCGGAATTGGCTTCTAATCGCCTTTTTAAGCGTTTTTAACGCATAGTATGTGCTATAACTATATTAAACATACAAGGGTTGATACCTACTGATATTTGAGGAAAATTATAATATTTTAACAGTAAGCAAAAGTTGTTAAACTCAGACTTCGGTTTTGAGCTTCTCGGCTTATGTGAAATTACCAAAATGCCCCTACGGTGCATAGTTTGGTTATAATTGGTAAATTTCACATATATACAATACCCTACTGATATAACTTAGCAAATTGATTTTCTTTGCTGATTACATCAGACCTGTAACTCAGGATACTACTTAAACTCTTTTACAACCTTTAAAATGACCAAACTACCCCTACGGGGCATAGTTTGTGTTTAAATTCATTTCGGGCATAATAAATGATATCTTACTGATGTCACAACATATATGGAGCATATTAACTTAGGAAACCTGTAAATGGCTCTCATTATTACCCGTTACGCTTATTACGCGTTCGGTTCGGTTTATGTAACAAGTTTACATAAATTAGCCGACACGGGTCAAACCTTATCGGTTTTATCTCAAAATCCAGAATGTGCATGAAGGACCCATATTAAGCAAGTCTCTGAACTTGTCAGGTCTAAATCACATTCTATCCGGTCATCGCTTAATCATGCGTACAAACCGTGTCTTTGAAACTAACCGGTCTAAGCTTAAGCTTAACTAAAGACCCGTTAGGATTCTAATAGGTTATTATAAACCTTCGTTCCAGATTAGGAGTACCAGTAAAAGCTACTTGCGTTTGCTTATTGTGATTTATACATTGCTCATGTAAATACTTTTAACTTATTTTCCCTATACGGGCTTGGGTTACGGTATATAGAATACCGCTTGATCGGGCATCAAATCTTCTATCGTTGGGTGGTTAATTGAATAATTTGATCGGCTCGTTTAAACAGTCTTGTTACTTAAAGCCTTTGGGGGGTTAATGACCATGTCCCGGATATCCTTGGCATCATTTTACGAAATGGCCACGACTTAAGCGCGGGGTGTAGGCGTACACCCGTCAGTGCACAAAAGAATAATGTGGTGTGTCTATTGATCTTTAACCCGGACAAGATCCGGGCTACTGAACGCACAAGGAACATGTAATTCGTTCACAAGATTATAATATTAAATAATTCTCCCAAGTTAAATAAAATGTTTATGCCACGTGCATCCAAACCAATTTTCAATCATTTTCCAAAATGAGTCAGTTGATTGTATTTACCAGTGTAAACTAACGTATTTTCCCAAAAAGATTAAATGCAGGTACTAAACGTAATTGGCTGGATTGTCTCCTTAGCATCAATAAAGAGTCTCGCAAGCTTAGATGCCTGAAGTCTGTTGAACTATTGTTTCCATTTTATTTCCGATCCGTCTGTGGATAAACTTCCGAATATTGTGACATTTGATATTACAATATTAAATTCGGTTGAATTATATCTTACAATTTGCTTCCGCTGTGCATATTATATATTGTGTTGTTTGACTATTATGTTGCCAACCACGTCACGATACTCCCCACCGGGCCCACCGGTGACACGTGGAAACCGGGGTGTGACAGAAAGTCAAAGTCAAGGTCAAAGTCAACGACCGATCGCGCAACTTGACTGATAGTGAATTTCTTTTATGTGTTTAACTTTAGTTTTATTATGTGGAGTAAGTGTCTATAATCGCAGTAATCGACATATGTTATTCGCTATTTAATCAATTTACGACTGTGAACTATAGGAAGTAACAATGCGATAAAGTTAACTAAAACGATACTCGAACTATGCTAATCGAATCGACATCGAATGGTAATCGCACTCGCAACTCGAAATACGCATTTTGGTTATTGTTATACGTGTGTGTGACTTATGTGTTACTTGTGCATGATTATTTATGTTATGTGTGGTAATCAATCGAAACTCAATCGCAATCGAAACGGTATGGTAATTGGTAGAGAAGAGATAGTGCAAGATATGAGTAGTTGGGATTAAAAGTAATTTGAATAGGAAATCCTATCGCATTCGCATCGCTCGCAATCATAATCGAAACAGCAAAGCTCGTCGCGCCGAGCCCTCGAACCAGGTACCAGTCGACCGAACAGCCACCCGGCCGGACTGCCACCCGAGCGAGGTGCCATCCGACCGAGGAGCCACTCGGCCGGGCTGCCACCCGGGCGAGATACCATCCGACCGACCAACCCTTTCCATTTTGGGAATCCTATAAATACCCCTTGTCACTTTCATTCTTTCTACTTTTGGCAACTGACGTTCGACCAGCACGCTAACCTTGCTTTTTCTCCGATTTCTCGCAATCCCGGTAAGATCTTGTCCTAAATCTTGTACTTCCTTAATCTACACGCACTCCTACACCTTTCTATCTTTTGAATCTTAACTTTTAACCGTGAAATCATCAAGATTCAAGGTGTTCTAGGATGACGTCATCATGTGTTCTTGAAGAACTTCATGTTTTGGCCTCAATCCACCAAGAACAACTTAGATCTAACCGATATCCACATAAACAAACAAAGATCTTTCATAGATCTAAACATATTCATGGTGAAAAGGATTGAGAGAAGGTTTTCCAACTTTCTTTCAACTCTTTTACACTCAAAACTGATAGAATCGGAGCTTGCATCGACTTACCACTCATTCTCGTGGTTGTGACTGGTTCAAGATCCGTATTCTATTAACGAGGTTAACGATTTCGGGATAAACATGGAACATCGTCTCGAACCGTTCACTGATCGGGTTTGGGTGATTCCTGTCCGGTCAGGAGCACCAAGTATGGACGAGGTTTCTATTGCTTAACACGTTACCAAAATATCTCAATAAAACGACAAACCATCAAAACAACCAAGTGTAAGACGAACAGGTCGACCAGGACTGAGTGCCGTCCGACCGGACTGCTGTCCGAACGGACAGCCACTCGTACGACTGGCCACCCGTAAGACTTGCACCTTGGCCCCACACTTAACTATTTTTGCCAACATTTGAAGTCTGAATGTTGAACAAATTGCTGTCCGATCGGGCTACCATCCGACCGAATTGCCAACCGAATCATGAGACATTTAAACTTCAACACTTAAACAATTTTCAACATGTTCAATGCACCAAGGATGCCACCTGACCGAACGACCGTCCGATCGAGTGACACCCTGCTGTGAACTTGTTCTCACTGAAGTGCCCAACCGAACGGGTTGCCGTCCGATCAACCGATCTGAAGGGTAGAGATACTTCAATGTTTTCAAAATACTACAACGAAAACTTCAAAAGACAAGCCATCATACACAAACACATCCTTCTCAAAGGAAGAAACAATCCACTCGAACAGTCATCCGACCGGATGACCATCCGAACGGACTACCACCCGCACGACTGGCTGTCCGATCGGATTACCATCCGATCGAACTGCAGTCCGACTCACTTGTACCTTGCATCGTTTTACGCGTCGCTTATCGTTATGCTATCGTTCTGATCAGGCTAACCCTACTCTCTAGCGCTCCCTTCAATCCATCAATCGCTGTGAGTATACTCGATCCCTTTTTGCTTTACGCACTTTTGGGTGTTACATACGTTACGAATATTGAAATCACATCGAACACACTACTCAATACTATTTAAACGCTAACCATCCCTCGATCTCTCTCTCAATTTTCTACATAGCAATTATAATTTCGGGTGTTATACCCACTAAAATAGCGAAGCTCGGCCTCGATGTAAGTATCATAACCCCCGGTTATGTATTAGATAGGCTGCCCGATTGATCTAATGCTCCGTAACGGTTGTCGAGGCTCTACCCGACGTAGTCGTTGGAGTTCTATCTCAGGGAGGGTATAACTAATGTAAATTGGGTTATTATACTAACGCGTGTGCATTGTTTAATTACTAGATTATAACCAGGAAGTCACAAAGAAATTACCTAAAGTAGCAATGTGAGTAATCCTCCTTTTTGCAAACTGTTTTTACAAAACCTCAATTGTTTTAAATTATATTTTACGGTGATTGAGTATTTGTAATTCTACAATTATCGTCGGTATGTTGGGGTTTTGTATACAAAATTTGTTACTACACTGTGAGTAGTAACATTACCACAAGTCAGGATTGGCAGTACCGTGGGTGGTAATTAAAGTAGAAATACAAAAAAATGTAATTGTGAGATCGCCCTCAATGCTGTACAATGACAAAAAAAAATTTGATTAAATTGGGATTCACTCACCAGTATTTCCCACTGACAAAATGTTTTTAAACGCGTTTCAGGTAACAAAATGTGAACGCCAAATAAAAGCCAGTTGGACAGCACTGAAGGCTTGGAAAAGTGGCTATAAAAGTTACCTAAATAAAGAAGATGTTTTATTTCAATAAAATAGGGTTTATCCCTATAAACATGTTTGTAGTGAAAACTTGGGAATTTCCCATGTATTTAATATTATAAAAATGTGGTATATTACTCTGATAATATATTTCCTAACTACGGTCCTGATTTAAATTCCGCTGCCAAATTGATAAATACCGATACCACTGATACTGGCTCGCGGCCGCCCGTTCCCAGGTGATTAGGGGCCGGGGGCTGCGACAGAGAGTGGTATCAGAGCTACAGCCACTGATTTCAGCTACAGAAGTGTTCTGCTGACACCAAAATTTTATCCATTATGTTAGGGAATAATGTATGGGATTACGTGCATATCTGTATATTACTGTTTTGTGTTATTTGACAATTTGTTAGTTTACCGTATGAGCGATCAAGGTCCGCCAGACGCTTATCGTCAACAATCTAGTTCTCCTAGAGATGAAGGAACTTCTTCCCAGCCAACCCCCTCGGGGTATTCAGCTGACACCAAAGAAGGGATTTTCATTTAAAAGGCGCAATCCGAAGAGCCATTCCCTACCAAAAAGAGAGGATGGTTCAGTCGGGGAGCTAACGAGCGTACGAAAAGGATGAGAAAGTTACAACAGCAGTGTAACAACCCGCACTTTCGTGCGTTGTTACTACTCGCTACACTCGTTACGCCTAGCACCAGAGATTCGGATCATAATGTAACTATATCGCATACATCGCTATTCAAAGGATAATCGCATATTTTCGCATTACATTATCGCTACATCACATCGCAAACACTAACACTCACGATGACATTGAGTAAGGACCTATTCTACCCTCCTCGATGGCCGTGATGTGTCGAAACGCAGACAACTAATGCTAACAAAGACTCTCGGGTGAGTGCTATAGCTCCAGCCGTCGTGACGACGATGCCAATACGAGCAGGTAGTACCCCGTCAGGCATTGTGGCACAACGCATATACTAACGCGTCATAACACAACGCACACTCTAAACGAACACTTAGAAAATGTAAATACGTACATACGACCTTTTTGGTGATTAATATATAATAAATACATATATAACTATACATAACAGTGTAACAAAATCATTGCAACGCACAAGATCCAAAAGCTGAGACACAACCCGCCAGAGGTGTCCAACCGATCGGACAAGACATGTCCAACCGATCGGACAGACATGCCAACCGATCGGACGAGACACGGACAGACATGCCAACCGATCGGACAGACATGTCAGCCGATCGGACATACATGCTAACCGATCGGACAGACACAACAGCCGATCGGACAGGCCTCTGACCCCCATCAACTCACCCTTTCCTCCTCTCTTGCCTATAAATAGCCTTGCCACTTCACTTAAACAGTGAAGTGACAGCTCCCACCCGACCAGCACGCTCTCGGACCCTTTTCTCTCGATTTCTCGCGATTCCGGTAAGATCTCAAGCCAACTCTTGTACTTCTATGATCTACACTCGATTCTACACCTTTCTATCTGTTGAATCTCAACTTTTAACCGTGAAATTGATGGATTTGAGATGTTCTAGGGTGATGTCATCATGAAGTTCTTATGAACTTCAAATGTTGGCCTCATTCCACCAAGAACAACTCAGATCCAAAGGAATTCCACAAGAATAAACAACATTTTTCCACAGATCTACACATAATCATGACTGAAAGGTTGGGAGATGGTTTTCCAACTTTCTTTCAACTCTTTTACACTCAAAGCACTCAAGACCGGTAGAATCGGAGCTTATACCGACCTTCTACTCATTTCTAGTATCGTGTTGGTCCAAGATCTGATTTCTAACGAAGAAACGACCAATTTCGGGTTAAACATGGAAAAACCGTCAAGAACGGCCAGATCTAATGGAACGGGGTGGTTCCCGGCCGTTAGAACAAGTCGGGCTTGATGGAATTTCAGTTGTTTAGCACGTCACAACAACGTCTCGACCAAAACCACCGAAAAACTTTCAAACTTTGTCGAATACAGCTGGACGGGCCAGCCGATCGGACAGGCCAGCCGATCGAACAGGCCAGCCGATCGGGCGGCCCATCCGATCGGATAGCAACCCATCCAAACGGGCCGGCATTCGATCGGATTGTCATTCGTTTCTTGTTTATCACGCTATCATTTAACGCGCTATCAAATGCTCATGCAATCAGTCCGTAATCAGGGTATTCTCAGACACTTTCTCGTCAATCCAACCTCTGTGTTAGCCTACCCAATACGCACTGTGAGTATACTTGAACCCTTTTTGCTTTTGCACTTTTGGGTGTAACATACGTTGCTATCAAATCGAATTATATTAAATGCTTAAACTACTTATCACTTGCGAATGACTTACGTGCATAGTTATACGTGATGCTAGTTACATATGTGCTAGGACTTATACTCGCGACGTCCCACCATGACTACTATAGTACTATTGCGCCCGACGGGGTCTAGTTTGCCATCGCGTATTCGAGCATCGAGGACTTAGCTGGTAGTATCGGTTTTGTGAGTATGTATGTCGTGTATCTCGTTTATGTGTGTAGGAGATTCGCAGCACTTTTAAATCTATTATGCTATTACATATCAAACCTGTATACTCGCTAATACTTTTGTATTGACTTTATTTTAACGTATGTTGCAGGTTTAGATCGCTATCTACATCAAATCAAGGTAGGAAGTCTAGAAACTCGCCTAACATCTAGGTTGTCGGATTTGTATTGTTCGAGAGGACAAGAAATATGTGATAACTTACGTGATTGTATTATTGTTAGTATGGGATAACAAATGTAATAAATATTATCGCAATATAGTTGTTATGGATTCTCTTGAGCAATCTGATTCGCCTAGTGTCGCGCCCCGATGATTCCGCCATCGGTTGGGGTGTGACAGATTGGTATCAGAGCCATAACTATAGGGAAATATGTAAGACATTCGACCTAGTCTGGGTTGAAGTCTTAGCAATGACCTAGTCTATAGTCTAAGTACCAACGGGCTGACTTCGTGCGAACCCGGTGGGGTTTGTACGGGCCTACTTGATACTCTCGATCGAAATTGTTAAAAGCTACAACTTTGTGTGAACACCGCGTACTACAGCTTCACACGAAGAAGCCTTTCCTAAGGCTGAAATACTACCTAGCCTTTCCTAAGGCTGACACAATACACATGTTTTCGAAAATACTCGCATAACGAAACCGAGTGATCCAGTCGAGACCAGGTGTGAAAACCAAGAACTCTCGACGAGATCGCTCACTCAGCGCATTTTTCTAGCACGAGAACCTTTCAACGAGTTAGGAGTGACATCCACATCTCGACGAAAGACTCCATTTCGAAATCTAGTGGAACTCACGAATTTAATCGAAGAGCATAACCACAATTAGGAACGAAGTTGTTAAGTCAGGGGTGGAACCCGTACCTTAACACGCCGTTCCCCTCCCGAAAATGGTTTTCAAAAAGCTCTCACCAAGGACCCGACCATGACAACGACTCGAGCCACGCGGAGACTAGGAGGATGAATGCCATGAGCTGCATCCCAGTGGAAGCATAAGTCTTCTAGGTCAACGCGCGTGCACGAACTTGTTGGGTATAGTTGGGTTACCTTGGGTAGTCGACGCCTAAACACCCGAGGCACTCCGATTATTTTACAAAGTCTACGACTCGCCGATTTTACGCTATATGGAATCTATTTACACTTAGGTGTTTACAATTTAAACTCTACGCTTTATCGGCTTCTCGATTTATCAATTTTCGCTCCCTGTTTTACAAAACGCACAACTCGCACAACCATCGCAATCTAAAACGAAAACCGAATGTTCGCAACAAAACTAATGCATAATCTTTCGCGCTCTCACCTCAACGCATCCTCGCATAATATACTCGGCCTGTACGTGTATGATTACAAATTACATTTATATAGATATATATATATATATATACTCGCATAAACAAACAAGTCATTGTGTGAGAACTTAGGGATTTCGTGTCTCCTATGTGGCTCCTATGTGATTTCGCATTACTATTATGTTATCGCACCAAGTTTTGAACGCGCTCAATCGCATCGCAAAACTCAAAAAAAAATCATTATGATCGAATCTCACTCCAAGTCTCTTTCTGTCTAGATGCCTTCCAACAACTCTACTTCGAGAATGTCAGCAAGGAGACGAGCCAAACGAAGGGACGAAAAGAGGATCGCCTCCCTTGTGGTCAAGGGAGTGGCCGAAATGATTCCTCAGATCGTCGCTCAAGTGCACTCTGTTAGCAACTCTCGAGCTTCGGAAGACGTCAAGATAAAAGAGCCGCAATGTACTTTTCTTTACAAACACTTCAAAGCATGTGATCCGATGGAGTTCACAGGTGAAGGAGGTGTCTCTCAACTACTCCAGTGGTTCGACTCTATCGAAGTTACCCTTCGTCAAAGTGGGTGTCCCGATAGTTTCCGTACTACTTGCGCGACCGGAGTATTTCAATCGCGAGCACTCGACTGGTGGACCGCCGAACGCAACAAACGTGGGATCTCCGCAGCTTACGCTCTCTCTTGGGATGAGCTGAAAGAGCTCATGAAGAAAGAGTACTGCCCTCCCCACGAAGTCCAGAAACTAGAAGACGAATTTTGGAAAATCAAACAAGCCGAAGGTGACAACGCTGGCTATACTGCAAGGTTCAAACAGCTGGGTATTGTTTGCCCAAGTCAAGTCGACACCTCAGGAAAAGCCATCGCAAAGTATATTCGCGGCTTGCCTGAGTGTGTGGGCGACTTTGTCGAAGCTGCAAGACCTGCTACTATCGAAGAAACATACCGCTTAGCCGCAGAAATCAACAACAAACGACTCATGGAAGGGTTTTTCTCCAAGAATCCTGTCAAGCAAACTTATCAAGCAATCGTCATTAATTCTTCAGACGATCATGTCAACGATTCTTCTGACGAGTCTGCCAATGATTCCTCTGACGAATCTATCGACGATTCTTCTGACGAAGCTGTTGACGGTTCTTCCGACGACTCGGCCAAATATTTTGCAAGTGAGTCCTCAGACGAATCCTCCGACGACGATATCTCATCGCAAGACACCGACAAACCCAGCTGCAAACGAAATATTTCAAGCCCGAACTCATCAACAACCGAACTGCTGCAACCGAAGCCTCTTCAAGCAGTTCCGGTGTTACCAAAAGGAGCTTACACTGGAGCTCATCCCCAGTGTTACTCATACACCTACCATCACTAGGTCGGAGCTGACTGTCGCTATTGCAAAAACTGCAGCCGTTACGGTCACTTCACCCGCAACTGCCGCGCCCCGATGATTCCGCCATCGGTTGGGGTGTGACAGATTGGTATCAACAGCTCCAGCAAACTTGAGTACAACAACAACAGCTCCAGCAAAAGTCTTCAACACCAAGCATCTAGCAAGCATAGGATAATGTTATAATGATACGATTTTCGACGTTAATTTCTAAGTATTGAACCTACTCTATTACTCGATGTTGCCACTATGTGTAACGTTAACTCTCGCTTTCACTCTCTAGTCATCGCACTTAGACTAGCTTCACACACATGAACTATATACTATATCACGATCTAATGTGTTTTAACCTCACTACACTCTTAGAATAAGGTACGATAATTGTGCAAGGAACGACTAATCACGGGTGCACACGGGATTATTTGGGTCAGTGCACGGAGATCGTAGTAAATTCTGAGGTGCCATAAGCGTGTCGACAACATGTGACACCAAATCACGGGATGTAAGTAGTAGGGATCAAGCAAGGTGTGCTTTATCATACTACCGAAGTTTCGTGAAGAAAGTGCCTCGTGGAGTTGAACGCTATTTGACCTATCATACTATTACGATTATTTTCGACACCCTACACTCAATCACAAGGCGTAACAATTGAATCACATCACTGTGAGACTTTTCGTAAGTCTGCGAACGCAATGCAATCGCCTCATCGATAGACCTTGGTGGGTCTACCCTGCAGGGCAATTGCAGCGACGCAAGACTGGACGTAAGTCCACATTGCAACTCAATCGCAGTTTTGTTGGAATCTATCGCATTATCGCTTAAATCTATCTCGCAATCGCTATTGTCTATTATGTGTATCTCACAATCTATCGCTTATTATGTGAATCTCTATCGCTTATTATGTGAATCTCTATCGATTATTGTGTGAATCTATATCGCTTGCTGTGTATCAATCTATCGCTCGCTCCATCGCTATCGCCTACCGTTTATCTGTGTCATCTGTGTTAAGTTAGCACACATGACCTCGCTTCACGAAACGAAACTCATATGGCTAAAGCATGGTACTTCCTATATATAAGTGTTTTAGCCATATCAGCAGACTTTTGTGGAAAAGGCCATGTGGGGTCTAATGTTAGTAAATTTGTGGTGTTGATCAATCCAAACGAATCACATAAATCGCGCGTATCTCCAACACTAACAACGCAACAACCGTCACTTATCGTTCGTCGGTTGTCCCTACCGCTCACCGCTTATTGCAAAATTCGTTTATCGCCGCCGTCATCGCTTGTGTTGTGTTTGTGTTATTCGCTTAATCGCCTATTCGCTTATCGTTTATCGCTGCCTGTGTTACGTGAGCACACCTGACATCGATTCACGAAACAGATCTAGTATGGTTGGAACATGGTAAATACATCGCTGGTACTTCCTATATGTATAAGTGATTCAGCCGTACTAGCAAACTTTCGTGGGCAGATGCCATATGGGGCTTAACGTTGGTAAAATTGTAAAGCTATGGAGACTAAATCGAATCACATTACTCGCTTATCGCGTATCGCTTATCGTGTATCGCTTATTCGCTTATCGCGTACCGCTTATTACTCGTCGCTCATCGCTTGGTATTCATCGCAGTCTGTGTGGTCCTAGTATGCATGACACCGCTTCACGGGACAAAACTAACCTGGTCAAACGTGGTGTTTCGCCATGTTAGCAAACTCTCGTGGAAACGTGCCATGTGGGTTTAATATGGAATCTAATCGAAACCGTGCTATTAGCTTATCGCTTATCGCTCGACGCCTGTCCAGACATGACACATCAATGTTTCATGTCACCAGGCTACTTGCGCACGCTGTTATAGCCACGTTTGCAATTCAACTCGCCTATTTAACCTATTCGATTCTATCTTCAACTCGGTCTGACTTCCTATCGATTGGACCGAGGTAGCGCAATTCTATCTGTGTTATATCGGCACACATGATACCGCCTCACGAAACGGAAGTAATATGGGAGAAACATGGTGGATACGCCGCTGGTACTTCCTATATATAAGTGTTTTAATCATATTAACAAACTATCGTGAGAAAGGGCCAAGTGGGGCTCGATGTTAATTAATTTTTCAAACTGTTAAAAACTGATTTTATATATATATATATATATATATATATATATAATTTTATTAAAACCATTGGACAAGTGAAATTTCCTCACGATGTGGAAGTAACATCAAATCAGCTTAACTCCATGCCCAAGAGAAGTCTCATAAGTCCATTTTTCTTTAACACTTTTGCAACAACAAAACGAAATCCTTCTTAAGACATTGGTTCGACATCGAGTTCAGCTTGAACCCATGCCGTAGGAGAGTTTCCATAACCCCAGTTTTCATTTTCGAATTCCTTAAAGTGTTTAAAACCTAAACTTTCTTGCAACGTTGGTTAACATCGACTTAGTTGACCCTATGTTATAAGAAAAATTTTCAAGATTTCCTTCCAAACTTCTTTTAAATATCTAAAAACGAACGTTTCTTGCAACGTTGGTTAAAAATTGACTCAGTTAACCCTACGTTATGAGAAACCTTTCAAGTTCTTTAAAATTTCAATCGCATCGAACTTACAGATTCTTCGCGACTCAAGGTACTTTTGAAACGCCAACTCGTGGGATGCTCCTTTTGTCATTACGTCGCCATCTCGCTATCGCAATCGATCTCTCTTACTCGAAACGCTCTCGCTTGTCAACTCTCGGTCAATTAACTCGCTGTATCGCTACTTATACAGGATCAGCTCTCAAAAGTCTACATGTTGGATTAATTTCGGGACGAAATTTCCTAAAGCAGGGGAGACTGCAACAACCCGCACTTTCGTGCATTGTTACTACTCGCTACACTCGTTACGCCTAGCACTAGAGATTCGGATCATAATGTAACTATATCGCATACATCGCTATTCGAAGGATAATCGCATATTTTCGCATTACATTATCGCTACATCACATCGCAAACACTAACACTCACGATGACATTGAGTGAGGACCTATTCTACCCTCCTTGATGGCCGTGATGTGTTGAAACGCAGACAACTAATGCTAACAAAGACTCTCGGGTGAGTGCTATAGCTCCAGCCGTCGTGACGACGATGCCAATACGAGCAGGTAGTACCCCGTCAGCCATTGTGGCACAACGCATATACTAACGCTCACGATGACGTCGAGAGAGGACCTACTCTACCCTCCGCGATGGCCGTGACGCGTCATAACACAACGCACACTCGAAACGAACACTTAGAAAATGTAAATACGTGCATACGTGATGTGCGTGAAAGTGTCGTATATTTTAGGTGTATATTTTAAGCCCTTTTTAACACTTATTTTAGCCAAGTTTTAAATTTATAAAACACGATATTTCACTAACACTAAACACACATATGGGCAAGTGCACCCATCGTTGAGTGTAGTATAGTGTTGGTAAGATACCGAGGTCGTCCAAGGACACAAGAGCTTTTAATACCGGTTTATCCTCAACGTCTAACCAAAATAAAAGTTTAGGAAAATGTTTTAGACTAAGAAAAATAAAAACTAACTAAAATGCTGAAAATAATAAAATAAAAACAGATAGACAAGATGAATCACTTGGTTCCGACTCGTATCTAGTATAACCTTTGATTATTTCCGCACTTTTGCACATAATTAAGAGATTATCTTAGTTATTGTAGTAGGCCCCTCTTTTGAAGGTGACGTTACCCTCACCCCAGTAGTTTGAGTCAGCAGGGATACAATCCTAAAGGGGTGGATTATTGGAAGATAATGAATTAAGCTATTAATGCAGTATTATGGTAGGCCCCGCTTTTGGCGGTGACGTTACCCTCGACTAAGTAGTCTGAGTCAGCAGGGATACAGTCCTAAATAGCCGGGTTATAGTATTAATAGTAGTTAACTTATGAGGGGATCAAAGAGTTTGGACCCCCGCCATCCAATACCGTGAAGTATTGAAGGAGGTCCTACTAAATTTGACCCAGGTCCATTGCAGGACCTCTAAACGCTGAACAATGGCAAGACCTTTACCAAACCGTTCCCTTAACCCCCTACCAGGTAGCCAACATACCTCCATATAGACCGTGGAGATATGAATGGTGAAAATCCTTTATTTTATATAGACAGTAAAATAATGCCAAGACACCACGGACAAACGATAAGGAAAGATCACCTTCAACATAAGTAACTAGTTATTAAAGTCATTAATACAAAACCAAATAAAAAGTGCAAAAGATTAGAAATAAAAAGTATTATACTAGACACTTTGTCTTCACCAAGTGATGTAAGAGACTTAGGCAAACATGGCCTTGATTGTCAAGAACTCTTACGATCAATCTTGGATCCCGAGACGACTCACACACTCTATGATGGACAATGGATGATGGTGGTGGATGATGGTGTTGTGAGGGTGGTGGGTGGTGGGTGGTGGATGAAGTGTGAGAGAGGTGGTGTGCCAAGGGATGAGTTGCAATGAAACCAAGCACTCCTATTTATAGGCTGAACAGAGGCCTGGGCACGGCCCCGTGTTCGCTGGGCACGGCCCCGTGCCCGTCTGACACTCTCTCTCTTCATTAATTGTAATTCGCAATTACAATAAATGCGCCTGCTGTACTTTCGACACGCCCCCGTGTCCGCTGAGCACGGCCCCGTGATGGGCAATAGAAGCTTCTATAGGTTTGTCTTTTCTGCTGCTTCTTGGGCACGGCCCCGTGCTGGCTGAGCACGGGGCGTGTTCAGCCTTCTGTTTTCTCTATTTTGCTTTGGAAGGTGCCGTTGAGGGTTCGGGCAATCCACTAATGTTCCTTTTCTTGTATATATGTTGGATTTAGCTGTCTTTTTGCTTCTTTTGCGTTTTTGAGCTCATTTAATCCTGAAAATACAAAAGGAAGACAAAAACACTCTTTTTCCAATATTAGTACTAAAAAGGGTTAGTTTTATGCCTCTTTTGATGTAATTTATATGTTGCATTTTACACACATCAAATACCCCCACACTTGAACTTTTGCTTGTCCTCAAGCAAAACTCTTTAATATTTGGCTTACACTCCCAAATGGAATAGGTAGAAGAGAAGGTTTTTGGGCTTGTCATAGAGTGTCGGGATTTCCAAGATCTTTTTGGGTTTTATTTTTATTTATTTACACTCCTATTCGTAATGATTTATTTAGAACTGTTCATAAAAGGAATTACTTATTTGGGCATAACATGCCTTTTTTTAAAATTTTATTTATATACAAGTTCACATACCTCACGGGTAAATCACTCACACTCGGCCGAAAGTGTATTTTTAGTGAATCACTCGAGAGCGGCATGGAACTTATTCCTACCATAGGCTTGCCAAGAAATCAATCCTCCTCCTTTTTAACTTTTATACCTTTGTAGATATCAAGAGGACTTTGTGGGTTAAGGGTTTGCTAGGGTTAAAGGTAGGTGGTTGGGTTAGTGGTTAGTAGAAAAAGGGCTAAAAAGCGTAACAAGTGTCGGTTTTCGTATTTTTTTTTTTTTTTTTTTTGATGAAGCTTTTATTCAAACAAAGTTATTTTTGATTACTTTGTTTGTTTATTTTCTTTTTGCTTCATTTTTTTTTTTTTTTTTTTTTACGAAGAACCGAACTTGTTACTAAAATAAAGGGTTAAAATTGAAAAAGGTTTTGGTGGGTGAAAGGGTTTTTGTTTTGGGTGATGAAACGAAAAGGTTTGGGCTCAAAGAGGTTAACTAGGGGGATTTTTTGGGTAGGTGGTAAAAAAAAGAAAAATAATGGTGTAGAAATGAAAAAGGGTTAGTCCTAATGCCTCTATTATTTACTTACTCGGGTTTAAGTTGATAAGGACCGGGAATGTATTGTCATGGCAAGTTCTAGAGTCGTAAGAACCAAACGGCTATTCACACAAGAAACGAAAAATGAGCATTTAGTCAAATGATATGAAATTGTGTGCTCAATAAAGGCTCAAAACTCACTTTTGTGGGAATGGGTTTTTATGTGATCAAGTATATATAATCAAATTTTAAATAAGTTTGTCATGCCTTTTCATAATTTTCTTATGTTGGTTCTTTTTATCACTACGCTATCGGTTGTAAATTTGTAAAAATATAACCTTTTTGAGAGCTTGAATTTCCCGAGTTAAACCTAGACAAGTAAAAAAAAAAAATTTTTTTTTTTTTTTTTTTTTTTTTTGAAAAAATTTGGGGTGATTAGCGGTTCCAATAGAGTTTTGTGTAAGGCTTGTATTTAGGACTTGCAAAATTCAAGGTTTTAGCATCCCCCCACACTTAAATTACACATTGTCCTCAATGTGTCCCAAAAATAAATTTTTAGGTTGATTAGATGTGTAAAATAGTGTTTAAAAAGCGAAAATTTGTGTTACTGGGCACTGAACACGGCCCCGTGTTATCCGGGCACGGCCCCGTGTTCAAGTGCCAGTAACAAAATTGAAATAAGAGGAACAGAAGTCTGGACACGGGGGCGTGTTGGGTGAACACGGCCCGTGTCCAGTTACCTGTACTGGGCGTTTTCTGCAGGTGGTCCGACACGGGGCCGTGTTGGTTGGGCACGGCCCGTGTTGAACCTTCTGAAAGAGAGAAAATTGTCGGATTGCCTCGTTCTTGTGCATGGGATCATTTTTCTCGTTCCCCTTTTCATCCTTTACCACCATGAGTGTGTTTTATTCCTGAAAATTAAACTAACTAGAAAACATAAAAACTAATCTAAATTAAACTAAGGATAGTTCCGTGGAATGCCTCCATGGTGCGCCACGTTTATAAGGGTCCTTGGCTAGACCCAATGCCTGGTCATATGTTACCCAAGTGGGATGTGTTGCATCCCATGTTACACCGTCGGAGAGCGTCATCCAAGCTTGAGTCTATGACCTTCATGTAGTTGACCGGATCTTCTTCCTCTACTCTCTTTCCACATTCAAATTTCACTTCCTCATCCCCAAACTTCAATGTTAGAGTTCCGTCATTCATATCCACCACTGCTTGAGCGGTGGCTAAGAATGGTCTCCCGAGGATGAGGGGGACCTCGGTGTCTTCCTCCATGTCTAGGATAACAAAGTCGGTTGGAAAAACGAATTTGTCGACCTTGACTAGCAAATTTTCGACGACCCCATGTGGGAACTTGACGGACCTGTCGGCGAGTTGTATGCTCATCTTTGTAGGGCTTGTTGCTCCTAGGCCGAGTCGCTTGAACATTGAGGTGGGCATGAGGTTGATGCTAGCCCCAAGATCGGCTAAAGCATTTCGGACGGGGGACTTCCCAATCGAACAAGGGATTGTGAAGCTCCCGGGGTCGATTTTCTTTTGTGGAAATTTGTTGAGTACTAGAGCTGAGCATTCTTCGCCTAGGTTAACTAATTGCAACGATTCAATTTTCTTTTTGTGAGTGAGGAAATCCCTCATGAATTTTGCATATTTAGGCATTTGGGTTAGGACCTCAATAAAAGGAATATTAACATGCAATTGTTTTAGTAAACTTTCGAACTTTGCGAATTGCTCATCGGTCTTTTGACGAATTAACCTACCGGGGTACGGGATTGGAGGATTCTTGGTGGGCCCTTGATTCGGTGTAGAAGCCTTTTCTGGCGCAGGAGGAGTTATAGGTTGGCCAGAATGACTTCTTCCATTTGGCGGCAATGGAGCATCCTCGGGACCCACGGTTCGATTTCGTAATGTGATGAGATGGACTTGTGCCTTTGGGTTTGGTTCGGTATTACTGGGTAATGCGCCTTGTGGTCTCTCGGAGAAATTTTGAGCTAGTTGATTTAATTGTTTTTCAACGTTTTGAATACTAGCTTGTTGATTTCTGAAATTCGATTCCAATTGTTGAAATCGATCCGAGTTTTTCTTTTCAGTGTCAGAGATGAGGCGAGATACAGTATCTTCAAGCCTTTCTCTTCCACCTTGTTGTTGAGGAAAATTTTGCGGTTGTTGAAAATTAGTTCGTTGATTTTGTTGGTTACTACTATTGCCGGGATCTCTCCAACCAAGATTTGGGTGGTTACGCCATCCTTGGTTGTAGGTACCCGTTGGAGGACCCGACGGCCTAGGTCTATTATCCATGTAGTTTACCGTTTCAGTTTGTTCATCTAATTCTTTCATACAACTCCAATTTTCATGTGACCCACCACACCCTTCACAAGCCATAACCGAGGCCGTTTTTGTCATTTCTAGCCTTTTGATTTTTGAAGAGAGGGCCTCGATTTGGGCTTGTAAAGAGGTGCTTTCATCAACCTTATGGGCGCCCGGGGCAATAGATTTATTACCTCGGGGAGTGTGCCATTGAAAATTGGTTTGAGCAATTTCCTCGATTTGGTTATATATTTCATTTGGGCGACGATTACCTAAGAGTCCCCCGGAGCTTGAATCAAGTGTTTGTCTTGTGTGTGGCAACAATCCATTGTAGAAAGTGGATACTTGTTGCCATACTGCTAGACCATGGTGAGGACACTTTCTTAGAAGCTCCTTGAACCTTTCCCAAGTTTCATATAAGGATTCCCCATCCTCTTGTGAGTATGTATTAATTTCAGTCATTAATTTAGCCGTTTTAGCAGGAGGGAAATACTTATACAAAAACTTTTGGGCGAGTTCATCCCAGGTGTTTACCGATCCAACTGGGAGGGTGTTAAGCCAAGCTTTGGCTCGGTCTTTTAGTGAGAAAGGAAACATTCGAAGGCGGATGGCGTCATTTGATGCTCCATTGATCCGAAAGGTATCACATATTTCTAAAAAGTTAGTAATATGTAGATGGGGATCCTCGTCCGCAAGCCCGTGGAAGGTTGCGGAGTTTTGGAGCATTTGTATCAAATGCGGCCGAAGTTCGAAGTTGTTGGCCTCGACATTCGGTGCATTGATAGCAGCGCCAAGATTGCCTACGGTAGGCCGTAGGTAATCCATGAGGGTACGTTGGTCCGCCATTGGAAGTGGGTCCCCCGAAGCTTTCTCTTGATTTTTAGCTTTTAGTCTTTTTCTGAGAAAGCGCTCGGGTTCTTCTAGGGGTTCTTTTATGTCTCTACTAGAACTGGAGCTCATGCACTACGTAGGAGGTTCAAATGTGGTGCCTGGGTTCCGAGTCCTGCAATAAAAACAGAAAAGAATGCTGGTCAGAATGTTCACCACGGCCCCGTGCTCAGTGAACACGGCCCGTGTTGAGAGATACAGTAATTGTTTTCTGGATTCCCAGTTACTGGGAGTTGGACACGACCCCGTGTTGCACCGACACGGCCCCGTGTTCAGCTCTCTGTAACTTCAGAAAATAAAAACTGCCAGTGATGATGCTGGGCACGGCCCGTGTCTGACCGGGCACGGCCCGTGCTGAGCTCTGCAGAAGCTGAAAAACTAAGAAAATCCTTAAAAAAAAAAAAGATGATTAGGCCGTTGATTCCTAACTTTCTTAAAATCCTTGTGTCCCCGGCAGCGGCGCCAAAAACTTGATGTGCGTGAAAGTGTCGTATATTTTAGGTGTATATTTTAAGCCCTTTTTAACACTTATTTTAGCCAAGTTTTAAATTTATAAAACACGATATTTCACTAACACTAAACACACATATGGGCAAGTGCACCCATCGTTGAGTGTAGTATAGCGTTGGTAAGATACCGAGGTCGTCCAAGGACACAAGAGCTTTTAATACCGGTTTATCCTCAACGTCTAACCAAAATAAAAGTTTAGGAAAATGTTTTAGACTAAGAAAAATAAAAACTAACTAAAATGCTGAAAATAATAAAATAAAAACAGATAGACAAGATGAATCACTTGGTTCCGACTCGTATCTAGTATAACCTTTGATTATTTCCGCACTTTTGCACATAATTAAGAGATTATCTTAGTTATTGTAGTAGGCCCCTCTTTTGAAGGTGACGTTACCCTCACCCCAGTAGTTTGAGTCAGCAGGGATACAATCCTAAAGGGGTGGATTATTGGAAGATAATGAATTAAGTTATTAATGCAGTATTGTGGTAGGCCCCGCTTTTGGCGGTGACGTTACCCTCGACTAAGTAGTCTGAGTCAGCAGGGATACAGTCCTAAATAGCCGGGTTATAGTATTAATAGTAGTTAACTTATGAGGGGATCAAAGAGTTTGGACCCCCGCCATCCAATACCGTGAAGTATTGAAGGAGGTCCTACTAAATTTGACCCAGGTCCATTGCAGGACCTCTAAACGCTGAACAATGGCAAGACCTTTACCAAACCGTTCCCTTAACCCCCTACCAGGTAGCCAACATACCTCCATATAGACCGTGGAGATATGAATGGTGAAAATCCTTTATTTTATATAGACAGTAAAATAATGCCAAGACACCACGGACAAACGATAAGGAAAGATCACCTTCAACATAAGTAACTAGTTATTAAAGTCATTAATACAAAACCAAATAAAAAGTGCAAAAGATTAGAAATAAAAAGTATTATACTAGACACTTTGTCTTCACCAAGTGATGTAAGAGACTTAGGCAAACATGGCCTTGATTGTCAAGAACTCTTACGATCAATCTTGGATCCCGAGACGACTCACACACTCTATGATGGACAATGGATGATGGTGGTGGATGATGGTGTTGTGAGGGTGGTGGGTGGTGGATGAAGTGTGAGAGAGGTGGTGTGCCAAGGGATGAGTTGCAATGAAACCAAGCACTCCTATTTATAGGCTGAACAGAGGCCTGGGCACGGCCCCGTGTTCGCTGGGCACGGCCCCGTGCCCGTCTGACACTCTCTCTCTTCATTAATTGTAATTCGCAATTACAATAAATGCGCCTGCTGTACTTTCGACACGCCCCCGTGTCCGCTGAGCATGGCCCCGTGATGGGCAATAGAAGCTTCTATAGGTTTGTCTTTTCTGCTGCTTCTTGGGCACGGCCCCGTGCTGGCTGAGCATGGGGCGTGTTCAGCCTTCTGTTTTCTCTATTTTGCTTTGGAAGGTGCCGTTGAGGGTTCGGGCAATCCACTAATGTTCCTTTTCTTGTATTTATGTTGGATTTAGCTGTCTTTTTGCTTCTTTTGCGTTTTTGAGCTCATTTAATCCTGAAAATACAAAAGGAAGACAAAAACACTCTTTTTCCAATATTAGTACTAAAAAAGGGTTAGTTTTATGCCTCTTTTGATGTAATTTATATGTTGCATTTTACACACATCAATACGACCTTTTTGGTGATTAATATATAATAAATACATATATAACTATACGAAACAGTGTAACAAAATCATCACAACGCGCAACGCACAAGATCCAAACGCTGAGACACAACCCGCCAGAGGTGTCCAACCGATCGGACAAGACATGTCCAACCGATCGGACAGACATGCCAACCGATCGGACGAGACATGGACAGACATGCCAACCGATCGGACAGACATGTCAGCCGATCAGACAGACATGCTAACCGATCGGACAGACACATCAGTCGATCGGACAGGCCTCTGACCCCCATCAACTCACCCTTTCCTCCTCTCTTGCCTATAAATAGCCTTGCCACTTCACTTGAACAGTGAAGTGACAGCTCCCACCCGACCAGCACGCTCTCGGAACCTTTTCTCTTGATTTCTCATGATTCCGGTAAGATCTCAACCCAACTCTTGTACTTCTATGATCTACAGTCGATTCTACACCTTTCTATCTTTTGAATCTCAACTTTTAACTGTGAAATCGATGGATTTGAGATGTTCTAGGGTGATGTCATCATGAAGTTCTTATGATCTTCAAATGTTGGCCTCATTCCACCAAGAACAACTCAGATCCAAAGTAATTCCACAAGAATAAACAACATTTTTCCACAGATCTACACATAATCATGACTGAAAGGTTGGGAGATGGTTTCCAACTTTCTTTCAACTCTTTTACACTCAAAGCACTCAAGACCGGTAGAATCGGAGCTTATACCGACCTTCTACTCATTTCTAGTATCGTGTTGGTCCAAGATCTGATTTCTAACGAAGAGACGACCAATTTCGGGTTAAACATGGAAAAACCGTCAAGAACGGCCAGATCGGATGGATCGGGTTAAACAAGTCGGGCTTGATGGAATTTCAGTTGTTTAGCACGTCACAACAACGTCTCGACCAAAACCACCGAAAAACCTTCAAACTTTGTCGAATACAGCTGGACAGGCCAGCCGATCGGACATGCAGTCGATCGGACAGGCCAGCCGATCGGACAGGGGACAGGCCAGCCGATCGGACAGGCTATCCGATCGGGCAGCCCATCCGATCGGATAGCAGCCCATCCAAACGGGCCGGCATTCGATCGGATTATCATTCGTTTCTTGTTTATTACGCTATCATTTAACGCGCTATCAAACGCTCATGCAATCAATCTGTAATCAGGGTATTCTCAGACACTTTCCCGTCAATCCAACCAAGCTGTGTTAGCCTACCCAATACGCACTGTGAGTATACTTGAACCCTTTTTGCTTTTGCACTTTTGGGTGTAACATACGTTGCTATCAAATCGAATTATATCAAATGCTTAAACTACTTATCCCTTGCGAATGACTTACGTGCATAGTTATACGTGATGCTAGTTACATATGTGCTAGGACTTATACTTGCGACGTCCCACCGTGACTAGTATAGTACTATTGCGCCCGACGGGGTCTAGTTTGCCATCGCGTATTCGAGCATCGAGGACTTAGCTGGTAGTATCGGTTTTGTGATTATGTATGTCGTGTATCTCGTTTATGTATGTAGGAGATTCGCAGCACTTTTAAATCTATTATGCTATTACATATCAAACCTGTATACTCGCCAATACTTTTGTATTGACTTTATTTTAACGTATGTTGCAGGTTTAGATCGCTATCTACATCCAATCAAGCTAGGAAGTCTAGAAACTCGCCTAAAATCTAGGTTGTCGGATTTGTATTGTTCGAGAGGACAAGAAATCTGTGATAACTTACGTGATTGTATTATTGTTAGTATGGGATAACAAATGTAATAAATATTATCGCAATATAGTTGTTATGGATTCTCTTGAGCAATCTGATTCGCCTACTGTCGCGCCCCGATGATTCCGCCATCGGTTGGGGTGTGACAAGCAGAGAGCCTTAGCAGCTGCAAATAGGGAGATGAATGCCCAAACTCAGGATATAATCAATATGAGACTGGCCAATTTCCACATACTAGCTACCACATCCGCAGACCCGAATTTAGAACAAATCATAGCACCACAGCCACTGCCCTTGTTCCCAATACAACCCATGGAAATCGAACCTATCCCAGGAGACCAAATTCCCGTACCTGCTTTAGACCCAGCTGAAATCCCTAGAGTCCTAGCACCCCATCCCCCAGACTATGACCCCTGGTTTGACGACCATAGGGATTACTCAGAACTCCACCCACAAGAGTAACTCATGCCTAACCCAGTAGCACCCTACCCTAACCTTGACACTCTAGACCCATACAGGGATAATGACCAATATATTCGAGAGATCCTAGAGAATCCATACCCATACAAAGAACCGATGCCCCAGTACCCTGACCCGATACCAGCACCCGCACCACCCATGAGCACCGAGAACGTGCAAGAACTTCGCACCTTTGGTGAGGAGTTGTTAGACGAAAGTGAAAAGATAAGACAAATAGGGGAGAGGCTCGTTTGAAAATATGACGAGCGTAACATGCAATACTGGATGAACCCCTACCAGTAACAATATATATATATATATATATGTATATATATTTATACATATATATCAACTAAATAGACAATCCTATAGCTACTGATACATACTAGTATTGTATTTTAATTCCAGTTGCGGTTTGTAATAGATGCATATATATAAAATAGAGTAAATGTCGCAATGTACGACGTTTTTGATCAATGTGTTATTTGTGTGATTGTTCGCATTAAATATTGTTTTGTGATATTGATACTTGGTAAATGTTTATAATCTTGATGGACAACGAAGTGAATCAAGAAAACCCGAATAACGATTATAACGGCAACCAATTAGATAACAGTGTCATCCAACATATAGTGGCACAAGGGATTATAGACGCTATGCCATATATTATCAAAACGGTTAAGGAAGCGGAAAATAATAAAAGTAATAGTGGAAGTAAACGACCACCTACTGAACCCAGTCACAGCGTAACCAATGGACCGTTACTTCAATTGCCAATTCCAAAAAGAAAAAGAACCATGTCTTATGGTTGTTCTTACAAAGAATTCTGCTCTTGTAAACCAATAGAATTCTCTGGCAACGAAGGAGAAATTGCAGCTCTACGCTGGATAGAAAAGACTGAGGCAGTCTTAAAAATAAGCAAGTGTACAGAGGAAGATAAAATCACGTTTGCTTCCAATCTGTTTAAGAATGCAACTTTAGAATAGTGGAACACTATTCTCCAATCTAGGGGAAGTGATAAAGTCTATAATATGGAATGGACTGAGTTTGGAATATGGTTGAAAGGAAATTTTGTCCTCCCAATGAAAAGGAACAGATAGCCAATAAGTTCTTAAACCATAGAATGACTGGAGTAGACTGTAAGGGTTACACTACCGTATTATTTGAATATGCTAGAATAGTGACAACCCTAGCTTCACCAGAACCAGTATTAATCGCCCGTTACATCTGGGGATTAATCAGTGAAATTAGACACGTAGTCAAGGCAGCTAGACCACAAACCATAGAAGAAGTTGAAGAACTAGCAAATACCTTGACTGATGAACTAGTACGCACACAAGAAGAAAACCAGAGGAAGAACCTAGCTCATAGGCTTACCCAGGAATGTCGCTAAGGTAATTCCAATCGTGGGAAAAATATAGGTTCTACCTCTACACCTTACTGTAAGACTTGCAAGAGGAAGCACTCAGGAAGATGCTCCACCTACTGCAATTTCTGCAAAATACCAGGACACAAGTAAGAATACTGTAGGAAGAAACCCAGCAATGGAGTGTGCTTCAATTGTGGAGAAAAAGGACATATTAAGCCAAATTGTCCGAAACTAGCTCTAGCCATGAACAACAAGACTACTAAGAATGCTAGAGCATTTGTATAGACAGCCGAAGAAGCAAAGATGATTACGGACGTGATTGCCGGTATGTTTTTAGTTAACGATATTTTTGCTAAAGTATTATTTGACTCTGGTGCAAACCAAAGTTTTATTAATACTTCATTTTGCAAACTTTTCAATCAACCATTAACTAAACTTCAACAAGAATGTCTAGTAGAAACCGCGAATGGAGAAACCATTAAGATTAATGAAATCTTGCAGGGAGCAAGAATAGAAATTTTAAACCAAGATTTTATTGCAAATCTTTACCCGATGAATCTGGCTGGATTTGATATTGTATTAGTAATGGATTGGTTAGTAGCCAATAAAGTCAGTATTCTATGTGATCAAAAGTCCATACAAGTAAATTCACCAAAAGGTGAAAAGATTACAATTAAAGGAGATAAACCATCTAGATCTACGAAATTCATCTCTGTGATGAAAACAACAAGTTATGCTAGGAAAGGGTGATTAGTATATATGATTTCCATAATCATTAACACTAAAGGAAAAGAATTGAAAGATATATTCCCATAGTATCTCAATTCTCAGATGTGTTTCCACAAGAGTTACCAGGACTACCGCCGGACAGGGAAGTCGAATTCAGAATTCACCTGTTACCAGTAACAACACCAATTGCCAAAGCACCTTACCGTTTGGCACCAACAGAAATGCAAGAACTAAAGAAGTAATTGGACAAACTTTTGGAAAAAGGATTCATACAACCTAGTTCATCACCATGGGGAGCACCAATTTTGTTCGTCAAGAAGAAAGACAGGTCAATGCGTATGTGCATTGATTACCGTGAATTGAATAAAGTCACGATTAAAAATCGGTACCCATTACCGAGAATCGATGATTTGTTTGATCAATTACAAGGAGCTCGATTCTTTTCTAAGATCGATTTACGCTCAGGATATCATTAATTAAAGGTACAGGAAGAGGACATTCCTAAGACCGTTTTTAGGACAAGGTATGGCCATTATGAATTTACTGTCATGCCATTTGGTTTAACCAATGCCCCAACCACATTCATGGACATGATGAACCGAATATGTAAGCCATATTTGGATAAATTCATAATTGTCTTTATAGATGATATTCTCATTTACTCTAAGAGTAAAGAGGAACATGCAGCGCATCTGCATGCACTCCTAAATTTGCTGAGAAAAGAAAAGCTTTATGCTAAATTCTCAAAATGTGAATTTTGGTTAGAAGAAGTGCAGTTTCTTGGACATTTAGTTAATCATGAAGGAATTCATGTGGATCCCACAAAGATCGAGGCAATTACTAAATGGAAAACCCCTGAGTCGCCAACGGAGGTTAGAAGTTTTCTAGGACTGGTCGGTTATTATAGACGGTTTATCCGAGATTTTTCTAGAATAGCCATTCCCTTAACAAAACTGACCTGTAAATCTGTTAAGTTTGAATGGGGACCAAAACAGGAAGAAGCCTTTAGAATTCTTAAGCAAAGATTAACCAACGCACCCATACTAGCGTTACTAGAAGGAACTGAAGACTTTGTAGTCTATTGTGACGCTTCTAAGTTAGGTTATGGATGTGTGTTGATGCAACGTCAAAAGGTTATAGCCTATGCATTTAGACAACTTAAGAGTCATGAAATGAATTATTCAACCCATGATTTAGAGTTAGGAGCCATAATTTTTGCCCTTAAAATTTGGAGACATTACCTTTATGGTAGTAAGTTTACCATTTTCACTGATCATAAGAGTTTAAGATATGTTTTCGGGCAAAAATAGTTAAATATGAGACAAAGACGCTGGATGGAAATTCTTAGTGACTATGATTGTAATATCCAGTACCATGCAGGAAAGGCTAATGTAGTAGCCGATGCTTTAAGTCGAAAGTATCATGAAAAGCCAAAAAGAGTGCATTCTCGTAAATTAAATCTGTAGATAGATTTAAATGAACAGATTAGAGAAGTACAAGAATCAGTAATCAAGGACGATACTGAAAAACTGAAAGGAATGATTAAGGAATTAGAACAAGGAACATATGGAATTTGGAGATTCCATAAGAAATGAATTTGGGTACCTAAACGAGGAAACCTACGCCACCGAATATTAGAAGAAGCCCATAAGTCTAAGTATACGATACATCCTGGAAGTGATAAGATGTACCAAGACTTAAGAAAGAATTTCTGGTGGATACGAATGAAAAAGGATATAGCAACTTATGTTGCCAAGTGTCTAACATGTTCATAGGTTAAAGCTGAACACCAGAAACCCTCGGGTTTATTGCAGCAGTTAGAAATGGCAATATGGAAATGGGAATTGATAACAATGGACTTTGTTACCAAATTACCCAAGACACGAAAAGGTAATGATACAATCTAGGTGATTGTAGATAGATTAACCAAGTCGACTCATTTCTTACCAATAAAGGAAACTTTTAGTATGGAACAACTAGCCAAGTTGTATGTAAATGAAATAGTATCATTACATGGAATTCCTTTATCTATTGTTTCTGATAGAGATAGCCGTTTTACTTCTCATTTTTGGACAAGTTTCCAAAAAGCAATGGGAACCAAGCTAAATCTAAACACCGCTTATCATCCTCAAACGGACGGACAAAGCGCAAGGACAATTCAGACAATAGAAGATATGCTTAGAGCTTGTGTAATTGATTTCGGATGAAATTGGGACGATCATTTGCCATTAATCGAATTTTCCTACAATAACAACTATCATACCAGTATCAATGCTGCACCATTCGAAACACTTTATGGACGAAAGTGCCGAACTCCAGTCTGTTGGGCAGAAATTAGAGAAAAGCAATTGTCTGGACCCGAGATAGTACAAGAAACAACGGACAAGATTATTCAAGTCATGGAAAGACTAAAAGCGGCATGTGATCGACAAAAGAGTTATGCTGATAACAGGCGAATGCCATTGGAATTTCAAGTAGGAGATAAGGTATTATTAAAAGTTTCTCCATGGAAAGGAGTAGTCAGATTCATCAAGAGAGGAAAGCTAAGCCCCAGGTATGTTGGACCCTTTGAGATTATTAGGAGGATTGGACCAGTAGCTTATCAACTACAACCGCCAGAGGAAATGGCAGGAATACATGATGTATTTCATGTGTGTAATCTCAAAAAGTGCTTAGCAGACGAGTCATTAATGGTACCTCTTAAGGATATAGAGGTAAATGAGAAAACTTAAGTTTGTAGAAAAGCCTCTACAGATTGAAGACAGAAAAGTCAAAATCTCAAACACAAGAGATTGGTTTTAGTCAAAGTGAGATGGGATTCCAAGAGAGGACCAGAATACATTTGGGAGCTTGAATCAGAGATGCAAAGGAAATACCCATACCTGTTCCAGCAGCCCTCGAGGACGAGTTCTAAAACAAGGTGAGAAGGATATAACAACCCTCCTAAAATAATTAGAACACCCCTATACGCCCTAAAATACACTCCGTATACGAGAAATAGACCCGAAATACCTTAGAATTTACAAAAATAAAGAAAAACCAAATCCAGGGGGCGCTCGCGGGGCGCGAAGCCTTTAGCTAGCTCTATCGCGGGCCGTGACAGCTGGCCACCCGCCCGCACCCCTTGCTGCCACTTGTCGGTGGCGTGTCGAGGCTAGGAGTCCGAATCAGCAAAGCTAGGCCCTACATCACCTAGCTCGCGGGCCGCGAGAGAGTGGCCGATCACAACTATAAATAGGGGCCTCAGGCCTTCAGTCCAGCTCGTTCATTTCCCTCGATCTCTCTCTCAATTTTCTACATATCAATTATAGTTTCGGGTGTTATACCCACTAAAATAGTGAAGCTCCGCCTCGATGTAAGTATTAACCCCCGGTTACGTATTAGATACGCTGCCCGATTGATCTAGTGCTCCGTAGCGGCTGTCGAGGCTCTACCCGACGTAGTCGTTGGAGTTCTGTCTCGGAAGGGTATGACGAATGTTAATTGGGTTATTATACTAACGCGCGTGCATTGTTTAATTACTAGATTATAACCAGGAAGTCACAAAGAAAATACCTAAAGTAGCAATGTGAGTAATCCTCCTTTTTGCAAACTGTTTTTACAAAACCTCAATTGTTTTAAATTATATTTCACAATGATTGAATATTTGTAATTCTACAATTGTCGTCGGTATGTTGGGGTTTTGTATACAAAATTTGTTACTACACTGTGAGTAGTAACATTACCACAAGTCAGGATTGACAGTACCGTATGTGGTAATTAAAGTAGAAATATAAACAAATGTAATTGCGAGATCGCCCTCAATGCTGTACAATGATAAAATCTGTTTTGATTAAGTTAGGATTCACTCACCAGTATTTCTCACTGACAAAATGTTTTTAAACGTGTTTTAGGTAACAAAATGTGAACGCCAAATAGAAGCCAACTGAATGCTTGGAAAAGTGGCTATAAAAGTTAACTAAATAAAGAAGATGTTTTATTTCAATAAAATAGGGTTTATCCCTATAAACATGTTTGTAATGGAAACTTGGGAATTTCCTATGTATTTAATATTATAAAAATGTGGTATTATACTCTGATAAATATTTCCTAACTACGGTTCTGATGTAAATTCCGCTGCCAAATTGATAAATACTGATACCACTGATACTGGCTCGCGACCGCCCGTTCCCAAGTGATTAGGGGCCGGGGGTTGCGACATTTTATGTACGTATCGGTATAAATTGAATTTGGTTTACGTTTCGATGCATTTTTTTCGAAAATGAGTCATGTCAAATATAATACGTTTTGCTTATTATGGACGTTTTGAGTTGCTCTACGTTTTGATCGATAAGAAATTACAGGAAAAAAAATTAGTACGCTCAAATCACGTTAAAAAAACCGACCCCGCAACGCGGAGAATCAATTCTAGTTCTATATATTAACAAAAGACATTGTGAATTGTTGATATCTATTTGATTTATAATTATAGAGCTACAATGTTATTATTTTTTAATTTATTTACATTTCTAACCTTATATTATCGTTTTTAAATAAATTTATATTTCTAATCCTAATTGTTAATAAAGTTATTAAACGGCCTCGGAGCTCTAATATTATTTTATAAACGATTTACGTATACCTGTGATTTTTAATATATTTATTATACGGAAGTTTAATAGTAACTTTTTTCTATAAACGATTTACGTTTCAACACCAAATTTTAATAGAGCTATACGTCCCTTAAAGTTTAATAAAGTTAAATTTTTAACAATTTTTTCAATACTAGTTGTTTATATGACAATTATAAACGGAAATGAATAGCAAAAGGAATTTATTTTATCTATATAATTTGTTATATCTATATTTTTATCTATATTTTTACTACTGTATAAATGAATGTTCTGGGCAACCATGCAACTAAACTATACTTAAGAAAATCTATAATGCGTTTGTTACAAGTTCTTATGCATAAACAACTTGTCATTTACCATTTTGTCCTTCTTGTGATGTTAATGAAATATTCAACGAACATAACATAAATTCTACAAATATAAGTTTTTATGTATAACATAATATTTGATATTTATTAATTAGTTGAATTTAGTATTTTAATTTTATTCATTTTTTATTTTAATAATACATTTGGTATTTAATAATACGTAATGGTCGTCGGACTAGGCAGTATGTCGCGTCAGAACATATCATATAAAAAGGTTATTATGGTTTGAGTCAAAGCGGGTTCAGGTTAAAACAGTTTCGAGACATAACATGTCACATAATGTTTAATATTTATTAATTAGTTGAATTTCACATTTTTTTTCATTTTTCTTTTAATAATACTTTTGGTATCTAATCATATAAATATTGGTCGGTTTACTTACACATGCAGATAATACGAAAACCTAGCAAACCCCATAGTGCAATGCGGGCTCAATTGCTAGTAATTATTTATGAGTATACTTTGTTTTTCTCTTATAACTTTTAAGATAAGATATTTTATTCAATTCTGGGTATGCTAGTGTGACATGCTTATTTTATTTACATCTTATATAAGTTGTTCAAAATCGAGTTGTGAGTAGTAATGTACAAGTAACTGAAACACAAACGTATATGATTTTTTTTATTTTTTATAAATTGACGTCGATTTCCCATTTCATTATTCTAACTCCGAAGATTTATTTATAGTTCCGACTATGTCGTTGAGAAGTGCCTATTTTTATCTAAGTATCAATATAAATTGCTTAGAACCGAGTTGTGAATACAAATTTACAAGTTAGCGAAGCACAAACGTACATGTCATCAAAGTTGTCTTCTGGTTTAACTTTTATATAAAGTGATGTCATTTACCCTTTTCGTCATTTTACTAATATAATATAACGTTTTATGAAATTTAGAATATATCGTTGCAAAGTGCGTAAACTTATCTACGATAAAAGCTTTATTCGAACGAATCTAAGCATGTCGATATTTTTCGATTACAATACCAAGTGACCATTTCATTCTCATACAGTCATATATACCGTAACGAACCGGAACCAAACCGCTTCGAAATGAAGAAATTAAAGTAGTTTTCTTTACTTTCAATTCACTCTTTTAATATTTATCTATTCCTCCTTACTTCTCTACTGAGCTACCACGTGTCCACAGCTGTCCCATCACCGTCAAACCCCCTCCACTAGAAACTCGATTTCCTGACTCCCACAATCTCACTCTTGTCGTTATCAACACCAAATCTAGGGTTTCTTCCTTCCTAACATCATCCTCTCAATACTCCAATCACTCCGGTAACAATGGCGTTACAATGGGCCGTCCTGGGCTACGCCGCAGCGGCCGAAGCGGCCATGGTCCTCTTACTAACCCTTCCGGGCCTCGGCCCACTTCGAAAGAGTTTAGTATCTGTCATCCTTAACATCCTCAAACCTTTGCTGTCCATCGTCCCGTTTTGCCTCTTTCTGTCCTTGGATATCTACTGGAAGTACGAGAATCGGCCGACTTGCAAATCGGCCGATTCGTGTACCCCAACCGAGTACCTGCGTCACCAGAAATCCATAATGAAGAGCCAGCGTAACATGTTGTTGATAGTTATGGCGTTGGTGTTTTATTGTTTGTTGTGTTTGGTGACTCACTTGGTTGTTAAGATGGAACAGTTGAATAGTAGGGTGGAGAAGTTGAAGAACCGAGATTGAATGTGTTGTTATGAATGGATTAGTTAAGTTAAGAACATGTTTTGTCTTGTTTACTTTGTTTGAGACACTTGTGTGGTTCTAGTGTTTGTGCTTTAAATGGCTTTCTAATTGAATAGATCCGATGATAGATAAACTTTATGTTTGTGTTGAAATTTGAAATCAGTTCATTGAGTTCTTGGAGTTGGTCAAACCGCTTGGTACATTAGTTTGTAGGTCTCACGCATTACGCACATGATATCTTATGGATAGATTATTGATCGTCTCAATCGTATGTGAATCCAGCGGCGCCCTGAAAAGAATAGTGTAATTTGTAGGCAAAAATTCCGATCTTCTTCCTTAAAAGTTAAGTTCGGTTAAACCCTGTGATAACCCCCTAAAAATAAGGGCGTCTCGCCTTAAAAGAAAAAGTAATAGTGTAATTTGTAGGCAAAAATCTTGATCACCCTTCTTAAAAGTATAATAAGTTTGATTAAACCCCCAATCACCCCCTAACAATAAATTCTGCTTCGCCACTGTGTGAATCGGTTGTGAAGATATATTAGAATGCGAATATGTGAATGTAATGAATTGGTTGACTCGAATGAGCAAATGAATATCCAGGATTAGCTTAATTTTTTTTAATGATGGTTTTTTTTTTTTTTTATTCTTTAGTTTACTTACTAAAATCCAGGTATAGGTAGCCTAGTTTTTTTTGGTTAAGGGTTGAATTAGCATATGATTGTCTTTAGGTAACATTTATTGGTTGTTTTATGATGCTATAAATGTTTATGTAGTATATGCTCACTCGGTCACTCCTCTTGCTATTTGGTAGTTTCTATTTCACTATGGTACCCGTCTTTTCTGCTTGTATCACTTCTGTTTGTTCGTATGCTTTTGTTTTTGAGCCGGGGGTCTTTCTGAAAGCATTCTCTCTACCCCCAAGGAATAGAGGTAAGGTTTGCTTACATCTCACCCTTCCGTGACCCTACCACTACCTCTGCTAATGGTGGGATATATTAAGTACGGCTGTTGTTTACTTCCTAAAATCAACTAGAAAACTCTCATTCTGACCCTAAAATCATCTGTGAAAAAAAAAAACTCAATTCATAATGTTTTAACACAACACTTCTGATGTATTGTCGATTAAAGAAAGATTCAGTTGATCTATAAAACAATTAAATATCTACTTTATATGCGTTAGTTCACAAACCAAACATCTGTGTACAAGGTTTTAAAAACCGATATATACCGGTTTCCGGGGTGTTGGCCGGCACGATTCAATATGGTATTTTGAAGGAATAGCGAACGGTTCGAACAGCTGGTAATTTGGTAAAAACCAGTATGTACCATTAAACTGGTACCAGCCTAGCATTTCATTTTTTTAATCGGTCCAACGCATTGACTTTCAACCTAGAGCATTGTACCATCCATTCATCAGGGCCTCTGCGTACCATTCACTCATCGGAGCCTCTGTGTACTATCGATCATCAGTAGGGGCGTAAACAAGCCCAGAGGCTCGAGAGCTACTCGTGATCGGCTCGGTTAAAAGCTCGAACGAGCCGAGCCTTAACGAGCCCGAGCTCGAGCCTGAAATAGAGATCGTTTTGTGTAGGAACTAGGTTCACTTTTTATTAAAATATTAATAAAATAAATAATAACGAGACTCTCGTTATTTGTGGGAAATTCTTCTAGTACAATACCGGTTACAAAAATAAATAAACCAATATAAAAATACAATTTAATTGTACCAATCTTGATTCAAGCCAACATCTTTGGAAGAACTTCAACCGCATCATCTTGTATGAACCTCCGCTGCAAGAATGAACAAACTGTCGTTGACGGTTTTGGTTGAGGATCGTGTTAGACACGGGGCCCTTAAAACAGATTTCGCGCCTCCTCTCAGACGGTCTGTTTCCAGGATACAACAACCGAAGCAGTAGTTGTACTGCCGGAGACGGCTCTCGCGCCCGAGATTACACCGGGTATAATTTGGTGTTATGGAAAAATATGAAGTTGATAAATTTGAGAGTACTCCTCTCAATGGAAAAACGAGAGTTAAGAGAATGTCTATATTTTTTCTTGTGTATTAGTATGAACTATCAAGTTCATATATATACATCCTTAGTTTTAACCTCATTAAAACTAGTAATAAACATGACATTAATCTTGTCATAACTATAACATTAATCTTGTAATAAACAAGATAATGAATATAGCTTTAATCTCTAATTAATGGATTTAAGTGGTTTAGTCTAAAACGGTCATTATCATCATGACACGCATTAAACGGTTTGAGACAACTAGTTTGACTAGGTCCAACCAGCTCCTCTATCACTTTGCAAACATGCGCGCGCTAGAACTGATCCGCCAGTCCTCGCTCCACGCTTCAAGGATCTCATGCCACGCCATATGGAGTCGCGCACCACACGGATGCGACTACGCATACCAGGACGCCACCTGGTCATGCGCCATCCATACTCGCGCGTCACACAGATGCCACTATGCAAACCAGGACGCCACCTGGTCATGCGCCAAAGGAGCTTGCGCTGCATCGACATGTGCCATGCCATAGCATCCGCCTACGCCACCCAAAGGTGCGCCATAAGCGGACCCGCCATGTATCTGACCACGCGCTCATGGGCAAAAATACAAAGGCGGTATGCGAAGTGTTTGCACCCTTTGGGTCCCCACTAATGTTTGCCTTCAAGGAGTGCTCCTCCTTATATACCACTTAAAGTTTTGTCATTCCACCTATGTGGGACAAGATGACAAATCTCAATCCATTTTTCCCCATCTTTATTTTCCAAACATACAACTTCAAGCTTCGATATCTCATTCATCTCAGCTCTATTTGGACATAGTTTGAACACAAACCATAAATAATTATTTATACAACACATATATAAATATTATTGATGTCCAAAATATTTAGTGAAAAACTCATTTTCACTAAAATTTCCAACAATCCCCCACATGAATGGAGATCGATTAAAACACACAAAATTCCCCGATGAAAACTCGACAGTCGAGTATTGCAGGATAGGTAGGTGTAGCCTTTGAACCTTCCTTTGTGAAGCATACTTAGCCTCCTAGGGTTTTGTAGACGTGATGTCCTTGAACAACCCCCCATTTGTGTAGACGACAATATACATTCACACAATACTTTCCCTAGCCGGGCCATCTCCTCATGTATGTCTCCAATAATGGTCATGGAGCACTTTCCTGGTTCTGCGGGAGCTCTAGGAATTATGCCCTAATTCCATTCGAAGCGACCACACTTCTCTCCAACATAGGTGATTTCCCTTTAAATCATTAAAAGCATTATGGTTAACTATGATTTACACAAATCATAAAACCACATATTATGCTTAACCTCACAACAATGTCACTGAATATTATAGGAATGGACTAGGACGTATTTAAACACCCTTTTATAGTTTTAGGGGGATATATGAAACATATAAACTAGCTTATATATAAACATATATATTAGCTACGCCCCCACAGTGACTACCCTTCGGTTCATGATTAAGTTGGCCTATTGAACCTAGATCTTGGGATCTCCAGTCAACTAGGTTAGGTTTCCCTCATGTCCCTTTATCCATGGCTTTAGTCTCATTCCACAACCTGATCTCTTATCAACCCACTGGTTGTTGGATCCAAAATTATCTTTGACTTCGCTAAGTCACCAACGACAATTTAAATTGAGATCAGTTGTTCTAACGTGTTCTTGACTCGCTAGTCACCTTTGCCTTTTAGTCGATTCATAAGACTTATAACTCGTGATCTCAACCTGGATCCAGTTATGTACCTTGTCTTAGAATGACATGAAACTCAATTCATGGCCAAACACGTTTTCACCATGCCTTTGGTGTGTCATGACTGACCTCTTACTAGATTTTCAATCTAACCAATTGGCATTCGAGTCCAATCTACTCGATTGACTCCATATAACCATTGTGTACTCCACTTGGTCATGCGTTTGCAATACATGCAAGTCACCCCCACATTTAAGTGTAATTGGATAGCATCCAAATGGGGTGATGAAAGGTTCTCCCTTTCATTTCGAGTTTGAGAAACTTCTCAACTACCTTTTCCACATTCAAATGCAAGTCACCCCACATTTAAGTGTAATTGGATAACATCCAAATAGGGTGATGAAAGGTTCTCCCTTTCATTTTGAGTTTGAGAAAACTTCTCAACTACCATTTCCACATACCCTAAAGGGTTTGTTTCTTAAATGGCTCCTCCCCCACATTGCTTGCATTTTAATGAAGTTATTATAGTTTTGTTTAGCACAAAATTCATTCTTATGTCATCACATATTTTGAATGTTTAAAGTTAATTTAATCTCCGTCGAGCATATAAATTAACAAGTATTAGTCTAGCATGCTTTAGACCACAATACTCTAGCATGTGAACAGAAGATGCATCATTCTGATTCTTCACAGCCTTAAGAGATAACGCACTATCTCTTCCGAACATTCGTTTCTTAGTTTAGACACAATAATGAAATTTTATTTCACCATTCCAAAACCATCGGTTTTTAGGAAGGCCTCAAAACCATAGTTAACTCCATCCATTAGGATCATAACTCATTTGCCTTTTTATCTCCAAGGCTTCACCATTGACTTCCTAAAGACTTAAACATAAGTCTTAATCCAAGTCACTTTGATGAAAGATCTTTGTATAAAATCACTCGAGTCTTGAGATATAGTCAATTAGATTGACTCTCAACAACAAGGCATTCACGTATGCCTATAGTGATATATACATTTACATTGTTGTTTCCTTAATACCATGTATTGGGATACTCTCCCAAATTGAGGACCAAGCCTCCACATAGTTTAAACAACATTGATGGTGGTAGAAGCATCTACAAGTCCATCACTATTGTAAATTTCTATTAATAAATTTGCTAAATTTATTAAAATTATTTACAATAATAACATATATTTCTTTCATATGTTATATTCTTTGAAAACTTACATGTGCATTTCCATGTTGATGCTCTCAACATTAGATGACATATCTCGTTTTCGTGTATTCCATCTCAAACCATACACCACGTTTCTCACGACGCCGTTATGAATTTGATGTTTGATTTGTGACTTATTACATAAGTCATGATCACAACCCGCTCGTTGTGTTTGTGTAAATTACTTTTTACACTTTGTATCAAAATGTGTATCCTTTTGACAACGTATAAGTAGTCCAAAATAACGGATACACCAATGATATGTAAACATCAAAAGCCAAAGTGTTATTATCTTCAACACTTTTTTTACCGAAATAAACGCAATTATTTCGTTTGGTGTCATGTTTTGAGGTACTCCCTCAATGGAACGCGTATAACTTGTTTCGTCAGTTGGCCCAAATATAAATTGTTTACAATTAACTACTCGCAAGTAGTTGAGCAACTTATTATATTTATAACAACATCGAGTTATTTTTCACCAAATAGTATCTCCAAGACTATTATATGGTTCAAGACGTTATACTTTGCAAAGACATGTTTTATTCGTTCAAAACATTTCTCGTTTTTGCAAGTGTTTTAATATTAAACTATATATTTATGTTTTGATTACAAATCAAGACAATAAACCTTATAATGGTTTAATAAATAAAACAATTTCAAACTCGCTCGTTTGAAAATAAAACGAATACACATCGTTTTAATAAATGGTTTATCATATTCAAACCATTTCTAACCGCTGTTAGATAATAACGATTACCAATCGTTAAATAGAGTGGTTTGTATGATAACCAATTCTAATATGCGAATTAGAATTTAAATGTTGAACAAACATTCAAACTATTCGGTTTTATAAAGTAAACCGCTTCTAATGCGCTCATTAGAAATAAAATGAATACATTTATTCACTTTTGGTTTATTTAAATGTACGTTTTCTAACACGCTCGTTAGAAATAAACATAAACCTTTTCTAACACGCTCGTTAGAAAATATATAAAATGATTACAAATCATCTTAAATAGTTTATCATAGTTAACCCGGTTCTAACCCGCTCGTTAGAAATTAAGGATTGCACATCGTTAAAATAGTTGGTTATAAGATAAACTAATTCTAATACGCCCATTAGAAAATTAAACGATTATTTATCGCCATAATCCGTTTTTGGTTTATATAAAATAAACGCTTTCTAACCCGCTTGTTAGAATTAAACAATTGACAAAGTCGTTAAATCGTTTCTAACACGCTCGTTAGAAAATAAACAACCATCAAACTCTTTAAATCGTTTCTAACACGCTCGTTAGAAATAATCGATTACAAAATTTGTTTCGAAGTTTAAAAAAATATAAACTATTTCTAATACGCTCATTAGAAATAAACAAATAAAAATCGTTTAAACGTATGTGGAAAAATCCGTTTCTAACTCGCTCGTTAGAAATTTAATAGTTTAGACGAAATCGTTACAAGGTTTATTATCCAAAATAATTGTCTCCAACACGCTCGTCGGTAGTTATTTGAAATAATAATATTTTCTAACATGCTCGTTAGAAAATCTAAACGTATATTTTCTAACACGCTCGTTAGAAAATCTAATCGTCTTTTCACAAGTTAGTTTTACACAATCATCGTATCTAACACGCTCATTAGATATAAAAGATGATATTAAAACTTATTATTCTATAAAATTCTAACACGCTCGTTAGAGATATAAAAAGTTTTAATGTTGTTATTCTTTCAACAACGTTTCTAACACGCTCGTTAGAAAATATTAAAACTTGTTATTTTCTAAAATAATTACTTTCTAATATGCTAATTAGAAAATAAAAATATATCAAGACTTTTAAAACCAACATTAATATAGCAATTATGGTTACTAAAAGCTTGTTATAAAGAAAATAACCGTTACAAACACTTTGTAAGGGGTTACAAAATAAAGTTTTTCTAATACGCTCATTAGAAAATTTAGTATTTCAAAACCTATTGAAATACATATTATTTTGTGTATTGTTCGGTTTATCTAAACACGAACAAAAACCATGAACTCCAAAACTTGAATCAAAAAGTCGTTTTGCAACCCGGTATTCGGATTAAAGATTGTACTCCAATCATAAAATTAATCCGACTCATTGTACAAAAAATATTTCCCCAAAAATATTTACAAGATTTTAACAAAAATCCCATTAAATATTTTAACTTTCGTGAACCTAAATCCTCGTAGAGAAGAGATTTAAGATTGTAGCAACAATCTTCACGAAAGTCTGTTTTAAGATTGTAGGAACTAGGTTCACTTTTTATTAAAATATTAATAAAATAAATAATAACGAGACTCTCGTTATTTGTGGGAAATTCTTCTAGTACAATACCGGTTACAAAAATAAATAAACCAATATAAAAATACAATTTAATTGTACCAATCTTGATTCAAGCCAACATCTTTGGAAGAACTTCAACCGCACCATCTTGTATGAACCTCCGCTGCAAGAATGAACAAACTGTCGTTGACGGTTTTGGTTGAGGATCGTGTTAGACACGGGGCCCTTAAAACAGATTTCGCGCCTCCTCTCAGACGGTCTGTTTCCAGGATACAACAACCGAAGCAGTAGTTGTACTGCCGGAGACGGCTCTCGCGCCCGAGATTACACCGGGTATAATTTGGTGTTATGGAAAAATATGAAGTTGATAAATTTGAGAGTACTCCTCTCAATGGAAAAACGAGAGTTAAGAGAATGTCTATATTTTTTCTTGTGTATTAGTATGAACTATCAAGTTCATATATATACATCCTTAGTTTTAACCTCATTAAAACTAGTAATAAACATGACATTAATCTTGTCATAACTATAACATTAATCTTGTAATAAACAAGATAATGAATATAGCTTTAATCTCTAATTAATGGATTTAAGTGGTTTAGTCTAAAACGGTCATTATCATCATGACACGCATTAAACGGTTTGAGACAACTAGTTTGACTAGGTCCAACCAGCTCCTCTATCACTTTGCAAACATGCGCGCGCTAGAACTGATCCGCCAGTCCTCGCTCCACGCTTCAAGGATCTCATGCCACGCCATATGGAGTCGCGCACCACACGGATGCGACTACGCATACCAGGACGCCACCTGGTCATGCGCCATCCATACTCGCGCGTCACACAGATGCCACTATGCAAACCAGGACGCCACCTGGTCATGCGCCAAAGGAGCTTGCGCTGCATCGACATGTGCCATGCCATAGCATCCGCCTACGCCACCCAAAGGTGCGCCATAAGCGGACCCTCCATGTATCTGACCACGCGCTCATGGGCAAAAATACAAAGGCGGTATGCGAAGTGTTTGCACCCTTTGGGTCCCCACTAATGTTTGCCTTCAAGGAGTGCTCCTCCTTATATACCACTTAAAGTTTTGTCATTCCACCTATGTGGGACAAGATGACAAATCTCAATCCATTTTTCCCCATCTTTATTTTCCAAACATACAACTTCAAGCTTCGATATCTCATTCATCTCAGCTCTATTTGGACATAGTTTGAACACAAACCATAAATAATTATTTATACAACACATATATAAATATTATTGATGTCCAAAATATTTAGTGAAAAACTCATTTTCACTAAAATTTCCAACATTTTGTTATCGAGCCCGAGCTCGAGCCTGAAATACAAAGCTTGTTTAGGCTCGCGAGCCTAAACGAGCCCATACAAAATTTTAATTTTTTTATGTAACTTAACAAGTTTTCAGGACTTTATTTATAAGAAGAGATTCTGGATATAATATATTAATAATGATGATAACATTGATGAGCCGAGCTCGAGCCGAGCTTTGCCTTGTTTAAGCGATGTTGAAGTGAGCTCGAGTCGAGCTTTTAGCTCATTTAAGGTTGTTCTCAAAATAGTTCGAGCCGATTCGAGCCGAGCTCAAGCTTTGGGTTTTACTAGCGAGCAGCTCAAAGAAGTAGGCTCGAACCGAGCCGAGCTCGAGCTCGAGCTTCATAAAAACCTAACGAGCCGAGCTCGAGCCTGGTCGAGCTCGGGTTCGGCTCGTTTATACCCCTAATCATCAGAGGTATATGTTTGTGTTTGATACTTTGATTCTAATTTCGAATCAAATATTTGAAAACTTAGACGTAGATATGAATATTTATGTTTTGGACTGTTAACTATTGTTAGATTATTTATTCTGCATAAAGTTTTGTTATTTTTATGTAGTATAAACTAGTGGAATTCCACCATGTCTTGCGGCAGGAATTCAGTTGTTGTCGATTCGGTTCGTTATGTATCACAACCGAAAGAGAACCATAAAAACGAAAATCATAAAGTTGATATCTGCCCAAAAGGATATTAAGACGCGTTTTACATCGATCGTAAACCTTAATAAAGAATATCGGTGCCGGTTTTGATAATATTAATACCAATGCCGATGTTCAGTCAAAATCGATTCGGTTTGTCATGTTACCGGTACGGTATAGACATTTGTCTTGCTTAAATCCCGACCTCTGGTATTCTGGATATGATTCCAAAGAAGGAAATGGACCTGCCCTAACAATCTCTTCAACTCTGTAGGTCCCTCTTCGTGACGAGGTCAAACCTTATCCTTGTTGTATTAACACACTAGCGAGTGCGGAATCCAAGCTAGCATGCAAACCGAGTTAGAACACGCAAAAGCACGACACACAAAGTTCAACGATTAACACCACTTGTATTAATGCGTATGAAAGGTTCCGTTTACAAGCTCAATGTTTACAGATGTATTCCGTAAACTCTCTCTCGTGTGTGTGTGATTTCAGCAGAGTGTTCTCCTATGGTGTCTCTCACAAGTATCCTTCAAGTGCTACTGAAAACAACACACTACTTGGGTATTTATACCCGTAACAGCTAACATGCTCGAAGGATACGGAAGTCTGGTCGAAGGATCATCTATCGACCAGAATGCTACCGAAAGATCCATACATACCTCGAAGGATGATATCCTTCGAGGTCCATCTGCATCTATCGAAAGACATCATCTTTCGAGGTCATCGAAGGATACAAACCATCCTTCGATGACATCCTTCGACATCAGCATGTTTCAACCAATGTGCTAACTGTTTGACCAAGTCAAACCGGAGGATGGTTGACTGATCAAACTTACATCGAACGCACATATAAACAAAACTAAACACAAGACATCGTTTTGTATCATGACACATTACAGACAAAGTACAGACACAAGCAGCTTTGTCTTGATCTTCGTGTCTTCAAGTCGAAACCAAGTTGAACTGAGCCGAGTTGAACCGAGCCGAGTCGTGTCCACAAAATATGCATCAACAAACTCCCCCTTGGACGCTACTCGTGAGGTTCAACGCTATTCGTGAGATTCAACTTCGATGTCTTCCACGTCGGAGGATCTTCAAAGTCTTCACGTGTCGTAAGTAGAAAGTGTATCAACAAACTCCCCTTTTTCATTTAGGAAGTGTGTCAATAAACTCCCCCTTAGATTGAACTCTCCATTGAGTCATGCTTGTGAATTTTGACTTGTCAATTCTTCAGATCCTTGTGGTGTTGATGAAGTGTCAGCGGCAACTCGATCACTTTCATCACTTGAGTGCCTCCACTTCGTGTCTTCATTCCAAGCTTGTCATCGACCATGTTCTCCTCGCCTTTAGCATCTGCACATGCAAGAAAGCTAAACGCATAATGAGAACAACCGCTTGGAATATAGTTAACATGTAAACAAACGACACATATGAGATAAAATCTCAATCAAACACCATCCGACAACATTTTGAAAGTTTAGAAAAATATTCAAATTTAATCCTTTAACTTTCAAAACTTGTTAACTTCGACAGTTTATGAAGATGCAATTGTTTTCAGGCTTACGATCAAGATTTTGGGTAGGATAGACTCGAGTTCCAACATCAGTCAATCAAAAATAAACTAGAAGAAAAAATCTTTTTGGATTTTATAAAGTTTATATTAAAACACACCTAGAATCTTTTTGTAATTTTTCATTTTTCAAATATAAAGACGGAAAACAATAAATATATACAAGGATACATAAACTGATAACAGTAAATAAATATTTACAGACATTCTTTTTGCGAGTTTCGAGGGTAAGAGAATCATATCAGTGTACGGTCATGCCAAAACACTCTTGTTGTTCTTTTAGTTAACATTAAGATAAGCATCCTATAACGATTATCGGTATTGTTGTCCACATAAACTCAACTTATCATTTGTAATCATGGCGAGGGGATACGTTAAGGTATGATTTATACTTACCGACCGGTGTTCATCCACATCACGACACATTCCCGTATCAAGGTATGCACGAGGGTTCATCTTACCGGTGAGTATACCGATTATCATCTGTTTGACCGTATATGATGTGAGATTCTCACTTATTTTGATTTGAAAACAAGCCCTATGTGATATAATCACTTATTGATGAGGAACTTGATTTTCGATGCATGAGGGCACAGGAGCAAGTCCGTGAACAGGTCAGTACTTTCGTACAGCAGAGAGACGAACTTGACTCCCGGATAAATGTGATATATTATCACTTATTTGTTTGGACATGTGATTGTTGATCACTTATTGAGGTCGTATGCAATATGTACACGTATGTATAGTATCATGGAAGATCTAGACTTGCGTCCCCGTTATTTTTCGGTAAAAGATACAACCATGATACCCAGATGATAAGCAGCATAAAGACCGAATATCTCAGAACCTCGGCAATCTCTCAAACGAAATTTCGGTACTAAGACCATATGCCAATGAATGGTTCCTACCCAGTCTTCAGTCGATTTAAGTTTATATCACCCTGCACACTTTAAAATGATTGTGAGCCTACCGATACATCTTATATAGAGCTGCTTATCGCTTTGGCATTTAAGGTTTAAAGAGGTTTGAATAGACCACTGATGTACTATCATTTTCTCTTTTTCTCGCCAGGAAACTCATTTTTGCTTTTCTATTGTTTTTGTGTTTTTGAAATTTTTCAATGTTTTTGGATTTTTCAAAGATGGAACTACTCCCCCTAAAATCAACAAACTAAAATAAATTTAAAACACAAAGGTATTTACAAAAATGATTTTCCGATGTTGGTTAACTCATGTTTTACCTCAATGCCGTATACCAAAATTAATTTTTAATCAGAAAAGATTTATCGAATTTTGGAAAAATCAGTTGGCATGTCGGTTTGCGGTGTGGACCATGACAACATTGTCTGGCCAAAGAGTGCTGTACGAGATAATACAAATTCATAAAGCAGCTTAAATATCGACAAGTAAAGGAGAGATTAGGAATTTAAAACCGTATCCTGCAACTGCTTCGTGCATTGCAAGGAATCTGAGTGCTCTCCCAAACTGGATATCCACCCGGTGTGGATTTCGAAGTCGATTCTTTGTAGCTACTGAGAAGTCTCTGAACAGCAACAAGATCAAAAGCCTTTGGGTACGGCTGATCTTCCACATTTTACCAGCGAAGGTTTTTGTCTTTCTCTTGAGAAGTAGTGTGCGGTTGTTCAACCCATGCCAAGGCGTCCGCACACCTGGTTGGTTTGTTCCACAAACACATTTTCTTCAATCACATCGCGAAGAAATGTACACTGCACGTTCATCATGTTGATTTTGAACTTCAAACGTGCTGCAGGTGCGTACATTTGATTGAATCTATCCTGGAGATCCCGATCACAGCTTGATTGTAAAAGGCTTTGCATTTTGTCGAAGCTTTTCAAACTCTTTTAACATACACTTCTGTTTCTCTTTTTCCTTTTCTTCTCTCCATCACAGGCAACAATTTCTTCTGTCGCCTATTTTGTGCATGGACACTCCACTATCAACAATCTTATGACTATCGATAGTTCCTCCTGGAATATCCTACACACTCACTCAAAAATTAGTTGGAGAGAGGGACCCAAGCCTTTGTGGACTTGGGTCGTCCTTGATCATCAAGGTAAGTGATTTCAATCACTCGATGATTAGGAAAAAGAACCTGTGGTGCTCCCCCTGACTGAATTACCTGTTTTGGTTTCCAAGCTGTTTGTTCTTTACCAGTATTTGCATTAATTGTTTTAGCATTTACTGGTTTTACAGTTTTAGGTTTTGCTTGAACAGGTTTATCTTCTTTGGCCTCTGATTTTAAGGCCTTTTCAATTACCTTTTGATCCTTTTGTTTTAATTTCTTTTCCCTTTCTTTCAAGACACGTGGGTCTTGTTTCGGGGAAAATGAACGTTTTTGGTAATTGGCTTCTTGGGGAGCACTTGTTTCTGGCTTCAATTTTTGCAGGTATGGGCAGTATCTTACAATATGCCCAATTGTGCCACACTCAAAGCACATTCTCCGCTCTACAAACCTCGGAGAAACCTGTTGATTACCAGACGAAGAACCAGACCGTGAACTTTGTGATCTAGACGTGCTTGGACCTAAATCACATCCGTTGGTGTGTTGGGTGTAATTATTCTGTTCATTTCGTTTCAAAATTCTAACTTGTTTTATAAAATCCAGGTTAGATTTATCCTGAAATGTTTCCAGTTTATCTGTACCCTTTGATCCAACAAAGTTCACCTTCTGTTCTCTTTTCTTAACGGGGGCTCTTTTGTTTTGCACCTTTTGCTGCTGAACTTTAGGTGCTTGAACATTCTTGTTCTGAGCTTTCTTCCCCTGTACCTTCCCTTTTTCGGAATTAACTTGTTGTTTTCGCTCAGTTGATTGTTTTTGGTTTCCGTATTGTTTTCTAATTTGTTCACACGGAATTGGATCACATTGAGTGACGGTAGCTTTGCCACTTTTGTTCCCCAAAAACTTATCAGTACATCCTTCAAAAATTTGCTCAATTAAATCTTGATTTACATTTTTAATTGGAAAATCTTTGTTAGAGTAAATTTTGTCATCTCCTTTGAGCGTGTACAACAAGTTATTCTCTTCACTTGTAGAAACAAGGGACTCCATTGTTTTTGACATTTCAGTCTTACTCGGTTTCACTGGTGGATCACACAGGATGTGATTCTCGATTGGAATATCTGGTGTAACCGAGTTAGACAGTTGTTTCACAATTACTTCAGATTCATCATCCGAAGAATCAGCATCCTCAACAATGGGAGGACTCTGTTCCTTAACAGACGATGAATCTGTCACATTCTCAGATTCTGATTCAGATTCAGATTGTCCTGAGGATGATGTACCAGTTGTGAACCCTAGGCCTGCTGCAAAATCATCTAGATTGAGTGGCACAGTAGGTTCAAAACGGGGCATATCCTCAACATCAGGCGATTTGGAGTAATTGTGATTCATTGGGGGAGGACATGATTTGAATCCATTACCCTTCCTATCCCCCTTTTTCTTCTGAACATCAATAATGTGATCCAAAACATAGCGGGAATTGGAATAGCTTTCCAATTTCTGCTTGATTGTCTCACATTCACATCTAGCTGTTGCTAACTCAACCATTTGCTTTTCAATTGTGTCAATTAAATCATTGTTAACATGTTGTTTTCTCAAAACAGCCCTTTGTAATTCAGAAACATCATGTTTTAGAGACGCAATTGTTGCCTTAAACTCCTTTTCATTTCTGGTTAAAAATATGTTAGCCTCAGCTGATTTAGACAGATCTACAATCAATTGTTGATGGTGTTTGTGTGTGACTTCATATTGCTCTTCCAAAGCCTCGTGTTTGATTTGCAATTCACAACACTCATCCTTCAAAGAAACATGTTTGTCTTGCAAGTCAAACAAACTAGCTTGTAAAGCATCATGTTTGCCTTGCAACTCAGACATGTTTGCCTCCAAATCAGCATTTTTAACACGCAAACCATCACAGTTATCGCAATTAGCAGCAATGGGTTCATCGACACATACCTGACCCGATGAACTGTCGACATTAGCCATAAAGGTTGAATGGAGAGAAGACGAAGAGTAGGCAGCTTGATCCACATGATCATTCCCTGAAGTGGAGGATTCGTCATCTGAGCTTCCACTATAACCAGAAGTGTCTTCATCTTCAGAAGATACAACACCATTGGTGGAAGATTCTCCACCACTGGCGTGCTTTAAATCCTTAACGACTTCAGCAAAACATGCTCTTCCACCATTTCCTCCTTCACCAAGCTGAAGCGACCAATCACAACCCTCGTCTATTTGAACCAACAACCCCCGGTTGGTATTTGATGACCCTGCTTGGCCTTGGTTGTTGACGGGTATCAACGTACGAACATTGTTCCCGTTCTGGTTGCCTTGATTTCTGAAGGGGTTTTGGTTTCCATGCTGAGCTGGTCTTGTGCATTCCCTTTTGAAATGACCACGTTCACCACAGTTAAAGCATGTTACAGCTTGCTTGTCGAACCCATACTTGGTGTCTTTCTTGCTATCCAAGTTGGTTCTCCCCGTTCTTTCCATAAACTCCTTAGCTCTTCGAATCGCACTAGCAAGAGCCCATTTGATATCCATCATTTCAAACTCTTCCTTATCCACTTGCTGATAATCTTCATTGGTTAGATTGATATTCCCAATCTGACCTGCAACTAATCCACTATAAGCACTAACCAAGGTACTCAACATCTCCATATGCTCCTTGGCTACTTCGACACTAACTTTGGAAAAGTTGGAAGTGTCTAATCTGACTGTGTTAGGATTGGAAGTGGCATGAATGTTTGAAGAGCTTCCATAAAACCCTTGCTGTTGCGGTTGTTGCTGCAGAGGAGCTGTCGGTTTCACATCTGGTCTTGGATACATCAAGTATGCTGAAGGATCAAACTGTTCTGTTGTTGATGGACCAGTGTTTGAGACGAAAGCTGTTTGAAGCTTCGCGTGTTGAGAAGCTGGTTTTTCTCCACTGATGCCTCCTGCAATCCCAAAGTACATTTCTGGACTTTGAGGAGTGAGTGTTCTTTTTGCCTTCAGTTTTTCTTCTACATCCTTGTTCTCCAATTTTTGAATTAAATCATAAATGGTGATTGTATCTAAAACACCAGTTTCTTTGAGGATTTCAAGATAACTGCTCCACTTTGCTGGTAAGCTATCAGCAAATCTCTTCACTATTTCTTGTGGAGTGGCATTGACTTTAAAAGCAAACATCTCGCTCATCAAGTGATGGAACCTTGTAGATAACTCTCCCATAGTCTCATTCTCCATACACGTGAATCCTTCAAACTCTTTCTTCAGTAAATCTTGCTTGATCTTTCTTGATTGAGCATTTCCTTCACATCGTAACGTGAGCATATCCCACAAGCTTTTAGTTGTCGTGCAGTAAACAAACTGGTGGTAAATGTCTTTGTGAAGAGCTTGTGTGAGAATCATGAATGCCTTCTTTTCTAACTCAATTTTCTTCTTATCTTCATCAGACAAAGTGCTGTAAGTTTGTGGATTAGATCCTGCAACTTCCAACTCATTTTCAAATGCGGTGAAGAAGCACATCCATAGATCTTGACCTTGCCCCTGAACATAAGTTTTCAGCCTTTCTTTCCACCATCCCCAATCATTGATGTGATTCAACTTTGGCGGTTTTGTGCTTGTACCAGTTTCACTGTCGTTCTGCATCATAGATTGAATGCTGCTGTTTTGATTTGTGACCAATGCCCATTGATTTGCAGTTATCATTGCAGCTTGAGGTGGGGCACAAGCTCGCATCCATGCAGTTTTGTCGAACTCTGGCTCAGGTTGTTTAACTGATGATTGTGAAGACGAGGTTAATTGAGTCCACCATTCACCGGTTGTTCCCATTTTATAAAAATTAATATATTAAGTGAAAATTGATTTAAAAAAAATTTAATTTTCACAAACTATATTAAAGTTTCGAATGATAACAACCAGCCGAAGGATCTGAGATCGAAAGACCTGAAACACACAAACTGTTAAACTTAAACCAACAATGATCGAAAGATCAGCACCTGTTCGAAAGATCAACAGTGTTCGAAAGATCACTGTTGAGTTTCGAGCAAAGTTTTCGAAAGATTCTCCAACCGAAGGATCCTTATCTTTCGAAAATGTACTGTAGACCGAAAGATACACACGAACGATGATTTCGAAAGACTTCCCAATCGAAGGATCCTAGTCTTTCGAGACTGAGCAGAAGACCGAAAGATGTATGTTTCGAAAAGATTCCTTGGTTCGAAGGATAAGTCTCACACTTCGAAGGATGCTCGAATGATGCCTATCTGTCGAACCTCCTTTGGTCGAAAGATGATCTTTCGACTTCGAAGGATATCTTTCGATCGGTCTGACACAGTTGACAAAGAGTGACGGGTTGGTGAAAAAGTTGACGGGTTGGTAAGAAAGTTTGTTCAGACCATATCTTGCAGGTCTGAATACGCAGACTTTCACCAACCAGGTAAGGTTCAATATTTTAATCAGTTAACCCTTCCCAAAGCACAAACAACTTTCGAAAATAACCAACCAAGATCAAAATACATAAAACTTTTGAAGAAACACTTGAATATTTGAAGAACAACCAAGAACAAACCCAGAAAATTTGAATTTTCCAGAAAACCGACACTTCCAATCTCGAAACACACCCGAAAACACTCGGTTTTAACAAGGACAAGAGCCAAGGCTCTGATACCACTTGTAGGTCCCTCTTCGTGACGAGGTCAAACCTTATCCTTGTTGTATTAACACACTAGCGAGTGCGGAATCCAAGCTAGCATGCAAACCGAGTTAGAACACGCAAAAGCACGACACACAAAGTTCAACGATTAACACCACTTGTATTAATGCGTATGAAAGGTTCCGTTTACAAGCTCAATGTTTACAGATGTATTCCGTAAACTCTCTCTCGTGTGTGTGTGATTTCAGCAGAGTGTTCTCCTATGGTGTCTCTCACAAGTATCCTTCAAGTGCTACTGAAAACAACACACTACTTGGGTATTTATACCCGTAACAGCTAACATGCTCGAAGGATACGGAAGTCTGGTCGAAGGATCATCTATCGACCAGAATGCTACCGAAAGATCCATACATACCTCGAAGGATGATATCCTTCGAGGTCCATCTGCATCTATCGAAAGACATCATCTTTCGAGGTCATCGAAGGATACAAACCATCCTTCGATGACATCCTTCGACATCAGCATGTTTCAACCAATGTGCTAACTGTTTGACCAAGTCAAACCGGAGGATGGTTGACTGATCAAACTTACATCGAACGCACATATAAACAAAACTAAACACAAGACATCGTTTTGTATCATGACACATTACAGACAAAGTACAGACACAAGCAGCTTTGTCTTGATCTTCGTGTCTTCAAGTCGAAACCAAGTTGAACTGAGCCGAGTTGAACCGAGCCGAGTCGTGTCCACAAAATATGCATCAACAAACTCCTTATTTGTTGTTTGTTGTTGGGGCTTGAGCTTCCTGTATAGCTTTAGCTCGATTTTGACGGATTTCAATACCCTTCCGATGAACTAGAAAATTGAGTCTATTTTCAATACCCTGCCATTTTTCCTTCTTTTGAGATAGATGTTACGAAGCCCTTTCCATAGAATCCTCAAGGATAAGGATTAGCCAATGTTTAGGGAATTGGGTTTGTTTTGTTCTTGATCACTCCCTTAAAATAAAACTTTTGTTTAGTGATATCACAAATGTTGGTTTGAATGCTTTGGGCAATTGGTAGGTGTCATCTGCGCGAGAGCGCTTCTTCTTTGGGTCCATATGGCTGGTAGGGGTAGCATTAACTATTAGAGTGAGCTAATCCGTTGGTTCTTTATAGCAGATATTAAGTATAAACTCTGTAACTCAACATTGATTTCGTGCTTGAGTTGGAGGGCTCTACCTGCATCCATTGAGTCATGTAATTTTCTACCGAAATTCTTCCACTGCCTATCTCATACCATGCTTCTTCTTTCTTCGAATCGGTTCCTAGTAGGGCTGTAAACAAACCGAATGTTCAGCGAACAGTTCGTGAACCGTTTGAAGGGAAGTTCGTTTACGTTCGTTTAATAAAGGAACGGACATGAAATAGAAATTTTGTTCGATTAGTTAAATAAACGAATATGAGCACATGTCTCGTTCGTTCAATTTTTGTTCATGAACGTTTGGTAACATGTTTGTGAACAATCGTTCATTTGCGTTCATTTATGTTCGTTCATATTCGTTTGTTTGTGTTTTTAGTTAAAGATATTTGTACTTTTATATATTTTATCTAAAGTTTTTGTAATTTTTAATTTTTATTACCCTACAAGTAAACCAGGAAACCCTATTTCCATCTTGTTTATGCGTTGTTCCCATTTCCTTTATAATTATTTTCATCAACGAATAGCATCGACCTCTGTTCCACGATTAGGGCTTCAAGTTCTAGCTTTTCTCTCTCTGTCATCCACCTTTAGACTTCATTCCGTTCTTTGAATTTATTTGTGTTTGTGTTCGTGAACACGTTTATTTCCTTGATGTCATGTTGTCTCACCCTTCTCATCTTCTTCCTCGAACCCTCTTCCCCACACTTATTAATTTGAATGATTGATATGGGGAGAGGTTCAGTACACACATTCATCTCATCAGACTGCTCTGCCTCCTCATCCTCACACACCATCTGATCCACCAGTGACTCTTCATCAGATAAAGGATTCATTGGTGTGGTATTATCCTCCACAACCTCCTCCTTCATGTGAGAATAATCTCTAATATCATCAGGTAATGGTGAAAGGCGTTGTTTTATTTCTATCTTCATTTTTAACTTCTGACACTTAGAAACTAAACAGCTGATTCGATCTTCATCGGAAAGGTTGGGTGCTGATAAATCTTGCTCGATTTTCGACAAAGTCACTTCCAACATAGCAAGTTCTTTCTCTTCCTCGGTCTGATAAGTATAGACACCCTCGGGCTCAGGATATTCCTCTGGATGATACTGTCGGTATCCCTGATACGGTCTTGAGATGTACGCATCCATCATTTTTTTATTCCAATACTCTGGATTTTCCAAAAACACCGCACACACATCATCATAAACAGAAGTATGATTATGACCGCAACAGAAACATTGTCCATCCGTCCTTGGTTCATAATAAGCATCCTCGTCCCGATCCCATCCGTCAGAGTAATAACCATCCTCCACCGTTATATCAGAATCATAGAAATATGGTGGAGCGGAAGGATTATCATAGCAAGGCATCGGTGGTTCTTCCAATTTCGCTTTTTCCCATCTAAATCGGGCCTCGTGGCAACCGATACACGAGTGAAGTGGTTCCCCGCACAAAATGCTTGTAGAAGAGCCGCAAAATATAGTAAGATCTGCCATCCTGCACAAACACAGCTCAACTACCCACGTGAATCACAAACAAATAAGATAACAAAATAAAAACAAAAATTCTTTTAGGGTTTTTTTTTTAACTCAAACTTAACACTAAACACTTTGCGCACGCCTCCCCGGCAACGGCGCCATTTTGATGTCTGTCGTTAGTGACATTCAAAAACCGAAATAAACTAGTAGTTAGAGTAAGTCGGATATCGAACAAGAGGAGGATTGTGGAAAGTGTATAATGCTCAGATTTAATTAACTACTATAGAAAAAGTAAAACTCAGTTGTGGATTTGATTGTTTAGGAGAATTGTCTAAGTTAACGAATAAAAATTTATATTTAAATCAATAGGAGAAAAGATTGTTCCTCTAGATTTCAGGTTTTGCAGTTAACTTCAACTATGTGCTTAATCGTTACCTACATAGACATCGGTGTTAATTTTGATTAACTACTTGTGATAACCAACGACTAAGTACTCCGGTCAATACATAACGGGAGGTTATCGAATGATTATCAATTGCAATTACAAACCCTAACCCCATGTCAAATATATCCCAATTACTAGAACTCTCGGGAACTGAATGCTTAGAAATTAAGGTTTAAATAAATGTAACTGTTTACAACCAATAAATCAAATCAATGGTGAAAAGCATCGAATGCTTAGATCACCAAGTTAAAACGATTGTAGCAAACACATAGTTTTACCTAACTTACAAAAACCCTCCATCCGGAGGAAACCACTAAAAGACTAGCCGCTCATGTCGCAAACTTGATCTTCGATAATCTTGAGCTTGATATGATGGAACATATGATGATCGATGGATGTGATATCCCCCTTCTCTGATGTTGCCGCCCCCAATATATGCGTGTATATCTCCTAACCCCTTATTCACACATGTGCGGCCCAATGTAAACCCCAATATATGCGATTTTTTTATAAAAATTAAAAAAAAATTGGTATGTTTTTTTGGCTTTTTAGTTAGTTTTTTTGTTTTCTCATTATTCATCCCCTAGTACAACTGCTTTATACATAACAATGTTGGAAATTTATAATGTGGAAATATTTACTCATCGTATTCAAACTGTAAATAATAAACATAATTATAATACTTCACCAATTAAATTCATTTTTATTAATTAAAAGGAAAAAGCCCAACGTAGAAAACAACTAAAAGACGTAATTTTTTTCAATATCTAATGGCGTGGTATTCTCATTATGTATATTTTCAAGGCATTGAAATTTTGGACGTGACTCCTGAATTTAAACATCATAACAATTTTCTAACATCAAAACAAAAACACCAAAAACAATATAACACTAAGCCATATCCACTTGAAGAGACCAATATATAGTACACGCATATATCATAAGGAATACAATATATATCATAAGGAATACAAAGCATGGTTTACCATTACTACAAGATGATGGAGTACGTGCATATGAAGCTGAAGCTTCTTATTCCACAAAGTACGTGTTTATTATCCATAACAACACATGATGCAGCATATACGTATCACTTGGGCTCAAGGATGGCACCAATTGAGTCAAGATAACCTCCATATGTCCCATGGAACCCTACAAACTTTGTGTCTGTATTTTTCACTGGCAAAGAGAATTTTGTGCCACTCTCCGAACCAAAACTGCAACTTTTCCTGTTCGTTCTGAAACACAACGACGTGATCACCGTATAATTATTGTAACTCCCGATTGTTCCACTCAATTCAACGAGCTCCTCGTCTGCTTCAATGTACATCTGCTTGCTCCAAACAAGACCATATTTTAATTAAACCAGAAGTTGAAATTATAACAACTCAGATGGTAATATTTGGTTATATTAGTGTTGGCACATACATACATTATAACAACTCAAATGGTAATATATATATATATATAAGTACCGTTTCAGAAAGGTGACCACCTTCACCTCCGTACTTTGGTGATTGGGATTCTTGACTAGAACCTGTGGGGAAGTACCCAAACCTGATGGAGTCGATGCAGCCGCCCTGGCCTCCAGTTTTTATATAGATATTGGTGATCTTAGCGTCCGGTTTGAATTCAAAACTGTAAGATCCTCCATTACCGCCCCATGGTCCAACTTGCACATGCTTCTGCTTACAGTAAAATCAAACCATGGCTTTAAGTTCTAGAAATTACAAAAAACATTCAAGATTAAGAACGAACAAAAGACGAATAATCAAGTGTTTGTTAAGCTCACCTTTGGAGCAGCCATGGCTTTAAGTTCTAGAAATCGGTGATTTGAGTAAAGATTAGGGTTGGAATATATATAGCATCAGTCATGCACCCAGAAAATCTTATCAAACTTTTTGGTTCGTTTGTCTATCGCTATAAAATATTTTTTTCCATCCGGTTCGGGTAGGGTCAGGTCATATTAGGTCGGTCATATACAAAAAATAATCAAATAAATTTTATATTATGAACAAAACTAGGGGACTGTTTGGTAGCCTCTGAATGGTCATTAATAGGCTACCTCTTAATGGAACCATTAAGAATTTTACCAATGAGAAGGTAGAAGAATGTGACATGTGATGATTTACCATTCAGATGTTACCTCTTAACCATTCAGAATTGAGGTTATCTCTTATTCATTCAGAGTTTCAAACCATTAAGAGGTAGCATCTGAATGGTCATTAAAAGGCTACCAAACAGCCTCTAGGTCATTACAAAGGCATAAAATATACTATTTTTAAAGTTATTCTCTACTGGTTTTCATTTTGGTAAATCTAGCCATGACCAATGTTTTTTAGATAGATGGATGTCCCCGTGCGTTGCAACGGGAACTCGTTTTGCTTTGATTTGTTATAGTATTGTCACTCGCTATATCAACCGAAAAACAAAACCTAACAATAAAGTCGTGCTATCCAAAACAAATATCGACATGTGTTTTACATTAGCCAAAATATTATAAAACGGAAACGATCATGAGTCATTGTTGATTTCGTTAGCAACGGAACACTTGTCCATGTATTTTTTGTGAAAGAAATAAAACAAAATATAAACAAATAAAGGATGTCTAAGTAGGTGAACCATAATCGTATGTAGGGCTGTAAACGAACCGAACGTTCAGCGAACAGTTCGTGAACCGTTCGGCGGAAAGTTCGTTTATGTTCGTTCGATAAGCTTAACGAACGAACACGAACAAAAAATTTCGTTCGATAAGCTTAACGAACGAACACGAACAAAGGTCTCGTTCGTGCGACTGCGTTCGTGAACGTTCGGTAATACGTTCGTTCGTGTTCATTCGTTTATGTCCGTTCGTGTTCGTTTTTTTATGTTTATTTTTCTAAAAGTTTTTAATGTTTTATTAATTTTTTACTTCCCCCACATGTATTATTTCCCTCTCTCTGGCCATCTCCCTCTTTTGATATCACACTCCTTCATTCAGCTTATCTCCAATTGATTGAACCCAATATTATCCATCCCTTCAATCTTTAAATGATTATATTTAACTACTTTCGTTGTGTACAATGTTTAAGATTAACGGTGCCTTTTTTTAATTTTCAAAATTAAAGTTCATTTGTGTTCGTTTGTGTTCGTGGTTAGTGTTCACGAACTGTTCGCGAACAACCAAATTCCTTAACGAACGAACACGAACACAAACTTCTGTTCGTCATGTGTTCGCGAACAGTTCACGAACATCCAAATTTCCTTAACGAACGAACACGAACATAGCCTTGTTCGTGTTCGTTCGGTTCGTTTACAGCCCTAATCGTATGAACAAGTAATGATGTGTCCATATTGTTTCTAAAATAACCCATACCATCACATAAATATGGACACACGTTACTAACACATATGGGATGACATAATTATCCTTTTTTTGACACCAAACTCTTTCATTTGTTAATTGTTAAGGATATAATGTTTATAAATAAATAGATAATTTTAAATGGCCTGGTCAAGAAATTGGAGATTTGATTTGAACGTTGATTCAGAAATGTTACTTATATATAGGTACAAGTTTTTAGCACCCGTGTGTTGCGACAGGACCATCAAACTGAACAAAATACGTATGTGTGTTATGACGTGTTAACTCGCCAATTCAGATCTAGACATAAAACATTATCGTATAAAAGATAACTACATCAAAAGATCCTGAAGGGTACCGTTAAACTAAACCAAAAATATACGTAAAAACATTGAATTATGCACGAACGTTGCGCTGTGTTAACTCACCAAATTTAGGCACGAAGTTCTAAGTTAAATTAAATAGATTGATGTGAGTGAGGGTTGCGGCGGGAACTCGTTTTGCTTTGGTTCGTTATGATACTGTCACTCGCAATATCAACCGAAAACAAAACTAATAATAAACTCGGGCCTTAACTATCTGCACACCCAGTTTGCCTATCTGCACACTTAGGTTTTACCTACGCTGCGTATAGGTCTATACGCAGCGTATAGGGTTAACCCTATACGCTGCGTATAGACCTATACTCAGCGTATATAAACCATGGATTTCAGAGCCTTATCAGTAATCATTGCACAGAACACAAGGGTTTATATACGTTGCGTAGGGACCTATACGCAGCGTATATAAAGCTCAATTTTTGTATTTTTTTTTTTTATGTATTCCTTTGTTTATTTATAAAAAAGAAAATTATTTATAAAAAAACAATATTATTGGTAAATAATACAAATATAAATTATAAAAATTAAAAAAGAAAATTATTTATAAAAAAACAATATTATTGGTAAATACATCCCCTATACGATACTTATACTATACACTATACGATACGATGCAACACGATACGATAATATACGATACGATACTATATGTGTGATTTAGGTCCCGTATTGACCTCGTATAACCCTATAAGTGTGATATCGTATCGTATAGATGTAGTATAGGTCACGTATTGACCTCGTATAAGTCTATAAGTGTGATATCGTATAGGCTTATACGAGGTCAATACGTGACCTATACGACGCTATACGATACGATATCACACTTATAGGCTTATACGAGGTCAATACGGGACCTAAACCACACCTATACGATACGATATCACACTTATAGGCTTATACGAGTTCAATACGGGACGTATACTACGTTATACAATACGATATCACACTTATAGGCTTATACGAGGTCAATACGTGACCTATACTACATCTATACGATACGATATCACACTTATAGGCTTATACGAGGTCAATACGGGACCTAAACCACACCTATACGATACGATATCATACTTATAGGCTTATACGAGGTCAATACGTGACCTATACGACGCTATACGATACGATATCACACTTATAGGCTTATACGAATTCAATACGTGACCTATACTACACCTATACGATATGATATCACATTTATAGGCTTATACGAGGTCAATACGTGACTTATACGACGCTATACGATACGATATCACACTTATAGGCTTATACGAGGTCAATACGTGACTTATACGACGCTATACGATACGATATCACACTTATAGGCTTATACGAGGTCAATACGGGACCTAAACCACACCTATACGATACGATATCACACTTATAGGGTTATACGAGGTCAATACGGGATCTAAATCACACCTATACGATACGATATCACACTTATAGGCTTATACGAGGTCAATACGTGACCTATACTACGTTATACATGCGTACATCACGTTTCCAATCTGATCCTTGTCCCATAGTCGACAAGTCATTGCCAATATTCGCCACCTTTTCTTCAAAACACCGAATGCTCGCTCGACGTCTTTACGTGCAGCCATCTGGACCCTGTTAAACTTTAATCTCTTTGGATTTGTGGTACCCCGTGAAATCCACTCGTGTGAGCGCCTTGCCATTGGGTAGGACAAAGTTCCCAAGCCCATTTCATACAATCTAAACTACCTAGCATCCCGGGTAGCCCATGATAATCTGCGTGATGTTCCAATATTTGTTGCATGTCACTGAACGAGGGCTTTCTCAAATATCTTTTCCTATAAAGTTCTAGAATACACGAACAAAAGTTGTGAAGACTTTCTCTAGCTACACGTGCAGACATTTTTAAATAGTCATCCATAATGTCCGAACTATTGCCGTACGCTAACTGCCTAAGTACGGTCGTGACCTTTTGCCACGTACTAAATCCTAATTGCCCGGTTACATCCGGTTTTTGTTGGAAATAAACATACTTCTCCTCAAGATCTCTAGATATCCTTAAAAATAAGTTTCTACTCATACGAAAATGACGCCTAAACATTTTTTCATTATACTTAGGTTCCGCTGAGAAGTAATCGCTTACCAACAAATTATTAGCGGTGTGCCGTTCACGAGCGATGTACCTTCTCCTCCGTTTAGGTTGTTGAGTCTCTTCCTCATCGTCTTCATCTTCCACGATAGCTTTCACCACCGCCGCGATCGTTTTTAGAAATATTTCCGCACCATCGTCAGATGATGATGACGATTCACTATAACTTGAAGAACTCATGGCAAGATTGTATTTTATGTGTTTGATATTGTGTGAAAAAGATGTTAAATATGGTAAGGTATTTATAAAGGAAAAAAATTTAAATAGCCCCCAACGGCTAGGCCAACAACTAGCCCAACGGCTAGTTTGGTTTGGCCATTCACAGCCCGCCATGTCAGCTTGCTAGACCCGCCCCAGCCCGCCATCATCTGCCGGAAACCACCACCATCTACCTGCAACTGCAAACATGATATCTTCTTCCTTATTGAGCAAACACTAATCAACAGAGTTGCTGGACTGATTGCCTTCAGAGGTTTACCAAAGATACCTACTTGTTGACTTTTGTACTTGGCTAACAAACCAGCAGATTCATGAGCCCAATTTGTGCCACCAAACATAAACATTTGTGATGGATCAGGAACCCAAATACCATTATTCAAAATCTCAAATTGAGTCATCCTTTATCAAGCCTTAAAAGTAACTAACTTATGACATTTTGGATTTTTGTCACACGTTTAATTCTTGAACTTCTTGCAACTGTTTAAACATGATTTCATGCTGAAAATCTAAAGAACACACGCAAACACTGTATTCAAGCAAAACACTAATAATCAAACAAGTTCAAAATAAAGAGCACAAACTCATTGAACTACTGGTGATGGTAGTGACTCCGATGACAAGCGTCATCTTCTCCTTCTCCGACCATTATTGTCGTCTCCGCTCATGCACCAACCTACTCCAGATCTGAAAGTTGAAGAGAAAGGGAGAGATGCGGCTAGAAAAACAATGTACAAGTAGGGCTTAATTCAAGTCTGTGTTCACATCAAGAATTCCTTGAGTCACTGTTGCAGCAGAAGGAATATACAGTGACAGGATAAGGTTTTTGTTGAAGATGATTGGAAAGAGTCATTTCACATGTATTTAACCGGATAACTTAACGTCCAGGACTATCTAAGTAATAAACAATCAAACCCCAGGGAACAAACATTTAATTTTAAAACGTTGAGGACTAAAAATTAAAAAATAACAAACCAATAGGACTGTCCAGGCAATTAACTCTAAATTAAATTATAAACATACAAACACATCTAAAAGAAAATAAAATTTTAAACTAAAACAACTTGAAGAAAAAGCCACTAAATTTGAATTTACAAAGCAATTACACTCTCACTAACATTCAATCCAATAACCACCAACCCATTGAAAAGAAACTCTAAAACAACACTACTTTATAAAAAGAAAATAACCAAAGTATCATTAAATCAATATTTTATTCAATCAGATCCAACCGGAGCTTCCGTCAACACCACCTTCTTCGGCCGCCCTCTTCCCCTTTTCTCACCTGTTGACACCACCGGCGTGACGTCAGCACCACCTTCCACCACCTTACGCGGCCGTCCTCTTCCCTTTTTCTCACCACTTGAAGCCACCGGCGTGGCGTCATCACCACTTTCCACTACCTTAGGCGGCCGTCCTCTTCCCTTTTTCTCACCACTAGAAGCCGCCGGCGTGGCGTCATCACCACTTACCGCTACCTTACGCGGTCGTCCTCTCCCCTTACTTCCACCGGTCGCCGGTGCTGGCGTGGCATCACCATCGATTTTCACCTTCCTCGGCCGGCCTCTTCCTCTACCACTACTCGCAGGCTTCTTCGCCGGAGTAGCTGTCGCGTCCTTCGGCGGCCGTCCACGTTTCCGACCTGAAACCGCCGCCGCAGCCGGAGCCGGAGAAACTTCCGTCGGAAACTCCACCGGAACAACAGCGGTTTCAGATTTTCGCGGTCGACCTCTGGATCTCGGCGTCGAAGCAACGGCACCTTCCGGCAGCGGCGTTTTTGGCTTCGACGGGCGGCCGCGGCCGCGACGCCCCGGCGAGAGTGGATCTGGTTTAACGTAGTTGTTATTAATGACAACAAGTTCGCCACTAGCTCTCATTTTGTTGAGGTGGTGTGATAGTAGGGTTTTGTGAGCCGCTGGTAAACTGCCGTACGATGCTTCGATCTGCTTTGAGATTTTAGATCTGCACGCGCCTTTTTTGCTATCTAGGGCTTCAATTGCAGCCATTATCAACTGAAATCAACAAAAATCAAGTGTAAATTTCACATCTGGATCATAGAATCGAATTAGCTACAAAAATCAGTCAAAATTTGAGGCAAAATTAACAAACAAGTGACGAATTAACTGTCAATTTCTTAAAATTACGAAGGAACAAAAATTAGGTCACAAATTAACAAAAAATAATAAGAATTAGGTCAAATTACGAACGTACAAGTGACGAATTAAGTTTCAATTTCTCAAAATTACGAACGAACAAAAATTAGCCAAAATTAGGTCACAAGTGACGAATTCAGTGTAAATTTAACCTACAGGTACTTGCAACAAAAATTAGGTCAAAATTAAGAACGAACAAGTCACGAATCAAGCGTTAAGATCACCTCCAGATACCAGTAACAAAAATCAGTCAAAATTCGGTCAAAATTAACAGCATACAAATGACAAATGAAGTGTTAATTTAAGGCAGAATCGATTCAGTAACAAAAAATAGGTCATAAATTAATAACAAATAAAGTGCTACTTTTACTTTACCTCTGGATACTGTGGGAGAATGGAAACAGGAGCTGGAGCTGGGGGATTAGTGGCATCTTCGGTAGCAGTAGCCATGGCGATGAGTTCTAGAAATCGGCGATTTGTGTAAAGATTAGGGTCGAATTTGTTATTTAAATAAGATTGGAGTTTGCACAGGGATCGACTTCAGAGAGCTCATCATCTGACGGTTAGGGATGGTTTGTTAAGGTGGTTATCAACGGCTCATGTTTGTTGGTGGTGGTGTTACATGGATTGCTGACTTGGCTTTCTTACAATCAGAGTGTGGTTGGTTTTGTCCTAGCATGGATGTTACTGGGCCAAATAAAGTGAATAATAGGTTATTTAATAGGAAATTCTTTTTATTAAATTCATGACTATATTTCGTTTTGTTTCCTACGAGTTGGTCATTTTAATAGTTTTGCACCAATCATTTAAAAACGTTTATTTTTCTCTAATAGTTTACTATGTTTTTCCCATTTTGCTTCACGCCTCTAGCTTCATCTAAATTTTTGTTAACTGAAAGGGTATTTTGGTAACATAATACCCTTAGTTTTATACTTGAAGTTACCAAAATACCATTTAAGTTAACAAACAATTTGGATTGAGTTAGAGACGGAGAGCAAAATAGGAAAAACATAGCAAACTATTGGAGGAAAATGATTGTTTTTAAATGATTGGGGCAAAACCGTTAAAACGACTAAACCACATGAAGCAAAACGGAAGTTTACTCTAAATTCATATATCACACAACACTATACTAAATATAAGGCTGGTGGGTATGGGGGTTGTCCTCGGATCAGCTTGGCCCGTTATACCGCCCCCTGGCGAGTTGGCATCCCTTTCTTCGCCTCATCCATGCATGTGACGAGCCCATTTTTTTTTAATTTAGCCGTTGCAACAACTACTTTATTAAAAAAAAAATCTTTATTATATAAACCAATCCAAGGATCATTTTTTAAAAATATAATCACCCACACTCTCTAAAAAAATCAAACAGTGTCTTCTTCATATTCGTGGTGTTCGTTATCTTCCGGTGAAGTCGTACAGTTTTTTGTAAACGTTGTAATGCTGACGACACAGATTATCATTGTAGAGGAAGAAGAGAAAGAAATCACGTCACAACCACAAACTAGGAAAGCGGCCATACACAGAGAACGAGAAGGTTAGTTTATATTGATATTTATAGATTTTATATCGCTATTATATGGTGTATTAATAATTTATTTTTACTAATTATATCGTTATTATATTTTTATTTGTAACGTACATGTAGGTGCCCACAATAGATTGGTCGCCAATTACTTTGCCGACGAACCCATGTACACGGACGCGATGTTTAGACGTCGGTTCCGAATGAGTCGTCGACTGTTCTTACATATAGCCGATGACATGTCGAGTTGTAACACCTCGTAAAATCACGACCAATATAATAAAGACACGTGTCATGGACTTTAAACGTGTAAGGAATTGTTTCCGAGGGACTAAAGTTGTCAAACAATGTAAATATGTTAGTAAGAGGATCCAAAGTGTCGACATGCCATTATTGTGCCTCTGATTGACCTCATACGACGTTCGTATTCTTTAATGAATAACTTGTCGAACATTAGAAGTCGTTTGTGCTTAAAATAAGGATCTTACGAAACATAGGGGTTAAAAGAGTCAACATGTTAAAATTACCTCCGAGTGACCTTTAACGAACCCAAAAACATTGTAAAAATTTAATATTTCGCTCACAAGAATATTAGATATTAATTTTGAGGAGTTTCAATGAAAAGGGTGATCGTGCAACTAACCGGAAGCTTAACGAAGTTAGTTTATGACCCAAGGTCTTTAAAAGTTAACTATGGGGGTCCATAATGCAATAAATGAAAGTTAAAAAAAGGTTTAAATGGACCAGGGACCAAAAATGCAAAGTTTAAAAGATTTTTCCCGGTATACAAGATCCTCGCCAAGACCTAGGCTTGCGCGGGCCGCGTGAAAGTGCCAGTAACAGACAGATAAGGACAACTGCAAGTTCAGCCTGTTCCACCGCCTTAGAAAGCTTGTTTTCGATTCTAGGGACTGAGCCAACATATTTTCATGCAATAGGGACACCTGGAATCATCAGGAATCATTTATAGGGGCATGTGGAGTGATCTTGTGACGTAAAATTGGCTATATAAGCACTTGTTGTTGCACTTGTTCATTTGCACTCTCAAATTTCTCATTCAAACTCATTCTCTGGAGTCCCTTGGAGCTCTAGGAAGCTTTCCTCTGTTGTATTTTCGTGCTAAGTACTCTTGTAAGTAATCTTAGCCTCCTAAGTTCAAGTTTTATTAGTTTAATGACCAAAAGTCAAAGCCATCGTAATTAAGCTTTGACTTAGTGATTAATCACTAATGGTCCAGCCATTATTCGAATTGAAAGTGGCTATGAGTTGGTAATTATGTAGGTATTAAACCCTTAAAGGGGCACCTACTGATTCTCACTCTAACTTGGTCAATTGTCGGATCAAACTTAATATTAAAAAGTCAACAGAAGCTATTTTTGCAAATAAATTCATAACTTGCAATGCAGAGGTTATGGAACATGTTTTAACATTAAAATAACTTGGTAAATGATGTAAGAACATGTCTAAGCATGTTCAACCCGACAATTCTGAGTTTAGGCTCGGTTCGGAACCGAAAGTCGCAAAAGTAGACTTTTGCTTTAACTTTTAGTTCTGGCCCGATTTAGCTTAGTTTAGATATGCCTTAGGGTTCCATTAGGACCATATTACATGTTAGTATAACCCTCTGAGATTATACAATACGGTTCCTTGGTAATCCGAATCATTTGCATGTTTCCGTTAAATGCTTAATTGTTGACCATTATGCCCTTTTGATATAAAAATGAGATTTTTGAAAATGTGAGAGAACAAAAACCTTTATTACTGATTTATAAACATGTCCTAAAAATTTGACATCAGTTTGTGGTCTAAATTAGGAGTTATGCTCGATATCGTAAATTGAAGCCTTCTTATTAATTAAATTACATTTTTGGCATAAAACCTATTTAAACCCAAATTTTGACACCAAACCTTTTACCCACTGATGTAATATAATATTTAGGGATTTTTGGAAATTTTTATTGAATTTTAAACTGATTATATTATAAAGTTTTAAAGTAAATTCGGTATTGACGAAATTGCCCTTTTCTTGGATAAAATGAGTTTTACATAACATTTTGATGCCAAACCTTTTTCTATTGATTTTATATGTTAAATAAAATATATTAAGCTTTATAAACTGATCAAAAACTTAGATTTCTTTAAATAACCCGAAAATCGTCAAATACCGACTTTAACGCTTTTTAAACGCATAGTTTGGGTTAAAATTATATTTAACACCTAAAACTCATTACCTACTAATATTATAAGTAAATTTTTATACTTTAACAGTAAATAAAAGTTTTGAAATCAGATTTCCAAATTTGACCCTTAAAGCTTATGTGAAATGACCAAAATGCCCTTTCGGTGCATAGTTTGGCCATAAATAATAAATTTCACATATATGCAATATCTTACTGATATAACCTACTAAAATAAATATTTTTACTGATCATTTTAGACCAGAACCTCAGATTTCTATTTAACCTCTTTTATAAACTTTAAAATGACCAAAATACCCCTACTGGACTTAAATTGATTTTAAATTCGTTTTGGGCATAATGGAAGGTATCCTACTGATATCATAACACATTTTAAGCATATTAACTTAGGGAACCTGTTCATGACTCATTTGGTTACCCGTTATGCATTTTTCGCGTTCGGTGCGGTTTATGTGACTAGTTTGCATAAATTGACCGAAACGGGTCAAAACTTATCATTTTTACCTCAAAATCCAGAATATGATTAGTTTACCCATGTTATACAAGTCTTCCTACTTTTCGGGTCAAAATCACATTCTAATCCGGTCTTCGCTTAATCTTGCGTTTTGAACCGTATACCTTTCTTTAAAACTAACCGGTCTAAGTTTAAACTTAAGTAAGACCCGTTAGGAATCTAATAGGTTATTAAAACCTTCGTTCCAGATTTAGGAGCCCAGTAAAAGATATTTGCACTTGCTGATTGTTATACGGCTGAGATAAATTTGTATTTTTGCTCAGGTAAATACTTTTAACTTATTTTCCCTTATACGGGCTTGGGGTACGGTATATAAAATACCGCTTGGTCGGGTATTGAATCTTTAATCATATGAAGGTTAAATCATTGAGATAACCCGTTTAATCTGTTTTGTTTGTTTTAATCCTTTGGGGGTTAATGGCCATGTCCTGGATATCCTCGGCTCATTCATTGAAATGGCCACGACTTAAGCACGGGGTGTAGGCATACACCTGCCGATGCGTATGTAAAATGATATACCTGCTTGTTCGAGAATAACTCGCCGTGGGTTATATTATGTGGTGTGTCTATTAATCTTTAACCTGGTATTTAACCCGGGCTACTGAACGTATAACAAACATATAATTCTTTTACAAGATTATTTTTAAATAATTATCCCAAGTTATAAAAGAATATTTTTGCCTTGTGCATTTAAATCAATTTTATAAACACTTTTCAAAAGAGTCGGTTAATTGTATTTACCAGTGTAAACTGACGTATTTTCCAAAAAGGTTAAGTGCAGGTACTAAGCGTAATGGGCTGGAACTCCTAAGTGAATAAATAAAAAGTCTTGCAAGCTTTTATCACTTTAAATCTGATGAACAATATATCTTTTGTTTTGATCTGCCAGTGGATCCACTTTACAACCATTATGTAATAATTTATGTTACTTTCATTCGGTTTGTAATATTTTACTTTAGACTTCCGCTGTGCATTAAACTGTAATTATTTGACTATGATGATATCAACTACGTCATGATACTCCCCACCGGAAATACGTGGAAATATCGGGGTGTGACAGGTTGGTATCAGAGCCAACATTGAGTGAATTAAACACTAGCCTTTTGTGTTTAATCTCAATGACACAGTTTGCACATTCCTTGACTTCCGAGTCTAGGCAAAGGACTTAGGACTAATCCTAATCTTTTATTTTGTCCTTTATTGTTTCTTTTGTTTGTTTTAACAGGAATAAGAAAATGCCGTCGCGTATCAGAGGAAGAGGTAGAGGCGGAAAAGCCCAAGTTTTTGCAAGTCATGACCACGAGGCCGGACCATCACACCGGCGAACTCCTTCAGTGGCCATGAGCACTAGTCCTCAAGAAGACTGGAGGACCTATTTAGAGCCTGCGAGGCGTTCTGTCTCGCTTAGCTCCTCACCTTCATACCACGATTCCTTCGGACTCCATCAAGGCAACGAGTCTGACCATTCGCGCCATTCCTACTTGCCGTTGCAGCGGTCGGGTTCCCACCGCGCCTTTCAGGACCTGACCCCGTTCTTTCAGAGCCGGTTTAACCCGGCAAACGTGAGTGAAGAACCAATGGGCAATAACCCATTGGGACCAGAAGACCACTTTCCTGGAGCCCAGGATATGGATATGGAAGAGGATCCAGATCCAGAACCCGCCGAGATGCCAACTGGGACGCCGACGCATCCCATCGTGATTTCAGACGGATCGTCTTTTCACGGTTCACCGTACAGGGGCCCAGACAGCTTTGCAGAAAGGTGGGCCACATACCCTTGGGAGTTTACTCCTCCTTACAACCCACCTCAACAGCAGCAGCAGGATCCCTCTGAGGATTCGCGTTTCCAGGCGGTTACGCCACCGCCGCTGCCAGAGCAGCAACCGCCTCCGGAGCCACCGAGGTGGAGAAGATCAGGTGCACGGATGTCTGTGCGATGGGGATTTCACTTCAGCACTCCCCAACACAGCAGCAACAGCCACTACCCGCCGCTGTATGAAGACCCACAGATGGGTGGGCCTTCAAACCCAGTTTCTGAGGTGGACTCTGTGCTAGTCGCACCACCACCACATGTGGGTTTTGATAACCCAATACCTTCTTACGTCGGTGCAGCGGCGTATAACCCTTTTGAGCAGCCAGCCCATACTGGCTACAACTACTACAATGCCGCTGATGTTGACCTGTATCTTGTAGCGGCAAACTACAATGCTCTTCATCCTGAAGGGCCCTACGGAGCCTCCTACCAGACTAGGTACCCGGCCTATGGGTATCAGTACCCACCACCTCCTCAACCTCTGCAGCCGCAGCAGCCACAGCCGCCACCGATCCAACCACCGCAGCAGCAGGAGATCCTTCAGAGGTTAAACCAGGTGGAACATGATGTTCAGGTAGAGCGTAGAAGCCGTCAGGGTCTACTTAAGGGTTTGGCTAATTTAATCAAGGGGAAGAACATAAGGGATTATTGAAGTTCCTTATTATTTGTTTTGTAATTTTCAATTTTTCAATTAAGTCCCTGTGTGGACATCTATTTATGTATTCAGTCCCTGCGAGGACTTGTATTTTCATTTTAGCCCCTGTGTGGGGCAAGTTATTTATGTAAAAGTCCCGTTTAGGGCACCTTTGTACTCCTTCTTAATTTAGTGGAATATTTTAGTTCAAAATTTCATTTTGTCATTATATGTATAAATATATTATATGAAATAAATTAACATAAAACATTTCATTTTATATTGATCTGCCAATAAATATTAAAGAAAATCTTAAAGGCAAAACCTAGCCTATGTGTCATATTAAGACAGGGCCATGATGGTAGTTCCTTTTTAAGATTCAATTCCTTGTTAACATCTGAAAACATGTTAACACTCCTGGCAAATGTGATTCGATAAAATCACATAAGTCATCCTTATATTGGATTCTTCCAATTCCTTTCTTTATTATTTAAACATCCATTAGTGATGTAGTGCCTACGGGCCATATTTATTGTCCTTTGAGACAAAAGACAGTCGTAGTCTACGACTCCCTGTCAAGAAAAGGTAATGAACTACGTTCAAGCCTTAATGCCTCGATCCTATAAGATCATGGCCCATAATTTAAAATTGTCCTTGTGACTAGGCCTTTTGTATGCCACCCTATTGTCCAAAATAAATTATAACCAGGATAAAATATAATTTAAATAAATTAAGTTAACCTATACGGTTTATAATTACCATGGTTAATGAATTGCCATAAATGACAATTCCACAATAAACTTCTGAATGAATCATTGTCAATATTTTATGTAGCAATCAAGCTACATGGTTGGATCAGATGAGGTTAACAGCCACCCGAGGGAGAATAATGAAACTACCAGAGTTAATGTAGCTGGTGCGGAACTGCAGGCAATAATAGATAATGCCGTTACTCGAGCTCTTGACAGACAGTTTAATGAATCAAGTGGTACCCGCGTCAGAACTCAGTCTGTACCACATTCAAAACCACCCTCTAAGACCCATACAGCTCGCAAGAGCGAATCTCATCACTCATCGAATCAGAGGAGTGTTCCATCTAAGAAGGTAGTACTCAATCAAGAGCCACATGCTAAAACCTGTTCATATAAGTATTTCGTCTCCTGCAAGCCCAGAGACTTCACAGGGGAGAAAAGAGCCATTGATTGCATGACGTGGCTAGATGAGATGGACACTGTGGTTGATATTAGTGGATGTGCAGAGCAAGACATTGTGAAGTTTGTGTCACAATCGTTCAAAGGTGAACCTCTAGCTTGGTGGAGGTCCCTGATCCAAGCTACTGGGAAGATCCCGTTGTATAATCTGACTTGGGATCAGTTTGTTGCCCTCATCAAAGAAAATTTATGTCCTCAACATGAAGTTGTGAAGATTGAGACTAACTTCTTGACATTGGTTATGAAGAACTTAGACTGTCAGACATATCTTACGAGCTTCAACACTATGTCACAATTGGTTCCATACTTGGTCACACCGGAACCGAAACGTATAGCTCGATTTATTGGAGGTTTAGCCCCGGAGATTAAGGCAAGTGTGAAAGCATCAAGACCTACTACCTTTAGGTCAGTGGCTGGTCTGTCGTTATCTCTTACTCTTGATGCGGTCAGGCAGAGATCGCTTAGGAATTCCGATGAGGGGAAAAGGAAACGTGAGGATGAGAGCTCACACCGTTCTGATAAGAAACATAAGGGGAACTCTGATCACAAGAAGAGTTCAGGGTTCAAGAAGGATAGCCAGCAGACGGGTGAAAAACCCAAGTGTAAAACCTGCAAGAAGCGTCATCTAGGTAAGTGCAGGTTCGAGTCAAAATCCCAATCGCAGCCCAGAGCTTGTGGGACCTGCAAATCAAGCGAGCATAAAACACTGGATTGTAAGAAGATAAAGGATGCGACTTGTTACAACTGTAACGAGAAAGGGCATATCAAGTCCAACTGCCCAAAGTATGGAAAGAAGCCTAAAGAAGGTAAAAAGACCAATGCTCGGGTCTTTCAAATGAATGCTCAGGAGGCTATTCAAAATGACAACGTGATAATAGGTACCTTTCTTATCAATGATGTTTATGCAAGGGTATTGTTTGATTCGGGTGCAGATAAGTCGTTTGTGGATAATAGATTTTGCAAGTTACTAAATTTGCCTGTTAAAACCCTAAGCATAAAGTACGAAGTAGAATTGGCCGATGGTACCATAGAAACTGCTTCAACCGTGTTAGATGGATGTTTTATATCCATTAGGAACCACTCTTTTCAATTGTCTTTGCTTCCTTTGTAACTAGCTGGATTCGACATAGTGATAGGCATGGATTGGTTATCTCATAACCAAGCCCAGATTGTTTGTGATAAAAAGCAAGTGGTTATTAAAACACCTTATGGTGAGCAATTGACAATTCAGGGAGATACCCAGTATGGGTTGCCCAAGCAAGTGTCTATGCTTAAGGCGTCAAGGTGTTTGAAGAAGGGTTGTGTCATCTACATGGCACAAGTGACTATTGATGAACCAAAGCCCAAGATCGAAGACATCCCTATCATCTCTGAATATCCAGATGTATTCCCTGAAGAACTACCTGGGTTACCTCCAGATAGGCAAGTGGAGTTCAAAGTTGACATTATTCCTGGAGCAGCACCAGTTGCAAGAGCACCTTACCAGTTGGCACCAACTGAGATGAAAGAGTTGAGAACTCAGTTAGATGATTTATTGGGAAAAGGATTTATTCGACCTAGCTCATCTCCTTGGGGAGCACCGATTCCGTTTGTGAAGAAAAAGGATGGATCGATGCGTCTATGCATCGATTATCGCGAGCTAAACAAGGTTACAATCAAGAACATATATCCATTGCCCAGGATCGACGATCTGTTTGATCATCTTCAAGGAGCAAGTTACTTCTCCAAGATTGATTTAAGGTCAGGTTACCATCAGCTGAAGGTTAGAGATGAAGATGTGCATAAGACTGCATTCAGAACTCGCTATGGTCACTACGAGTTCTTGGTGATGCCTTTCGGGCTCACTAATGCACGAGCAGCATTCATGGATCTCATGAATCGCGTTTGTAAACCCTATTTGGACAAGTTTGTCATTGTTTTTATTGATGACATACTCATTTACTCAAAGAATCAGGCTGACCATGAAAAGCACCTTCGATGTATCCTTAAACTTCTTCAGCAAGAGAAGCTCTACGCCAAGTTTTCAAAATGTGAGTTTTGGCTTCGTGAAGTCCAATTTCTTGGACATATGGTTAGCGAGCGTGGTATCCAGGTGGATCCAGCTAAGATTGAAGCCATCATGAATTGGCAAGAACCGAAGACGCCCACAGAGATTCGCAGCTTCTTGGGTCTGGCAGGATACTATAGGCGTTTTATTGAAAAATTTTCAAGGATTGCTGCACCCCTGACTTCTTTGACTCGAAAGAATATAAAGTTTGATTGGGGTCCTAAGCAACAAGAATCCTTTGAGATTCTTAAGCAAAAGTTGAGCAATGCTCCGGTTTTGACATTGCCTGAAGGAATTGAAGAGTTTGTGGTATACTGCGACGCATCACATACTGGAATGGGTTGTGTACTCATGCAAAGAGGCAAGGTCATTCCTATGCCTCGCGACAATTAAAGGTGCACGAAAAGAATTGCACCACCCACGATCTGGAATTGGGTGCCGTTGTGTTTGCACTAAAACTTTGGAGGCATTATTTATATTGTACCAAGTGTGTGATCTATTCTGATCATAAGAGCCTTCAGTATCTGTTTAACCAGAAGGATCTGAACATGAGACAGCGTCGATGGATGGAGACACTGAAAGACTATGATTGTGAAATCCGATATCATCCAGGCAAGGCAAATGTAGTCGCCGATTCCTTGAGCAGAAAGGAAAGGGTTAAGCCCATTAGAATCAATGCCAAGAGCATTGAATTGAAGAACAACCTGAATGAAAGATTGTTAGCTGCTTAGAAGGAAGCGATATTAGAAGCTAACTATCCAAATGAAAAGCTGGGCGTAACTGCTGAACAGTTATCGTATGGCAAAGATGGAATCCTAAGATTGAATGGACGAATATGGGTTCCAATTTATGGAGGACTTAGGGATGTCATTCTTCAAGAAGCCCATAGCTCCAAATATTCTGTTCATCCTGGCTGTGATAAGATGTACCAGGATTTAAAGGCAAATTATTGGTGGATAGGTTTAAAGAAATCTATAGCCACTTATGTGGCCAAATGTCTGACATGTGCTCAGGTTAAAGCCGAACACCAGAAGCAGTCAGGTTTGCTGCAACAGCCTGAACTTCCCACCTGGAAATGGGAAATGGTAACTATGGATTTTATCACCAAGTTACCAAGAACAAAGCGAGGAAATGATACTATTTGGGTTATAGTCGACAGGTTGACTAAGTCATCCCACTTCTTACCTATTAAGGAAACTCACAGCTCCGACAAGTTAGCTCAGCTGTACGTGGATGAGATTGTATCTCTTCACGGAGTGCCAGTGTCTATCATCTCTGATAGGGATACGAGATATACATCGCATTTTTGGAAAAGCTTTCAACAATCCCTAGGCACTCGATTAGATTTCAGCACTGCATATCATCCTCAAACGGATGGCCAAAGTGAGCGTATGATTCAAACGCTCGAGGATATGCTAAGAGCTTGTGTTATTGATTTAGGTGGAAGTTGGGATGATCATCTTCCATTGATTGAATTTCATATAATAACACCTATCATTCGAGTATTCAAGCTGCACCTTTCGAAGCTTTGTATAGAAGAAAGTGTAGGACGCCAGTTTGTTGGCGGAAGTTGGAGATGTCCAACTAACAGGACCCGATATAGTCCTAGAGACGACGGATAAGATTGTGCTGATACGTGACCGTCTCAAAGCTTCCAGGGATAGGCAGAAAAGCTACGCAGATAAAAGGCGTAAACCTCTGAAATTCGAGGTAGGTGACAAAGTGTTACTCAAGGTATCACCCTGGAAAGGGGTGATGCGTTTTGGAAAGAAGGGCAAGTTAAGCCCTAGATACATAGGACCATTCGAGATCATCGAATGTCTCGGAACTGTAGCTTACAAGCTAAATCTGCCAGAATAACTCAGTGGAATTCACAATGTGTTCCACATTTGCAACGTAAAGAAATGCCTAGCTGATGAATCACTAGCCATGTCACATACGGATGTGCATATTGATGAGAGCTTAAAGTTTGTTGAAAAACCTTTGTCGATCGAGGATCGACAGGTTAAGAAGCTTCGAAAGAAGCATGTGCCGATTGTAAAGGTAAAATGGGATGCCCGAAGAGGCCCAGAGTATACGTGGGAGGTTGAATCCACAATGAAACAGAAGTACACTCATTTATTTCAGTAAATCTCGAGGTCGAGATTTCTTTTAAGGGGGTGAGGATGTAACACATCGTAAAATCACGACCAATATAATAAGGACACGTGTCATGGACTTTAAACGTGTAAGGAATTGTTTCCGAGGGACAAAAGTTGTCAAACAATGTAAATATGTTAGTAAGAGGATCCAAAGTGTCGACATGCCATTATTGTGCCTTTGATTGACCTCATACGACGTTCTTATTCTTTAATGAATAATTTGTCGAACATTGGAAGTCGTTTGTGCTTAAAATAAGGATCTTACGAAACATAGGGGTTAAAAGAGTCAACATGTTAAAATTACCTCTGAGTGACCTTTAACGAACCCAAAAACATTGTAAATAATTTAATATTTCGCTCACAAGAATATTAGATATTAATTTTGAGGAGTTTCAATGAAAACAAGACTTTTCGGGTGATCGTGCAACTAACCAGGAGCTTAACGGAGTTAGTTTATGACCCAAGGTCCTTAAAAGTTAACTATAGGGGTCCATAATGCAATAAATGAAAGTTAAAAAAGGTTTAAATGGACCAGGGACCAAAAATGCAAAGTTTAAAAGATTTTTCCCGGTATACAAGATCCTCGCGGGCCGCCTAAGCCAAGACCTAGGCTTACGCGGGCCGCGTGAAAGTGCCAATAACAGACAGATAAGGACAGCTGCAAGTTCAGCCTGTTCCACCACCTTAGAAAGCTTGTTGTTGATTCCAGGGACTGAGCCAATAGATTTTCATGCAATAGGGACACCTAGAATCATCAGGAATCATTTATAGGGGCATGTGGAGTGATCTTGGGAAGTAAAATTGGCTATATAAGCACTTGTTGTTGCACTTGTTCATTTGCACTCTCAAATTTCTCATTCAAACTCATTCTCTGGAGTCCCTTGGAGCTCTAGGAAGCTTTCCTCTGTTGTATTTTCGTGCTAAGTACTCTTGTAAGTAATCTTAGCCTCCTAAGTTCAAGTTTTATTAGTTTAATGACCAAAAGTCAAAGCCATCATAATTAAGCTTTGACTTAGTGATTAATCACTAATGGTCCAGCCATTATTCGAATTGAAAGTGGCTATGAGTTGGTAATTATGTAGGTATTAAACCCTTAAAGGGGCACCTACTGATTCTCACTCTAACTTGGTCAATTGTCGGGTCAAACTTAATATTAAAAAGTCAACAGAAGCTATTTTTGCAAATAAATTCATCACTTGCAATGCAGAGGTTATGGAACATGTTTTAACATTAAAATAACTTGGTAAATGATGTAAGAACATGTCTAAGCATGTTCAACCCGACAATTCTGAGTTTAGGCTCGGTTCGGAACCGAAAGTCGCAAAAGTAGACTTTTGCTTTGACTTTCAGTTCTGACCCGATTTAGCTTAGTTTAGATATGCCTTAGGGTTCCATTAGGACCATATTACATGTTAGTATAACCCTCTGAGATTATACAATATGGTTCCTTGGTAATCCGAATCATTTGCATCTTTTCGTTAAAGCTTATGTGAAATGACCAAAATGCCCTTTCGGTGCATAGTTTGGCCATAAATAATAAATTTCACATATATGCAATATCTTACTGATATAACCTACTAAAATAAATATTTTTACTGATCATTTTAGACCAGAACCTCAGATTACTATTTAACCTTTTTTATAAACTTTAAAATGACCAAAATACCCCTACGGGGCTTAAATTGATTTTAAATTCTTTTTGGGCATAATGGAAGGTATCCTACTGATATCATAACACATTTTAAGCATATTAACTTAGGGAACCTGTTCATGACTCATTTGGTTACCCGTTATGCATTTTTCGCGTTCGATGCGTTTTGTGTGACTAGTTTGCATAAATTGACCGAAACGGGTCAAACCTTATCATTTTTACCTCAAAATCCAGAATGTGATTAGTTTACCCATATTATGCAAGTCTTCCTACTTGTCGGGTCTAAATCACATTCTAATCCGGTCTTCGCTTAATCTTGCGTTTTGAACCGTATACCTTTCTTTAAAACTAACCGGTCTAAGTTTAAACTTAAGTAAGACCCGTTAGGAATCTAATAGGTTATTAAAACCTTCGTTCCAGATTTAGGAGCCCAGTAAAAGATATTTTCACTTGCTGATTGTTATACGGCTGAGATAAATTTGTATTTTTTCTCAGGTAAATACTTTTAACTTATTTTCCCTTATACGGGCTTGGGGTACGGTATATAAAATACCGCTTGGTCGGGTATTGAATCTTTAATCATATGAAGGTTAAATCATTAAGATAACCCGTTTAATCTGTTTTGTTTGTTTTAAGCCTTTGGGGGTTAATGACCATGTCCTGGATATCCTCGGCTCATTCATTGAAATGGCCACGACTTAAGCACGGGGTGCAGGTATACACCTGCCGGTGCGTATGTAAAATGATATACCTGCTTGTTCGAGAATAACTCGCCATGGGTTATATTATGTGGTGTGTCTATTAATCTTTAACCCAGTATTTAACCCAGGCTACTGAACGTATAACAAACATATAATTCTTTTACAATATTATTTTTAAATAATTATCCCAAGTTATAAAAGAATATTTGTGCCTTGTGCATTTAAATCAATTTTATAAACACTTTTCAAAAGAGTCGGTTAATTGTATTTACCAGTGTAAACTGGCGTATTTTCCAAAAAGGTTAAGTGCAGGTACTAAGCGTAATGGGCTGGAACTCCTGAGTGAATAAATAAAAAGTCTTGCAAGCTTTTATCACTTTAAATCTGATGAACAATATATCTTTTGTTTTGATCCGCCTGTGGATCCACTTTACAACCGTTATGTAATAATTTATGTTACTTTCATTCGGTTTGTAATATTTTACTTTAGATTTCCGCTGTGCATTAAACTGTGATTATTTGACTATGATGATATCAACTACGTCACGATACTCCCCACCGGGCCCACCGGAAATACGTGGAAATATCGGGGTGTGACACGAGTTTTGCCAAAATTTTATGTATAAAAAATCAAATGTTCTAAGAGAAGTTTGAATGTCAATAGAAAGGTGTTTATCTTGTGTATTAAATTGAGTTTCGGATTTTTTTTATTAAAAAGGTTGTCTTAGATCTTACTTGTAAAAGATAGTTGGAAGTGCTTAACTTTGGAGGAAAAATAGAAAAAATCGCTAAGCTCAAGACGATTCAAACAGTAACTAGCTTCGCCACAGGAGCAATGGTATCATGGAAATCAACACCTTCCAGTTGGGTGAACCCCTTTGCTAGCAGGCGAGCTTTATATCTTTCAACTTCCCCATTAGGCATGTACTTCACTTTGTAGATCCATTTAGAGTCTCTAGGGCATTTCCCTTCTGGTAGATTCTCAAGAGTCCATGTCCCATTTTGTTCAAGAGCGTGGATTTCACTTCGCATGGCCTCCATCCATCTTTCATCCTGCACAACTTAAGCAAATCTTTTCGGCTCATCATGAGACTCAATGGCTGCTAGAAATGCTCTATGAGAACTAGAAAAGTGTTCATAAGAAACAAAATGAGAGAGAGGATTTGTCGTACTATAGGAAGTGGGAAAAGTGTGATCTATAGATGGTGGGAGATCAACAACAAAATCGCCAAGACATTTTGGTTGGGTTCTAACTCTTTGTTGTCTGATTGGTTGTTGTAACAACCCTCGAGAAACACCCCTAAACACTCCCAGATACACCTCGTATGTGAGAAACGGACCCGAATAACACTTATATTTATGAAAAACAAATAAATTAGTGCCGTCGCGGCCCGCGAGAGCCGAAGGGGATTCCTTCGCGGGGCGCGACAGATTGTTACTTGCCGGGCACTGCTTGTGCCACATGTCAGACACGTGTCGAGACTAGGGTGCTGACTAATCGAGCCTACAGCCGCCTTTATGGCCCTCGCGTGCCCCGAAAGATGAAGAAGAAGTCATCGTGGGGCGCGAGCCGCTCTTCGACCAACTATAAAAGGGGCCAGGATTGGCCATTTCAATTGTTCAGAATTCTAATTCCTCTCTCAAAACTTCTGTAGGCTAAGGCCATAGCCTAATACCCCTAATAAGCGAAGCTCTGCCTCGTTATAAGTACTATAACATTGTTATTACCCTACACGATCAATTTAAGATTCCGTAACGCATGTCGGCTCTGCCCGACTCAGTCGTTGGAATTCTGTCTCATGTTACACTCGATTGATCTAGAATCTCCGTAATGCATGTCAAGGCTCTGCCTGACTCAGTCATTGGAGTTCTTTCTCGAGTTGTACGGTTAATGTGATTTGGGTTATCTTACTAACACGTATGCATTGTTTAGTTTAAATAAATAATATTACCAGGAAGCTGTAATACTACCAGGAAGCTATAATAGTATCAGGAAGCCTGTAGAAATACCTAAGCCTACAAATGTGAGTACATATGCTTTTTGCCACCTTTTTTTGTAAATCTTTTGTGAGTCAAAATGTTTTAAATTACACTTAACAGTAATTGAGTATTTGTGATTCTACAATTACTGCCTGTATGTTGGGGTTTTGTATACAAAATGTGAAAGACGTTACCATTGAACAAAGAGTTAGCCAATGAGTAATATGACCCACAGGCCAGGTTGACAGTACTGAATGAGTAATTGAGTAGATATAAGCAAATGTAATTGCGGATGCCCTCAATTCTGTGAAGTCATAAAACTGTTTTGATTAAATTGAGATGTACTCGCCAGTATTTCTTGCTGATAAAATGTTTTTAAAACGCGTTTCAGGTAACTTAGTGTGAAGCCAATAAAAGCCAGCTGGAGAGCACTGAAGGCTTAGAAAAGTAGCTATAAAAGTTACCTAAATAAAAAGGAGATCATGTTTTCAATAATTAGGGTATATCCCTATAAATATATTACAAATGAAAATCGGGTTTTGTCCCACTTGTTTATTATAAATGTATTATCAGCAAAACTTGGGTTTTATCCCATTTATCTATTTTAAACATTTTGGTGTTTAACTCTGATAAAATATTTCCTAACTACGGTCCTGATGAAAATTTCCGCTGCCAAATTAATAAACACCGATACCATCTGACTGGTTCGCGACTCTCGCTCCCGGGGTGGGGTCGGGGGCTGTGACAGTTGTGGTTCTAGGTGGCTTGTTTTTGTCTTCCATTTGGTTTTCAGCAGGGTCGGCCCTAAGAATTCATGTACTATGTTCGAGTTTAAAAAAACGTGCCTTTAGGCCTTAAAGAAATTGGGTATTGGGAGGTCTAAACCTAATGACAATGGGCTAATAACTAATCTAAACCTTAAAAATAGTTTTGTAAGTGGGTCTATGTTGGTGTTTGTATGGGTATACCCTATTAATTTATTTTTTTACATATACATATCAAGTTTTTTTTAAATAACATGCCCTTCGAAATATCAGGCCCTGGCCGGTGGTGCTCCACGCCCAACCTCAAGGCCGCCCATGGTTTTCAGCATGGTGATTTACTTGAGTATAGGCTTCGAGTTGAATTATTTGGTTATCTTGTTGGATCTGGGTTTCATCAAGAACAGTTGGACGATGATCATTTGTTTTATTTGTACTTTCAACTTGGGTGGCATCATCCACGTCCAATATAACATCCGTCAAAATGGGATCCAAAAAATCCGACTCGTTTTGAATCCGGATCCTAACCTTTGAAACCTCAGAAATTTTCGCGAAATAAATCACCGTTGAAGGGATTTATTCTTTATTTTAATTCACTTATCAATTTAGTTATTTACTTATCTAATTGTTTAAATAACTTAATTAAAGTTTGCAACTAAAATTATTAAACTTAATATAGTTTGTTTTGTACGATTTTAAAAGTAATAAGTTAAGGTTATAAGTTGATCAAGTTAGAATTATTTTAAGCCAAACTGATTCAGTTAGTAAGTAAAGGGATAGATTGGTAACATTTTAAAACCTTTAAAGTTAAAAAATGATATTCGTTAAATTATACATGTTTAAGTCCCCCATTTACTCCCGTTTTGCGCGTTTTTGACCAAAACTTCGTTGTTTAGGTACTTAATCAGGTACTTTTGCATTTCCAGGTCTTAAATAGTGTGCCAAAGACAAAGTTGGAGAAAAAGGAGGGATTTAAGGGCATTACGGATAAATTCTGTAGATTCTGTTGATGTTACAGCTGATGCACGGGCGTGCGCCCCATCTGCACGACCGTGCATGACTTACGACGCCGGAAGCACGAAGAATGCACAAGCCAGTGAAAATGACTTCTCGGTGACGCATGACCGTGGGACCAAGTGCACTCCCGTGCACTACCTAAACCTCAAAAACCTGTGATTTCAAGACCATGCACTACCGTGCACATGAAGTGCATGACCGTGCAGATCTGAGACCAACTCGTCCAATCATCCACTTATCTGACCCACCGAAGCAATGACGTCACAGGACAATTGTTGGTACACGGGCGTGCACATAAAGTGCACGGTCGTGCATGTATGAAAATTCCTTATAATACAGAGCATTCACTACTGATCAAACTATTGGGTATTTTTCCAAGTTTCTAGGCGATTTCTGGGGTCTGAGAGCTATCTGCTTTGATCGATTTCAAGCCCCAAGATTGCAAAAATCCTATCTATCTTCCAATCCATCAAATCCTTGCTTGTTTATGGTTTGATTTCTTGTTCTTAACATGTATTTTGATCACATTTTCAAGCATTGTTGCTGGTGTTTATGTATTATTGTAATAGCATTAAGAAACTTGTTTCATGAACAATCTGTAGTTTGTAATCTTATTTGCATGAAGCTTTAGCAACTTTTTCATGTTTGAATCTTGATGATCATATGGCAAACTTGTTTCATTGATGTTGGATTCTTGATTGTGGTTGTTTATCTTGGATGATTAATGATTGGTTAGTTAAGATTGTTGAAAAATTCCTTGATTAATGATGCATGGTCGAATACTGGTGTTCTAATATGTTTAAGTTTATGTTTTTACATAGCTTTTAGTTTCGAATAGTCTACTTTTGATTGGAGTTGTGTTTTGCAGGTCTAAACGAAGTTTAAGGAGCTATTTGAAATATTTGCCTATAATTGAGAATATATGCCTTGATGAAATGATTCACTGTACAACAATAATTTATACACAATAAAGAGCTTAATTCTAGGAGCTAATATATCTTGACTAAAATACAACATTGACTAAATAATTGTTTTAATTTTGTGTTTTATTCTCTTGGTTGTTACCCCCTTCAAGCGAAAAGGTGGTGGTCCGACTCGAAGCAAAGAACGAAAACGTTCAAACAAAGGTCTTGGAAGACTCTTGATGAAGATGCCGGCCACTTGTAGAGCAATTGTATCTCAAACAGCAAAATAATTATTACAAACAAAAATCCAGGAAAATATTCTGTTCCGACAACTCAGATTTCAAAATAGAGCAATTGTTTATCTGCTTCTAGAGACCCTTAGTTTGACCACTACAGTATTTGTTGGGCTCTAAAGCTTTATTCTAGCTTCAAATTCCTACCAAGTGTGCGTCCTAAGCACCTGTCACATACGTTAAAATAAAAGTCAATACATATAATGTAAAGGTGAGCATACAAGTTTAATAATAGCATATAAAGTTCGAATTCGTTTACGCATAACCAGCACGTACACATAGTGAAATGAAGCACGTTAGTTATCGACATAGATCCATCGATACCAATGACTGCGGGTTGACTGCCCGAGGCAGTTCGCAATACATGATTACCACCGTAATCCATGCAAGTAATTATCCTTAACAACCCCCGTGTGAACGGGTGCTGAGTCCAAACTATAGTACTATCGTTGCTAAGGCAGGTAGACAACATTCCATGTGTAAACATAACAAACAAGCATTCATGAGCCACGTATAACATGCATTAACGGTTAGCGTTCAAATAGTATTGAGCAGTGTGGTTGATGTGATTTGAATAGTTGTAACGTATGTAACACCCAAAAGTGCTTAAAGCAAAAAGGGATCGAGTATACTCACAGCGGTTGATGGATTGAAGGGAGCGCTTAGCGAGCAAGATTAGCCTGAGTAGATTATATTGTATAACGATAAGTGATGCGTAAAACGTCACAAAGTGTGAAAGGGTCGGATAGTGGTTCGATCGGATGGTAATCCGATCGGACAGCAATCCGTGCGGATAACAATCCGTTCGGGTGGTCATCCGGTCGGACAGCTTGTCTGGTCGGATGACGATTCGAGTAGATTCTTTCTTCCTATGAGGAGAATGTGTTTGTGTATGATGGTTTGACTTTTGAAGTTTTCATTGTAGTATTTTGAAAACATTGAAGTATCTCTATCCATCAAGTCGGTCGATCGGATGACTGGTCGTGCGGATGACAATCCGTTCGGATGGTCATCCGGTCGGACAGTGATCCGGTCGGACGGCGACTTAGTGATGAGGTTACTTACTGAAGGCAAGTCCATGACAGACGTGTCATTCGATCGGATGGCAATCCGATCGGATGGCAACTTTGTCATTGAACATGTTGAAAATTGTTTAAGTCTTTAAAGTCTTAGTATCTCATGATCCGAAGAGTAATCCAGTCAGATGGTCGTCCGATCGGATTATATTTCGTTCAATACTCAAACTTTAGGTAAGGTTGTTTAAAGGTGGGACCCAAGTGTGATCCGTTCGGATGACCTATCCGATCGGATTGTAATCCGGTCGGATAGCAATCCGTTATGGTTGTTCCATTCGTCCTACACTTGGTTGTTTTGACGGTTTGTCATTATGTCGAGACACTTTGACAACGTGTCAGCCAACAGAACCCTTAGTTCGACCCAGATGACCAACCCGACCAGGAATCACCCTAGTCCGGCCGGTTACCGGCTCGAGACGGTTGGTCTTGGCTAACCCGAAATTGGTAGTCTCGTGAGTAGAATCCGAATCTTGAGCTAGTACAACACTACAATCGAGTAGAAGACTAAATCAGGGTCGGATCCTATCGGTTTTGAGTACTTTGAGTGCAAAAGAGAGTGAAAGAAAGTTAAAACCATCTTTCAATCCTTTTACATCATTCTTGTGTCGAGATCTTTACAAGATCTTTGTAGGTTTGCATGGAAATCGGTTAGATCTCGGTTGTTCTTGGTGGATTGAAGTCAAAATATGAAGTTCTTGAAGAACACATGATGACGTCATCCTAGAACACCCGAAATATAGTGATTTCACGGTTAAAAGTTAAGATTTAAAAGATAGAAAGGTGTAGGAGTGCGTGTAGATTAAGAAAGTACAAGATTTAGGGAGAGATCTTACCTGGATTGAGAGAAATCGAAGAAAAGGTGAGGAGCACGAATGGTTCGGACAGAGAGTTTCCAGAAATGGAAAGAATGACAATGACATGGCTATTTATAGGATTCCAAAAGAGGAAAGGGTTATCCGATCGGATGACACACCGCTCGGATGGCTTATCCGGTCGGATGACATCCTGGTCGGATGACTCCTGTTTTGTAGCGCAGTGGCTATCCGGTCGGATGGCACTTGGTTTAGTTGTTTGACGCGACGATTTTTGACGTTTCGATTTCGATTGCGAGCGGCTCGTCGTGATAGGGTTTCCTAGTCAAATTACTTTCAGTCCCAACTACTAATTATCACAGTTCGATTTTCGATTCGGATTCGAGTTCGATTGCGTTTCGAGTTTCGATTGAGTTCGACTGATTTCCACAATATATATATATAACACGCGCAAGTAACACATAAGGCACACACACACGTATAATATCCAAATTAAATCGAGTTGCGGTTCGTATCATGATTCGATGTCGAGTAGCATAGCTTGATTATCGATTAGTTAACTTTATCGCATTGTTACTTCCTATAATTCACAGTCGCGAGTTGATTAGATAGCGATTAACACACATCGATTTTAGCAATTAACAACACTTACTCCACATAATACAATTAAAATAAGGAAATTGCTATAAGTCAAATTCGTACAATCGGTCGTTGACTTTGACCTTGACTTTGACTTATGGAAACACGGGGTGTTACAGCCTCCCCTTGTTTAGGGAATTTCGTCCTGAAATTAAGCTGAAAGCTGTACAACTCCGTGAATCTCGTTTGAGAACTTTTTGTTCGGACCGGTTTTGACTCGTGTGACGTGCGGAATTCATACATGAACATGACCAACCACACGAGAACGTAATATAATCGGTGATTCTATTGATTGATATGAAATCGTACAAAGCACTTGAATCACGATGTCACTTTCTCTCTCTAGACTTTCTCTTTAAACAACTGCGGGTACTTCGCCTTCATGTCGCTTTCGAGTTCCCAAGTGAACTCTGCGCCTTGTTTGCCTTCCCATCGGACTTTCACAATAGGAATGCGAGAGCGTCTGAGCTGCTTGGTTTGGCGATCCATGATTTTGACAGGCTTCTCCACGAAGTGTAATGTTTCGTTTACTTGCAGATCATCGAGAGAGACATGTAAGTCGTGGTCGGCTAGGCACTTTCGGAGGTTTGACACATGGAAAGTCGGGTGGACGTTACTGAGTTCCTCCGGTAGTTCGAGTCTGTAGGCAACTTTTCCGATCCTTTCCAGAATCTTAAAAGGTCCAACATATCGAGGCGCGAGTTTTCCCTTTTTGCCGAATCGGACTACACCCTTCCAAGGTGATACCTTTAGGAGTACGTAGTCACCAACGTCAAATTCACGGGGCTTGCGTTTCTTATCGGCGTAACTTTTCTGTCGATCCCGAGCTTTCACTAGGTTGTCCCGGATTTGGAAAATTTTGTCTGTCGTTTCTTGTAATAGCTCAGGACCGGTTAATTGCGAATGACCGATCTCGTGCCACACAATAGGCGATCGACATCTTCTCCCGTATAAAGCCTCGAATGGTGCCATTTGGATGCCAGAATGATAGCTGTTGTTATACGAGAATTCGACTAACGGCAAGTATTTATCCCAATTACCACCGAAGTCCAAGACACACGAACGGAGCACGTCTTCAAGAGTACGAATCGTTCTTTCAGTCTGACCGTCGGTTTGAGGGTGGAAAGCAGTACTTAGATTAAGCGATGTACCGAGTGCCGTTTGAAACGTTTCCCACAGTCGTGAGGTAAACCGAGCATCACGATCAGAGATGATGTCACGAGGCGTCCCATGATTACAAATGATCTCGTCGGTGTAGATTCGGGCTAATCGTTCTACCTTGTAGTCTTCTCGTATCGGCAGAAAGTGAGCTGATTTAGTCAAACGGTCGACCACAACCCAAATGCTGTCGTGACCTGATGACGTGTGCGGAAGCTTTGTTATGAAATCCATAGCTATACTTTCCCACTTCCACATAGGAATTGGTGGTTGTTCGAGTAAGCCAGAGGGTCTTTGATGTTCAGCCTTAACTCTTGCACAAGTTAGGCATTTTCCAACGTAGAGGGAAATATCCCTTTTCATGCCGGGCCACCAATACCTGTAGCGAAGATCCTGGTACATTTTGTCAGCATCGGGGTGAATAGAATAATGGGATTTGTGGGCTTCGTCCATCAGGATTTGTCGCAAATTGGTCCGCTTAGGGATCCAGATTCGGTCCAGAAAGTGGAATATCCCATTGGATTTGCTCACAAGCTGGGCTCCATCGTGATAGATTCGTTCCCTCTTCAGCGTGCGTTCGTTAAAACACGCATGCTGGGCTTCACGAATAAGGGTTTCAAGGTCGTGTTGGGCTTGAACATTACGAGTGCTAAGCAGATAACTCTGTCTGCTGAGTGCGTTGGCAACAACATTCGCCTTTCCTGGGTGATAACGGATCTCACAGTCGTAATCGTTGAGAAGTTCTACCCATCGGCGTTGACGCATATTAAGTTCCTTCTGATTAAAGATATGTTGTAGGCTCCTGTGATCGGTGAAGATCGTACACTTGGTACCATACAGGTAGTGTCGCCAATCTTTAATGCAAAAACAACCGCGCCTAGCTCGAGATCATGGGTTGTATAGTTCTTCTCGTGGATTTTGAGCTGACGAGACGCGTAAGCTATAACCTTGCTCCGTTGCATGAGGACACAACCGAGACCAAGGTTGGAAGCATCACAGTAGACAATGAAATCATCGTTTCCGTCGGGCAATGTGAGAACAGGAGCATTGCAAAGCTTATGCTTGAGGGTTTGAAAGGCAGTCTCTTGTTTGGTTCCCCAGACAAAAGGCTGATCTTTATACGTGAGAGAGGTAAGCGGCACAGCAATCTTCGAGAATCCTTCGATAAATCATCGATAATAGCCCGCTAGTCCGAGGAAAGAACGGACTTCAGACGGGTTCTTAGGCGTAATCCAACTCTTAACAACTTCAATCTTCGCAGGATCGACGTGAATGCCTTGACTATTAACAATGTGACCCAGAAACTGAACTTCCTCTAACCAGAATTCGCACTTGGAGAACTTGGCATAGAGTTGGTTCCCCTGGAGTAACTCGAGAACCAAACGTAGATGTTGCGCGTATTCAACTTTCGATTTGGAATAGATCAAGACGTCATCAATGAATACGATGATGAAACGGTCGAGATATGGTTTACACACGCGATTCATCAGATCCATGAAAACCGCTGGTGCGTTAGTTAAGCCAAAAGGCATGACAACGAATTCGTAATGACCGTATCGGGTGCGAAACGCGGTTTTGGGTATATCATCCTCTTGTATGCGTAGTTGATGAAAGCCTGAACGTAGATCGATCTTCGAGAAACACGTAGCACCTTGTAGCTGATCAAACAAGTCGTCAATAAGGGGTAGGGGATAACGGTTCTTGATAGTTAACTTATTCAATTCCCGATAGTCGATGCACATCCGGAACGACCCGTCCTTCTTTTTGACGAAAAGGACTGGAGCGCCCCATGGAGAGGTGCTCGGGCGAATGAAGCCTTTCTCAAGTAATTCCTGGAGTTGGTTTGAGAGTTCACGCATTTCAGATGACGCTAGTCGGTAGGGAGCTTTGGCAATAGGATTGGCTCCAGGAATGAGGTCAATACGAAAGTCGATATCACGACTTGGTGGTAGTCCGGGAAGATCCTCTGGAAAAATGTTAGGAAATTCTCGAACCACAGGAACGTCTTTTACTTCCTTCTTCTCTTTCTTTTCCTTCTCCGCTACTATAATGTTTGCCAAGAAAGCTCTGTATTCCTTGCGGAGATACTTGCTAGCTTGGACACATGACATGAGCTTGAGCCCTTTCGAGGCAATTTCACCGTATACACACAATAAATCACCATTCGCGAGCGAGAATCGAATCATCTTATCGTAACACACAACTTCAGCATGGTTTTCGCGTAGAAAGTCCATGCCTACTATGACGTCGAAACTTCCGAGTTGCATCGGAATGAGGTCGATTGGGAAGATGTGGTTGTTGAGTTCAAGAGTACAATCACGGATAACGGAATTGACGGCGATAGTTCTTCCAGTGGCGACTTCTACATCGAACGTCGAAGAGAGATTAGAGCGTTTACGATTAAGGAGTTTCTCGAATTCGAACGACACAAAGCAATTATCGGCTCCAGTATCAAACAAACATGATGCATAAATACCATTCACAAGGAACGTACCATTAACCACGTTGTTGTCGGCTTGGGCTTGGCGCACGTTGATGTTGAAAGTTCTGGCGCGTGCGGCCTGTTGTTGATGTTGTTGCTGGTGTTGCTGCTGCTGTTGAGGCTGTTGCTGCTGGGGCTCTTGTTTCACAACCCTGTTTGGGCACATGTTGGCGAAATGGTTAGGGTCGCCACATGCGAAGCGGGCTCTGGCTTTGATCGCGGGTGCCGGAGGAGCTTGTTGACCCTGTGGGGCGGTGAGTAGAGCTTGATGAGCAGGAGCTTGTCGAATACCGCAGTTGGCAGTAAAATGACCGTACACATTGCAATGAGCACAAAAACGACAAGCAATTGTAGTTAGGTGATGGTAGGTACAAGTAGGGCAGAGCGGATGTGGCCCAGTGTATGCACGCTTAGCAAGAGGTGCATTGGTCACAGGCGCAGCCACTTGGCGCTGTTGAGCTGGTACGTATTGAACTGGTGCAGCAGTGATCGCACAGTTCTTGTTGCTGGAGCTGTTCTTTCTCTTGTTCTTCCTCTTGTTGCTCGATGAGGTGGGTTCAGCAGTTGGTGTGGTAGCGGAAGCTTGATGCAGATGCTTTGAAGTCTTATCCCAGACACCAGCCTTAACCCGCTTGTCGTTGATTTCAGCGGCCAGTAGATAAGTTTCCTCGATCGTCGTACTCTTAGCCACTTGCACGAAATCAGCAACGCAGTCGGGCAGGGCCCGGATGTACTTCTTGATCGCCATGTCTGGAGTCTTGACTTGATCGGGACAGATAATGCTGAGCTGATTGAAGCGAGCAGTGAGACCAGCATTGTCACCATCCTTTTGCTGTATGTGCCAAAATTCATCTTCTAGCTTTTGACGTTCGTGAGGAGGGCAGAATTCCTCTAGCATAACTTCCTTGAGCTCGTCCCACGACAGACCGTAGGCTGCATCGTTCCCTCGCTTGTTCCTCTCGGCCGTCCACCAGTCTAGTGCACGGGACTGGAAAACGCTGGTAGCATTCAGAGTACGGAGGTCATCAGGGCAACCACTCTGTCGCAGAATAACCTCAATGGAATCAAACCAGTGGAATAACGCAGTAGGACCTCCCTCGCCAGTGAATTCTTTTGGCCCACACGACTTGAATTGCTTGAAACTGAAAGTCTTCGCAGTAGCCTTAGGAGCTTCGGTTCTTGATTCCTCAGACGATTTGCTGGCATTCTCATAGACATCACTCACGGCCTTTGCTACACTTTTAGCGATGATGGAAGCAAGGCGTTTGTCTCTCTTTTCTTAACGAGAAAGTGCGTGACGGGATCCAGACGACATTGTCTGCAACGGACATCGTCACAGGACTCAACACATGCATTCGAATCTCACCTCACACGTCTACTACTACTAAAGCTCAGTAACACGTACCGCGTAAACACATAGACATATAACCATGTAGGACACAGAACCATATAATCACATAAACACATAGCACGTAGAGCACAAAATCACATTATCACATAAGCACGGAATCACAGAAACATTTTCAACACAAGAGGCATATAGGAGCACATAGAAACACGCAGAGTATTCTGACTGCCTCAGAATACAGAAACCTATTATTCAAAGTCTGCGATTATAGCGTAGTATAAGCATATATTGTAGCATAAGGTCGTCCAAAATTCCGCGATTTGCTAACATTTTGAGATAGGAAAGCAGTGCGAGTCGTATGTGTCGATCGAAGGGAAAGCGAAATCGAGTAAGTTCCAAAAATTTAAACACATAAACAGGTAACACACATAAAAACTCATAAAATCGACGAATTATCAGAGTCAGCAGTTGCGGGCTCAGAATTTGAAACATGTAAAAATCGAGAGATAGACTGTCTGCGGCTAGTAGACTTCGACTAACCAAAGCGATTCAACTATTCGCAAGGACTTGTTGTATACGTTTGACTTTCAGGACTGTGTCCACGCCTCGATTCTTGGGCGTTTGGCACACATCCCGTTAGTCGTGTCGTGACTTCAGGTCGTTGGAGTCCGTCGAGGCTTTGGTGAGAATTTTGTAAAATGTGCGGAACAAGTCGTCAAGGTTAGGGTTTCACCCCTGGCTCAACAACTTCGTCCCTATTTTTGACAAAATAGAGGAGATTATTCATCAAAATATGGATTTCACTCCTGGTTTGGTATAATTTCCCCGTCGAACAAGCGTTCGTTATTGAAAAAGAAAGAAGCAATCATTGATAAGTTGATAAAACAACATTATTTCAAGCAATTTAGTCAAGAGTTTGTGGTTTTCGCCCCTAATATCGACTTTATCGCCTATTTATAGCTGTAAATTCGAGTGTAGTGATAGTGTAGCATAAGCGAGAATAGCGAGGAATAAGCTCGTACATAATCCCTACTGGTTATGCACAAATCGGTCTGTTGGTTCCTAACTATAGACTAGGTTTCTAAGACATCGACCCGGACTAGGTCGTGTCTTGCCTAATTCCCTATAGTTATGGCTCTGATACCAATCTGTCACACCCCAACCGATGGCGGAATCATCGGGGCATGGAACTGAGCGAAACAGATTGTTCAGAAGTTTCCATAACAATTATCAATACTATTTAATTTAAATAATACGTCCCATACCGTATCTCAAACAGCAAAATAATTATTACAGACAAAAATCCAGGCAAATATTCTGTTCCGACAACTCAGATTTCAAAATAGAGCAATTGTTTATCTGCTTCTAGAGACCCTTAGTTTGACCACTACAGACAACTATTTGTTGGGCTCTAAAGCTTTATTCTAGCTTCAAATTCCTACCAAGTGTGCGTCCTAAGCACCTGTCACATACGTTAAAATAAAAGTCAATACATATAATGTAAAGGTGAGCATACAAGTTTAATAATAGCATATAAAGTTCGAATTCGTTTACGCATAACCAGCACGTACACATAGTGAAATGAAGCACGTTAGTTATCGACATAGATCCATCGATACCAATGACTGCGGGTTGACTGCCCGAGGAAGTTCGCAATACATGATTACCACCGTAATCCATGCAAGTAATTATCCTTAACAACCCCCGTGTGAACGGGTGCTGAGTCCAAACTATAGTACTATCGTTGCTAAGGCAGGTAGACAACATTCCATGTATAAACATAACAAACAAGCATTCATGAGCCACGTATAACATGCATTAACGGTTAGCGTTCAAATAGTATTGACTAGTGTGGTTGATGTGATTTGAATAGTTGTAACGTATGTAACACCCAAAAGTGCTTAAAGCAAAAAGGGATCGAGTATACTCACAGCGGTTGATGGATTGAAGGGAGCGCTTAGCGAGTAAGATTAGCCTGAGTAGATTAGATTGTATAACGATAAGTGATGCGTAAAACGTCACAAAGTGTGAAAGGGTCGGATAGTGGTTCGATCGGATGGTAATCCGATCGGACAGCAATCCGTGCGGATAACAATCCGTTCGGGTGGTCATCCGGTCGAACAGCTTGTCCGGTCGGATGACGATTCGAGTGGATTGTTTCTTCCTATGAGGAGAATGTGTTTGTGTATGATGGTTTGACTTTTGAAGTTTTCATTGTAGTATTTTGAAAACATTGAAGTATCTCTATCCATCAAGTCGATCGATCGGATGACTGGTCGTGCGGATGACAATCCGTTCGGATGATCATCCGGTCGGACAGTGATCCGGTCGGACGGCGACTTAGTGATGAGGTTACTTACTGAAGGCAAGTCCATGACAGAAGTGTCATTCGATCGGATAGCAACTTTGTCATTGAACATGTTGAAAATTGTTTAAGTCTTTAAAGTCTTAGTATCTCATTATCCGAAGAGTAATCCTGTCAGATGGTCGTCCGATCGGATTATATTTTGTTCAATACTCAAACTTTTGGTAAGGTTGTTTAAAGGTGGGACCCAAGTGTGATCCGTTCGGATGACCTATCCGATCGGATTGTAATCCGGTCGGATAGCAATCCATTATGGTTGTTCCGTTCGTCCTACACTTGGTTGTTTTGATGGTTTGTCATTATGTCGAGACACTTTGACAACGTGTCAGCCAACAGAACCCTTAGTTCGACCCAGATGACCAACCCGACCAGGAATCACCCTAGTCCGGCCGGTTACCGACTCGAGACGGTTGGTCTTGGCTAACCCGAAATTGGTAGTCTCGTGAGTAGAATCCGGATCTTGAGCTAGTACAACACTACAATCGAGTAGAAGACTAAATCAGGGTCGGATCCTATCGGTTTTGAGTACTTTGAGTGCAAAAGAGTTGAAAGAAAGTTAAAACCATCTTTCAATCCTTTTACATCATTCTTGTGTCGAGATCTTTACAAGATCTTTGTAGGTTTGCATGGAAATCGGTTAGATCTCGGTTGTTCTTGGTGGATTGAAGTCAAAATATGAAGTTCTTGAAGAACACATGATGACGTCATCCTAGAACACCCGAAATCTAGTGATTTCACGGTTAAAGGTTAAGATTTAAAAGATAGAAAGGTGTAGGAGTGCGTGTAGATTAAGAAAGTACAATATTTAGGGCGAGATCTTACCTGGATTGAGAGAAATCGAAGAAAAGGTGAGGAGCACGAATGGTTCGGACAGAGAGTTTCCAGAAATGGAAAGAATGACAATGACAGGGCTATTTATAGGATTCCAAAAGAGGAAAGGGTTATCCGATCGGATGACACACCGCTCGGATGGCTTATCTGGTCGGATGACATCCTGGTCGGATGACTCCTGTTTTGTAGCGCAGTGGCTATCCGGTCGGATGGCTATCCGGCGATGGCACTTGGTTTGGTTGTTTGACGCGACGATTTTTTACGTTTCGATTTCGATTGCGAGCGGCTCGTCGCGATAGGGTTTCCTAGTCAAATTACTTTCAGTCCCAACTACTAATTATCACAGTTCGATTTTCGATTCGGATTCGAGTTCGATTGCGTTTCGAGTTTCGATTGAGTTCGACTGATTTCCACAATATATATATATATAACACGCGTAAGTAACACATAAGGCACACACACACGTATAATATCCAAATTAAATCGAGTTACGGTTCGTATCACGATTCGATGTCGAGTAGCATAGCTTGATTATTGATTAGTTAACTTTATCGCATTGTTACTTCCTATAATTCACAGTCGCGAGTTGATTAGATAGCGTTTAACACACATCGATTTTAGCAATTAACAACACTTACTCCACATAATACAATTAAAATAAGGAAATTGCTATAAGTCAAATTTGTACAATCGGTCGTTGACTTTGACCTTGACTTTGACTTTGACTTATGGAAACACGGGGTGTTACAGCTTTGACCACCGGACTAGAAGTACGTGAAAAATATAACTCGGGTACTTGTGTGAATCCTTGAGCTACTAAGCGAGCTTTGTAGTGATCAAGAGATCCATCGGCCTTGTACTTGGTTCGATAAATCCATTTTGAACCAACCACATTCGAGTTAGGTGGTCTTTGCACAAGATCCCATGTGTGATTATTTTTTAAAGCAGTGAGTTCATCATGCATGGCTTCTACCCATTTGGATTTTTAGAAGTTTTATACCCTTTAGGAGTGTGTGTGACAAAGAGAGCATGATGGAGTTGATTGGAGGAGAAAACATCAAGATCAGCAAAGTGTTTGGGTTTGAAAATACTCGATTTTGATTTTGTGTTCATTGGGTGAGAGGAGACACTTGGTTGAGGTGGATTGGGTTGGGTCGGGGCTGGGGCCGGGGATGATGTTGGAGGGGCGGATATGGGAGAGGAGTGGGCCTGGTCCATTGTCGCACCAGGGAGTAGGCTTGTTGGGTGGACATGAGACGTGGGTATTTGATGAAGCGGAGGAGAGCTGGGAGTTGTTGGCGAGTTGGGTATTTGGGGTGGTTGGATTTGGGCCTGCTCAATAATAGTTTGGTTCCGTGTTGAAGAATTTATTTGAATGGGGTGTGGGCTAGATGCCTCATAAGGGCAGACGGTACAGTGGGTTGGGGCAGTGTTGGTAGGTGTTTGAGGAGATGTTTGTTTTGTGTAGGAAGTAGTGGTAGATGAAGAATGAAGAGTGTCATCAAAATTCGAGAAAATGAGTATGGCGTCATCAATTTGTGGAACAACGCCTGAAAAAGGAAAAGTTTCTTCATCAAATTTTGCATGACGGGTGGTATATATTCATGAAGTGGTGGGGTCTAAGCATCGATAGCCCTTGTATTTTGGTAAACGATGCTCGTTTAGCATTTTCTTGAAATGGTAAACGATGCGATTTTGATAATTGGCAAGATGAGCATAAACCCGGTTTGGGTAATATAGATGTAAGCAAAACACGTCCAAGTTTATTCAAACAAAAATAGTATCAAACGATACATGTCCTAAACGACTTTGCCATTTATCAAAAGAAGCACGTAAATGTGGAGCTGAGAGAGTAGCAACAAGAGACTTGTGACCTTGCTAGAGGACATAGAAATCACTTTCACAGGTTCCCCTAGCAATGACCTCCGCTGTTTTTCGATCCTGAATGTGTGGATAAACTTGTTAGAAAATAATACGTCAACGGGAGAATCATTTGTTAATCTACTATGGATGGATAGTAGATTACATGTAATATTTGGAACAACCAATACGTTTTTTAAGGGATTTGATTTGCAAGTGTGGTTTTTCCAATTCTAGACATGGGTAAAGACTGACCATCACCGAAGGTTACACGATTGTTATCCGTATCCGCATGAGATTCTACTAAACCATTTGTGGAGCGTAACATGTGAGTAGCAGCTCCAGTGTCGGCAGTCCAGTCTGGTATGTTGCATTGGGCTTGAAATGCTTGTGCGAGGTGTGCATCAAGTGGAGTGAAAGGAACACGTTGAGCATATCCGGCGAGATCCGGAGAAGCAGAGGCATAATGGCCCTCTTTTCTGCATAGTTGGCAGTGAGGTGGACGCCTATAGGATGTGGAGCGACCCTGGTTTGCAGAACCCCGATAACGACCATGAGAGGGTCTGGTGTGTGACTAAGAACGGGATGAGTGGGCCGAAAAAGCTGCTTGAGGAGTTTGATTGCCATGCAGATTGTGTAGGAGATTTCGTGATTTTCTGCATGAGCGAGTAAATCACGAAAAGCAGGAGCCGGTTGAACCGTGCGTTGAGCCGTGGAGAAGTTTTCAAAAGAGGACCCAAGTCCACACAAGAACCAATGGCGTTTATCTTCCTCGGTAACGGGATGGCCAATGGCGGCTAATTGATCACACAAGGCCTTGAACTTTCAACCATATTCCGACACGGTGGACGAGCCTTTAGTAAGCTGTCAGAATGAGTCTCTTAGAGTATGCATACGCTCAATGGGATGATGGCCGTATGCGGTTTCAAGCGCCTTCCAAACTTGAAACGCAGAAGCGTAACCGATGGTTTCGGCCATTGCTTCTTCAGTGAGAGATGAGTGGAGCAACAGAATGACCCGTTGATCCGCTTCTTTCCATGCAAGGTGCTTAGGGTTGGGTTCAGTTTTGTCGCCAGTGGTTATAGTTTTTGAAGGAGCGATGGAAGTGCCATCGACATGACTGACTAGATCGAGATATGAGAGTACTCGGTGAACTTGGCTTCTCCACGTGAGGCAATTGGTTGATGTGAGTTTGATGTTAATTAGATGGCAAAGAGAGTGAAGAGGAATGGTGGAGGGTTCGACAGCCATGAGAAAGAAGAAAGAAAGAAAGAAAGATGGAAAGGATGAAGAATTAGGAATGAGAGGATAGAGAAAAGGCTAATAGCATGAGAATATTTGCCTTGATGAAATAATTCAATTTACAACAATAATTTATACACAATAAAGAGCTTAATTCTAGGAGCTAATATATCTTGAGTTCTTGACTAAAATACAACATTGACTAAATAATTGTTTTAATTTTGTATTTTATTCTCTTGGCTGTTAATAGTAATTACAAAAATTTAAGAAAAATTCATCATCAGAAAAAGAAGTCAACTTCCTTTCCGGTGTCGGGTCCAAACATTTTTTTTTCACCGGAGTCACTAGCTAGTGATGAATCGGGGTCATGGCTCTTTTACCCATAAGACACGAGTACCAACTAGGCTCGCCCCGGCTGTTTCCTTTGTATGTAAACACGGATACTCTCATCACAAAGATTTAGGTCTGTCATATAATATTTATCGTGTGACATCGGTAAATAGGAATCTGAATTATCTTAAACAAAACTGGTTAAAAGAGGCATTATATTAAAAAGTGATAATCGATTTTTTATATAATACTTGTGATGATCAGTAACTGATGTACACTATGAGGGTCTTTATTCAGATGTGACACTTGATCAACCATGTAGAATAGCTAGTGTTTGCAGCAAAGAATCTGCAACAGTGCTTAATCTAGATTCCATGGAGATACCATATCATATTTATTTAGAAAACAGTCACAACTCACAACCAACCTTATATCGATCATAAGTCATAATATTTCCCAAACCCTGATAATTCAATGAGGAGTGACTTTGAGAGTAAGTGTTTTATTAAACCAGGATTTCCAGCAGCCGGACCTCTTCCTAGTTATCTCCGCTGCTACCTGTCGCGGTTTCTTGCATAACATGAAGTTCCTTGCTCCAAATGATCCGATCGTCTCCCTTGAATTTAGAGCTGCATGCATGAAATTTAACCAACACTTGTGAATGATAAGTCAATATTCAAACACGTGGTAAAATAATGCCTATTGCCTAACAAACAAACTTACAAATAGATAACAAATCAAATAATAATAACTATAAAATGATAAGTCATATTATAACAACTACAAGTCTATAATATATAATGATATGCATGCATGGTGTCGCGCGGTAGAAACGTACTTACTTACCTTCGGTTCCAACTACCGGAGTGTAGAGGAAAAAATCATTGTGCTTAGTTCCTAGAACCGGAAAACGACCTTCATGTGCATAGCACTTAAGCGCGGTCTCAATGACCTCAGCCACTACCGCGTCTTCATTAACCACAAAGCGAACCGGCCCAGAGCTTCCCAAGACATTTATCTTAATCAGCATTCGCTTGCCACCACCTTTCATAACCTTTTCCTTTATCTTCCTAAATGGCAGCGATAGCATTGTAACAACTCTAACAACGACGGAAGACAGTTGTATCGTCGCCAAAATTCCTTGAAGGATAATGAGACCATAAACTGGTTATCCAAGATTTCTAGCATGAACAAATGGGAATTTGGTGGAGATTTAATTTGATGGAAAGTGGAAACTAGAGGTTTGGGATTGTTGGAATACGAATAAGATGAAGTGTGTGTATGTAATGGAACCGGGGTGCAGACGAAATCTGCCAACATGCTTTCGTAATAGGTTTGATAGTTTTTGCTTGCTTTATCCCTTTGTTGTCACATCCTTGGTGTTATCATCAACCTTTTGAGTTCACTTTTAATTTATGGTTATCTTTAAACCACTATTTGCAATCTGTACTTGCGTATGAGAAGATGAATTTGCCGTTTTGTTTTGAAAATATTGTAGGGTGACAATCATGATTAATGATTAACCATTTTTATAAATGAGTTGTAAATTTATAGTAAGAGTGGTTTGGTGAAAGAACTTACGTCCAAGAGTTATGATATAAGATGCATCAATCTCATGTCAAGGACGGCTAACCTGTTGCATTAACTCGACTCTAGAAAGAATATTTGAACAACAATATTTCATTTTATCTGTGTTTTTACTGTGAAATATTAAATAAATAGTTTATAGTGGTGGAAAGTGTTACAATTATAACAACTATATATGAATTCCTATTCAGTGTTAGGATCATATATAAATATAGTTTTGCGTGTGAAACATAAAAAAACAAAGGAAGAAAACACGCGATGGTAGTTTCAGAAATAAAGTATTACGCTACAACGAATTTAAACTGTTGTAATTTGTTGTAGTGTAAAAATAAAGTAGCATAATAATTATTATACTACTTATAAATTGTAGCATACTTATTATTACGCTAGTTCAAATTATAGCGACATAATAACTTCAATTGTTTGCGCGCTTCACACGCTAAACTTCAATGTTACCTAATCTCCCCCTTAAAGTTGCACTTATATACATATTTTAGGTGAAATTATTATTTTAGGTGAGTAATACATTTTCCGTAATTAATGTCTTCTACTAAATCTATAATTGGCATCACACATTGCTGGAATAAGAGAATAGTGGAGGGTTCAAATGAGAAAAAAATGTTTGTAAGAAGAAAAAAGAAGAAATTTCAACCAATAGGAATGCTTCATTAGACTTCATTTAATATTTGTACTTAATGTAACTATAAGGGTATATTAGTAAACTTACATACATCATTAATTGGTAGTTTCATCTTTAATAACTAACTATATTAAATTTGTAACTTATTTTTAAGATATATATTTTTCACAAAAAAATAAAAATAAAAATTCATTTAAAGTGTAGGATAAATACGAGGCGTGTAGGATAAATTACAAGTTGTGTAGGATAAATTTCAATATGTGTAGGATAAATTTCGAAATGTGTAGGATAACTTTTGATTTGTGTAGGCAAAAATATTTAGTGTGGAGGATTATAGTCTTAATGACTAATTAATTAGTCAAACATAATAATAAATGAGATGAGAAAAAAAACTATTTAATGTTTTACAATTATACCCTTTTATTCTTTTTCTTCTCAATAAAATTTTCTTCTTAAATGAACCTTCCCCTAAGAGAATATCGATCTTCAAATATAAGTCTAGTGAGGCTAGTTAATGTAATTAATAGAGTCCCGTGGGTTCGATAATCTTTAATTACTTGCAATTTAGGTTATTAGAAACCCCCCTCAAAATATAAAAAAACAATTCAGTCGTGTCAGTATAAGTCTAGTGAGTCTAACTAACGTAATTAATAGAGTCCCGTGGGTTTGATATCCAGACTTACCTAGCTATTCTAGAGTCGATCGATTCATTTGCCGGTTAGTAGTTTAGTCTAGTTTTAGAGAGTCAAAAGTTTAATTAGTGTCTAGATTAGGGTTAATTTATCTAATATTTATTAAACTACTTTTAGTACATTAGAACACGTTGTGTTCAAAATAAATATGAATCAAAGCATATATTCATTCAAATGGTAAATGCTTAAAAAGTCGGATAACTTTGTTCATAATTTTGGTTACAAAGTGAGGATAGCCAACAGACAAATGTAATGATTCAATTAGTCAATATAACTTAATAATAACAATAGGGCTGTAAACGAATCTAACGTTCAGCGAACAGTTCGTGAATCGTTCGGCGGGAAGTTCGTTTATGTTCGTTAGATTAGCTTAACGAACGAACACGAACAAAAAATTATGTTCGGTTAGCTTAGCGAACGAACACGAACACAAGTCTCGTTCGTTCGATTGCGTTCGTGAACGTTCGGTAGTATGTTCGGTTACGTTCGTTCTTGTTCGTTTGATTATATTAAAAAATAATAAATAAGAAACATTTTATCTAAACATATTGAAAACTTAAACCCTGTTTTTTTCAAAGTTAGCTAAATTTTGGACATATCTAAACATATTAAAAACTTGTTAGCTAAACTTTGGACATTCTAGAACATTATTTTGGGATAATTATGTTTAAGTTAGTTAAACTTTCGATAATTATGTCTAAGTTAGTTAAACTTGATTCATCGTTTGGTGGTTGTAGAAGATTTCTTGTGTTTTGATTTATCATTTGATGGTTATATTTAACTACTTATATCCAATGTTTAGAGATAACAATTTGTTTATTTTTTATTTTCAAGCTAAATGTTCGTTTTTATTTGCTTGTGTTCGTTTGTGTTCATGAACTGTTCGTGAACAACTGAATTTCCTTAACGAACGAACACGAACATAAACTTATGTTCGGTACGCGTTCGTGAACAGTTCGCGAACATGTTAATTTCCTTAACGAACGAACACGAACATGGCCTTGTTCGTGTTCGTTCGGTTCGTTTACAACCCTAAATAACAACACACACATTAAGTATCAACACTTATTCCAGGGCAAAACTACCTCCTAAAACGATTTGTTTCACCTATATAATGTTGTAGCTGAAGTTTCTATGGATCAAATCATACAGAACTTGAACTCAATCAATAAAATTCACACTTCTAATCACCCAAACTCATCACACGAATCAATTCAAAATTAATCAATACAAATCTAATCTTCTACAAAGTCGTAACAAATACAAATGCAGTTTATCAAAGTTATAACAAACTTAACAAAACGAGACATTGTATACATGAAGTAGCGTAACAGAAGAACAAAACAACCTAATCCTCCATAACAACATCCGTTTCAAAACCTAAACCTGAACCAAATCACACACCAACATAACGCTACCAATAGCAACAATAATAACCTAATTCCGTAACGGAACAATCCTCAAAACGACTGAAAACACATTAAATCACAAGAACAAAATCCACAAAATCAAGTTTTTGGAACCAATCAAGCACTGTAAAATCATCTATAAGCATATATAATAAGTATTGTTCTAAAACTTTGATGAAATTACAAAATCCCAAACTAGCTTTTACGGCTCAAATGATTTTCTTATGGGTTCACTATAGATAAAAAAATGACAATCAAAGTCTACCTGTTATTGCTTAATATGGGTTTCTCTATCGTAAAATAAATCTACCCTACAATTTAATCAAATGACGTGCATAAAGTTGAATGACTAATAACTTCCTAAAATACAATAGAAAATGTATGTAGACTCATAACTTCCTAAAAGAAGACAAAGAAGACCGACGGAAGATTGGCAGGAGGTAACAGGGAACAAAAGAGATGGAGGATCAAAGGAAGACAAAAGAGGAAGGGAGGAAGATATCACAAAATTCTTTGTGTCTAATCTTCGAGAAGGATGTTCTTCGGTAGATCTGAAAGAGGTTCTGAAGGGTTTTGGGGTTATTACTGGTATGTATATTGCTAGAAAGTTGGACAAGTTCGTTAATAGATTGGTTTCGTCAGTTTTAGGAATGTTAAGGATGTTCAAGATCTGCTGAAAGACATGCAGAATGTTTTATTGGAAAGAAATAAACTTTTTATTTCATTGGCAAGATTTGTTGATGGAAAGGTAGTGTCGTTTGAAGAAAAGAAGTTTCAGCCGCCGGTAAATCAAAAGGAGACGCTTAAGGAGATGAAAAAACCAGAGCCGACAGTTCTAAACTCAACCGATGGTGACTTGGTTGGTCAACGGTCATTCAGAGATAAGCTTCTAAATATCGAGAAGAGAGTCGATGATTCGGTCATTAAATTGATGACAGTGTTCAAGCGTTTCGATCATGGCTTGAGGATTCTTTGCTGGGTAGGGTTCTTGATTCTAAGGTCTTAACGAGGTTAAAATCTTTATTGAAAGGAGAAAAGATTATGGGCGCAAAGATTAAATATGTGGGAGGCTTGTTTGTCCTTCTTGTTTTTGATAAGCCGGAGGAGGCTACAACCTTCTTGGCTAATAATAACATGTGGAGCCGATGGTTCGAGACTCTGGATCGTTGGAAAGGTCAGGTCTATCCATATGAACGAATTGCATGGATGAAGATTCATGGTGTACCGTTGCACCTAGCCTTAAATCCTGTATTTAATGTTATTGGAAAGAGGTATGGTAAGGTGGTTCAACCGGCGCAGATTTCTGAGAATGATGGGGATTTAACATACGTTTGTATTGGAGTTTTAGTGGGTGATTGTTGGAGGATCAATGAAGAAGTTAAACTTCATTGGAAGAATAAGTTGTTTCGGGTACGGATTAAAAAGGAAATGAGGGAGTGGATCACGGATTGCATTGAAGAGTATTGGATGGTTTCGGAATCGGATGATAACATCATCGATGAGGAATTCAAGGAAGATGGTGAGATGGTTGATAATGTTGTTGAGTTCTCCAGCAATAGACAACAACCGGTTGACACTTCACCAGTGACAAATGTTAATATGAAAAGTAATGATTTAGGAGGAAAATATGGGATTTCCAATTCAAACGTGTGTATGTTTGGTAAGGATGGGAATTTTGCATGGAAATGATTTTAATATGGTCAACCAATCATTTAAGGTGAATTTGTGAGTTAAGGAAAAAACAAAAGTGGGAAGGAAAGTTAAAATTCATAACAAGCCAAAGTCTATTTCCCCTCAGGCCCATACTCGACCAAAAAACGGCTAAGAAAAGAAGATGACCCATTTGATCTTAACTTGGATTATGTCTAACAGCCCAAATTCGAAGTCTCCAGAGGATGTGGATGGGTCGATGTACCAAACACCTGATCTAAACAGGAAGGTGACTACATGTAGTGAGTCAGAGTTGGAGGAAGTTGAGGTGGTTCTTGAGTCTCAACAAAATGGTAATAAGGAAGATAAAGACCGAGAGGACCTTCATGTGGAGGAGACGGAGAAAACGATTGAATTGGGAGTGGCTGTTGGGGTATATAATCTAGCTCATTTTTCTAATTTGGTCCGAAAGGAGATACTATCTGAAGGGTTACAGCAAAATAAGGTATGAATCTGTTATCTATTAACATAAGGGGTTTGAGGGTGGACGGGAAAGCTAAGTGGGTTAGAGACCTAAAAAAGGAGAATGAAGTTGTGTTTGTTTTGATGCAAGAGACGCAACATAAAGATTTAGGGGGGGGGGTTAACTTACAAGAATTTTGGGGTAATTTGGCATTTAAGGAGGATTATGTGGATGCTACTGGAAGGTCAGGAGGTTTGATTAACATGTGGGACAAGTCTAGTTTTGTTAGAATGGATACGGTGAAGCATAGGTATTTTCTTTTGACGAGCAGGATTATGAAAGGCTCAAATCAATTTGTTAATTTTCTCAATGTGTATGTTCCACAAGGAAGTGTTGATAAGAGAAAACTGTGGGGTTCTATAGTGATTTCTAGCCGTCAGGGGTGGTGGATCGTTGGGGGTGACTTTAATGTTGTCAGGTGCGAAGAGGATAGAAGGAACTCGATTTTTAATCAACGAGAAGCTGCGGATTTTAATGAGATGCTGGAGGAGGCAGGTTTGTTTGAGTTTGGGTTAAAAGGGATGAAGTTCACATACGTGGCTGGAAATAAGATGAGCAGAATCGATAGAATTTTTGTGTCTGAGGATTTATTGAATAAATGGCCAAACGCTATTTATAGAGCATTGCACAGGATGTATTCTGATCATTGTCCGCTAGTGTTGATTGTTGAGTCAAAGAATTTAGGGCCAAAACCATTCAGATTATATAATTCCTGGCTTAAAAAGGAGGGGTTTGATAATTTGGTCATTAAACGTGTGAAGAATTTCAGTATGAAGGGGATCCTGATGTGTGTTTAATGAAGAAGTTTAAGAAACTTAGGGAAGTCATTAATGTGTGGAAAGAAAAGTTGCGATTAAAAGAGCAAGAGGAGGAAGTTGTCTTACGCAGTGATATTGAGGCAACGGATAAAATTTTGGAGAATAGGGACTTAACGGAAGCTGAAGAATGGGTGTGGATTGAAGGGAAAAAAAGATTGGCAGAAATTGAGAGTGGGAAGCTAAAAGATCTTAGACAACGTTCGAGAAATAAATGGGCGGAGTTAGGAGATGACAACTCAAGGTATTTTCATGGGATTAGTAATAGACGAAAGATGGAGAATCATATTCCAGGTTTGTTGTAACACCCCTAAATTATTAAAATATATGTTTGTATACATGTGTAAGTTATAAAATTTATAATAAAACGATGAGAATCGAAACTAGGAATAATTAACCTAGTTAAAATCTTAATAGAAAAGATGGGGAAATCAAAGAATTCTAACCATTTTATTAACTTAGAAACTAGAGGGATCAATTGTGCCAATTTGGAAAGTTGTTTTTTTTAAACACTGGATAAATATGAAACCACACACTTGTGTGTGTTTCTGTTCGATTAAGACACCCAGGAGCGAACTCCATCTTTTTCAAAACCCTAATCTTACTATTTCACTCAAATTCAAAGAATCAAAACCAAATTGAAGGTGATTCAAGGCTAAATAAGTGATCCTGATACTTAGTATATCGAAAGGTATGCTTAATTTTGATATGTGAAGATGTTTTGATGATTCTTGAATTCTTGTAACAGAAATTTATGGTGAATTGATGAAGGTTATGGTTAAATTATGATGAATACAAGTCTAGGAATGAGTATTAGACTATAAATTGATTCATTCATGTCATAATTCATGAGTTTCATTATTTGTCATATAAGGGTATATGCGTTTTGTGAAGAATACATGTAGTCTTGTGATATTGGATGTTAATTGATGGTTATGATGCAAATTCTAGTGTGATTATAGTATTTCTGATATATGAATCGAACAACTATGCTTAAACATGATTAAAGTTATTAATAATGAATATGATAGTGTTAGAATGACAATTATGCACACTAGATGTTTGATAAAATGCTTGAATGAATTGAAATACTTGAAAAATATGAAATAATCGCTTAATTGACTAAACAAGAGTATGAAATATCGAATATTGAACCATGAGTTCTAAACAATATATTCAAATCAAATTATATAGGTGGTTTGGTTGGATCATCAAATGGGCAAGGCGGAACGGATAACCGCTTAAAAGGAAAGCTCTAAAGGTACGTGGCTATTCGCTTCGTAATATCTTGTTTAGCACCTTTATGTTTAATTGTTGAATGATAATCAATGCGTTATAATGTTGGATAATCCTAAAACGAAGGATTTTGTTTGTAGTATCCAAACAAGAATAAGTAAAAATTTCGAAAAACATAGAAGTAAGGAAAGTGGTGGATTCCACTCGAAAGTTTAAACGGGTCAAATTGACTCTAATACTAGTTGTTTGATTTTAAAAAGGCGGTGGATTTCGCTATAGAAATCAAAGGGGTCAAAATCACGAAAGTATTAAACTTTGGTAAGCTAAAGCGATGAATGTAGCTAATTTGGACAAATTGGTTAATCGAGACGTATATATTTGTTAATGGCACTTGAGTTTTAATAGAATGTGTCATAGAAATATAGGTATGTCGATGTATAAGCTCTTATAGATGTTTTGAGCTCATAAGCAAAGTCTATGATTCATTAATTGAAACGGGTCGAATAATTATGAAATATTTTTATAATCCGAAGGTTTAAATGAAAGAATTTTTTTCAGGTGAATGTAGGATTTTGATTCTATATTATAGAATATCGAATTACGGTCACGTAGGAAGAAACGGGACCTAATTCGGATCAGTAACGGACAAGTTATGTCCGTTTTCATAAAATATAAACTAGCTGAGAATCTGCAGGTTTGTAAAACAATCCCGCTGGAAAAAGTGGACTGTCGCGACACGCGACGGCCTTCGCGCCCCGCGAAGGCTAGAGCTTTCATCCCTCGTGCCCCGCGACTGAGAATCAGAGCTGGAAAAATGTTTTTTTTATGTGACTTGGCTTTAGGACTTGTTAATTCACATTATAAACATGAATGACTAACGTTTTGAAAAAAATTTAGGTCTTAGGTGACGGTATCAACTTGCGGATGATGATTAAGTCTATACAAGGATCGAACACACAAATGTCAAAGCTTCCGCAATTACAATAGTTTCTTTTGGAACAAACTTATGTGTAATAAGTAGAAAGAGTTTGTTTGAAAGGTTTAAAAAAATCTATGTAAATTATCGTTTTATGGGTATTTGGTGAAAGATATTTTAAACAAGATATATATATATCTAAATATTAATAAAAGACTATAAATAATGCCACATGGCATTCCCTTCTTCAACCTCACAAATATTATTTATATTTTTGTTTAATATATTTCTTTTAATATTAATAACCAATATATAGATATCACTTATCTTTATCCTTATTTTTATTTTAATATTAATAATTTCAAATAATAATATTATAAATCTCTAAATTTAATATCTAATAAATTATTAATATCTCTTGAACTAATATGAAAATAATTAATTCATAAATATTAAACTAATCAAAGAATAACAATAATAAATAAGTATTTAACCATTAACTAGAGTTTACCCTATTAATATAATAGTTTATTCAAGTTTTACAAAAATAAAATTTTTAACTTTTTTTTTTGTAATTTATGGTGTTGTACCTTATGTATAGGGTTTCTTTTCTTTTTTCATTTCTAACCCAAACTTTTACTCTTTTGCAATTTAGACCCTTTGTTTTTTTACTTTTAACCTAAAGTTTTTCATCTTTTGCAATTTAAGCCCAACTCTTTTTATTTTTCAATTTTGGTTCACCATACTTTTCAGCATTCCCAAGTTTTTCGTTTCGTTCTAAATTTTGCGAGTCAACGCACCGCAACGTGCGTGTAGGGTTCAACATTTTTCGTGTATTTTTTCCCGTTTGGCCCGTCGCAACACATCAATATTTCTCCATTTGACAAGTTTGTCACAACACGCGGGTCCTGGATTGACTTAGTTATTTTTTCTATGTTTTACATTTCGGTTTAATTTTTCTACAACGAGCGTGCGTGATTCAAAGATTTTACGTCTGCTTTTCGATCAGCTTTATTTTTTTTCTTTTTTTATTTATTTTGTTTTTACGATTTTTTCCAATGTTGGTGATTGCTGATAGTGGTATAGCATGGGTACTACTTGACACAGTTTTACGACAACTGCTGCAACGCGATGGCTTAATACTAGTATATATATATAGGTAGAGGATCCTGTAAAAAGTGCTCAAAGTGTGAGAAGTGTATTATAACACTATATATAATACTATATAACACCATATAAACACCGTATAACAATATGTAACACCATATAATAACATATAACACTATGTAACACTATATATCATTATATAACAAATATAACACTATAGGTTGTCTGATAGCATGTCTATGATAGATGTATAGTGTTATATTTGTTATATAATGTTATATAGTGTTACATAGTGTTATATGGTATTATATGGTGTTACATATTGTTATACGGTGTTTATATGGTGTTATATAGTATTATATATAGTGTTATAATACACTTCTCACACTTTAGGCCCTTTTTACACTATCCTTACCCTATATCATGTAAATTATTAAATGGTTGAAGGTTCTTTCATTTGTTGATTAAGGGGGTGTGGGAAACGAAACCGACGGTTATAAAAATGGAAGCTCTTAGCTTTTTCAGAGAACGATTTCAAGAAAAACTGAGACACAGGCCAAAGCTAACATGTTTTGGATTGAAGCGTGTATCGGATGCTGATAAGTTGTTCTTAACGAATCCATTTTCAGAAAAGGAGATCAAAGAAGCGGTTTTTGGGTGCGGAGATGACAAAGCACCAGGCCCGGATGGTTTTAACTTCCGGTTAATTAAGAAGTTTTGGTCGAGTTTTTCGAATGACTTCATGGAGATAATGCATAACGTTTCCGAAACCGGTGAAACTAGTAAGGGGGTTGGGTCATCTTTTATATCTTTAATCCCCAAGTCCAAGGATCCGTCAGGCCTGGGAGAGTATCGACCAATCAATCTAATTGGGGTCATTAGCAAGGTTATTTTGAAAATCCTTGCAAATCGCTTGAGGTTAATTATGGGGGGTATTATTTCAGAAACGCAGTCAGCGTTTTTTAGTAGTCGGTATATTCTGGACGGGCCTTTAATTATTAACAAGGTCATGGCGTAGGCGAGAAAGAAAGATAATAATTTTTTCCTTTTGAAATTGGATTTTGAGAAAACATACGATAATGTGAATTGGGAGTTTTTGCTAGATGTAAAGAGACAAATGGGTTTCCCGGAGAAGTGGTGTAAATGGATTCGGGGTGTTCTACAATCAGCTCGTTCTTCTATTCTGGTTAATGGCTCTCCTTCGTTTGAGTTCGGTTGTCAGAAAGGCATCCGCCAATGTGACCCAATTTCACATTTCTTATTCATAATTGTCATGGAAGCGTTCGTGGGTATGTTTCGAAAGGCTTCTAAGCTGAATTATTTTCATGGCATTAGTTTGCCTCATGGGGGTCTAAGTTTATCACATTTATTGTATGCGGATGATGCAATGGTCATGGAGGAATGGTCGAAAATAATGTGCAGACAGTGACTCGCATTCTTAGGGTTTTCAACATGAACGGGTTTGAAGATAAATCTTCATAAATCAAATTTGTTTGGTTTAGGAGTGGACACTTCCAATGTGAAGCGTATGGCGGAGGAGTTAGGATGCAAACCGGGTGTTATTCCATTCGTATATTTGGGTATAAAGACGGGAGCAAACATAAATAGAATATCTAATTGGGAGTCGGTCATGGAGGTGTTTCGACGGAGGTTGTCGAAATGGAAAGCTTCCACGCTTTCCATTGGCGAGCAGGCCACGTAAAAAAAGTCGATCCTAGAAAGTATTCCTACATATTATTTTTCATTATTCAAAGCTCCGGCTAAAGTGATTGGGAGTTTGGAATCGCTGATAAAGAAATTCTTATTGGGGGGGGGGGGGTCGATGAGAAGAAAAAGTGCGTTGGGTGGCTTGGGAAAAGGGTAACGACTCCTAAGAAAAAAAAAGGGGGTTTGGGCTTAGGGGTTGTTTGGTAGCCTCTGAATGGTCATTAAGAGGCTACCTCTTAATGGAACCATTAAGAATTTACCAATGAGAATGTAGAAGAATGTGACATATGATGATTTACCATTCAGAGGTTACCTCTTAACCATTTAGACTTGAGGTTACCTCTTATTCATTCAGAGGTTTAGACCATTAAGAGGTAGCATCTGAATGGTCATTAAGAGGCTACCAAACAGCCCCTTAATGCGTCTGGATTGGTGCAATAAGTCATTATCTAAGTGGGTGTGGCGATACAAGGTGGACAAGAATGCTATGTGGAGGCGTATTATAGAGGCATTGCACGCGATGGACAGGAAATGGGGCAGTCTTCCTTTGAATTCTCAATTAGTCGGTATCTGGAATAATATAGTACGATTTGAAAGAAAATGGAAGGTGGGTGGATGTACGATTAGTAGAAAGATTCAAGGGATGATTGGCGACGGGAAGGATGTGAGATTTTGGCGAGATGTGTGGGTGGGGGATAAGCCGCTTCATATTGTGTTTCCTCTTCTTTTCGAGTTAAAGACGGACAAGAAATGCTCGATAGAAGAGAGGTTTTGGGACAGGGTTGTTGCGGGTCAGTTTAAGTGGAGCTGGAAAAGGCCGCTGATGCAGCAAATTGAGCAGCAGCTCGAAGATTGCTGCAGACTGATAGATCAGGTCCTGCTAGGGGAGGGACCTGATAAATGGCGCTGGATAGATAATGTTCAAGATGGATTTTCAGTTCCGGTTGTTAAGAAGTTGGTTATCGAAGAAGAGACAAGGTCCAATGATTACATCTTTAGATGGAGCAAATGGTTGCCGAGCAAACGCAACATCTTTATGTGGAGAGCGGAAATGGGAAGGTTACCGTAAAGACAAAATCAAAGAAGAAGGAACATTCGGATTGACGACCCGTCGTGTATCTTTTGTGGTGAGTTCGAGGAATCTTGTGATCACATATTCACGGAGTGTCGAATGGCTTTGGGAATGTGGCAAGCGATATCGGGTTGGTGTAAGATTCCTCAAATTTTTGCATTTTTGGTCCGGGACCTGCTGGAATGTTATAAACATTGGGGTTTGCAGCAATCGAAGGCGGAATTATTATATGGGGTGATTATTATAGCTTGCTGGATGATATGGAAATCAAGGAACGAGTGGATTTTTTCGAATAAAGATAGAAAAGTAGTGGATATAGTGGCGGATATAAAGTCTATAGGATTTCTTTGGCTTAGAAATAGACATAGAAGTATAATGGTAGATTGGTTGTCTTGGTGTAACTTTGATGTGATGTAATCGTGTTGGCTTTGGCAGCCCTTTCTCTCATCGAGATAGGGTGGTCCGGCTTGTGTGTTAATGAATTTTACTTCTAAAAAAAACTTATTAAGTGGGTGTTTGGGATTCCTTATTCTTTCAACTTATTGACTTATTAACTTATTGAATAGTGAAAAAAGACTTTTTGAGTGTTTGGGATTTCTTTTGATGTGAGTGTAGAAGTCAATAAGTCAGGAAATCCTGACTTATTAACTTCTTGAATAGTGAAATATAAGTAATAAGTTGTTTTGAGAAGGAATCCCAAACATGCCCTAATACTGGACTTTGTGGTGATAATTTAACTAAACTACTTATTGAGTAATTAAAATTTTTAAATAAACAAAAAAATCATGTTCGGATCCTAATATAATTGTTTAGCAATTAGTATTTAAAAGAGAAAGTGAGTTTCGCTATGTGTTTTCCTCGTGACACTTACAACCATATGACTCGACCCTTGGATTGAATCCCCGAACAAATGTGACCCATTTTTGAACCAACGTGAACCGCCTTTTGACATGACTGAACCATGCCTTAGACCGAATAGGTGTACCCAAACGATTAGGTGTCAACCAAATTAATCACCACAAGAATAGTTGTTGTGTTCAAAATGTTCAATTATGAATCTATGATAATTTGTATCCAACCTTTATATTTTATTAGTTCTCTAACATCTCTTGCTTGTGAAGACATGTACATGCCCTAATTAACATGCAAAAGGGGACACATAACGTGAGAAAAATAAATGTTCTCAGACATATGTTTATCAATCAAAAGCCAAAATACCCTTAGTTAACTAGGGTCAGTAGACGGTCCCAATAAGTAAAAAGAATTAATGCCTAGACATTTATTGGTAAAAAAATCTAATACATCCTTAACAAGTGTCAAAATTGAAAATAGGCACATAAACCAGATAATTTGGAAAGGGGCGGCCCTGAGGGTGGGCGGGGAGGACCACCGGCCAGGGCCCGTGATTTCGAGTGGCACATTTAAAAAAAAATTTCGATATGTGTGTGTGTGTATATGTATATATTCAGGGGTAGAATTGTAGAGAGAAAGATTAAAGAAGTGTAGATCTGATTCCGTTTTCCGACCTGGACTTGTTTCCGGCGAGGCTGATGAAAGGTTGCAGGTGTTATGTAAAGACGATATGGAGAAGACGACGAGAAAAGTAGACTGGAAGTTCTTTTAGTAATTATTGTTTAGGTTTAATGGGCCCAATTTAATCAAGCCCAGCATAAAATTTCTTTTTCTTCTTTCACAACTCTCTTATAATTGTTTAATCAACTCTAACATAAAATTTCTTTTTTTCTTTTACCACTTTCTTTTAATTGTTTATCAAAGGGCTAAACACACTAAATGTAGGAAACATTGCATTTCTTTTAACACTTTAAATCATTGTTATTTCATAGTTTTTTTTTTCTAATTTAACACACTATTCTTCGTTTAGAACTTTAAATCATTGTTAATTCATAGTTTTTTATTTTAGTTTAACATGCTATTCTTTTGTCTAAACTATTTTTATTTAAACTTTATCAGGTTACTACTTTATTAACCAAAACTATAATACACTAATGAATTTAGAATATGAATTGATAGTGACTCTTCGGTTGAATACTTCTGGTTCCGCCACTATATATATGTTATAATTTTTTTGAGATAGTATACCTATACAAAAACTAAGATAGGCTCATTTAGAAAACAATTTTTAAGTATTAGAAGTTAACTTGTTAGATTTAGTTAGCCTAAGGATATATTTTTTTGAACTCGAACAGGGAACTTTAATTCTCTGGGTCGGCCCTGATTTGGAACAGTAAGTCAATGGTTTGTTTGCTAAAGAAACATCAACCACATAATACAAAACAATATTAACTAATGCAGTTGTATAAACTGGTGTTTTGAAAACCGGTCCAGACCGGGAATTTGGGGTATGTCCGGTCCGGTTCACCCCATCAGACCTGTTTTTAGTCGTACTTGTCGGTTGAACTAAAACCCGACTGTTTGACCTTTTTTTGGAACGCTAAGTCAATGGTTTGTTCGTCTGCATGATGCAAAACAATAATAATCAATGCAATTCTATAAATCAATGTTTTGAAAATCGGTCCGGACCGGAACCGGGGGTAGAACCGGTCCGGTTCACCCCATCAGACTATTTGACTATTTTGAGTCGACCCTGCTGGTTGGACCGAGAACCCGCGGCTCAGCCGTTTTGCCTATTTTTATTAAATAATTTCAATTTTATTTTATTTGTTTTTTTAATATTTACAGAATCACCTGGTTTGACCAGCCCAACCAGTGAACTAGTAAGAATACCAGTTCGACGTCCATCCCGACACTTAAAACATTGATATAGATACCAAATTCAATACAGAAACTCATTAACTTTTTCAACAAAGGATTTCACATGGAACATTGATTAAAGAAAACAAGAATAGTAAATCCTAGATATGCATATGCGCAATATTCAAATATGTGTATATTTATATCTATACTACTAGATAAAAGAATTTTTATGGACGATCATGTAATTTAATTTCAATTTTAATACACTTAGGAAAATCTATAATGCATTTGATACACGTTTTGATGCATAAATAACTTGTTTTTACCATTTAGAGTTAATTGCCATTTTAGTCCCTGTGGTTTGGCCCATTTTGCCAGTATAGTCCAAAGGTTTCATTTTTAACATCTGGATCCAAAAACGTTTCATCGTTGCCATTTTGGTCCAACTGACTTAACTCCATCCAATGAACTCTGTTAAGTCAAGGGCAATTTTGTCTTTATAGTTATTTTTATGCTTTATTAATAAAAATGAATAAAAAAACAAATTTAATTATATATACACTCACATATATCAGTCATACACCAAATCTCTACCCCCTCTCTCTCTCTCTCTCTCTCTCTACGGCAACCATCCTCACCAAGAACCACCTGCCGCCATCACCACCATCTGTCCACCACAACCATCACAACCACCCGGCCACCACCATTCGGAGAGAAATCTATAACCGTCGGCCACTGCCACTGTGGGAACTCTGATGAACCCTCCGGCGTCAAATCCGACACCATTAACGGCAATTCTTTCCCGCATTCCACTCGTTTTTTTATTCCAAACAAAACCCCTCTGTCAATTTGCCATGACAGGGGTGATTAAATGATCAATTTGGTGGATTTGAAATCTAGGGTTCTTGAGGATTGGGGGTTAGTTACAGTCACCAACGCGGGTGATGGTGATGTTGGTGGTGGTCGGGTGCAGGTGATGGTGATGGTGATGGTGATGGTGAAGCGGTGGTGAGGCAGTAACGGTGATGGTTGTGGTGAGGCGGTGGTGGTGAGGCTGTGATGGTGATGGTGGCAGTGGTGGTGTTTCACGGTTGCAGGAGGTTGTGAAGGATTTGGTTGCTATTAGGTGGTGATTAGGGTGAGGAGTGTCGATGATTGTTCGGATTTAAGTGTAAGCAGGTGTGGTGGTTTACAGGTGAGTGTGATGATGGTGAACAAAGATTGATTGTTTGCAGGTTGTGGTCTAGGATAGAGATAGGGTTCTGGCATGTGAGGGTCATGTCGGTGATGGTTAAGCAGGTGGTGGTGATGGTTGTGGTGGTGAGGCGGTGGTGGTGAGGCGGTGGTGGTGAGGCTGTGGTGCATACCGCTTCCAGCTGCACAAGTACGCGTTGATCCATTAACGCTTGTTTGAACTTAGAAATGATTAATGTGTTGCATACCGCTTCCATAATGGATCAAACTTGTTGCTAGAAATATACTGATTGAATATTGTTTCGTGTAGGTTCACACAACAAAGGGGCAGCAGGTACATTATGCCAACATGTGTTTCAAAAAGGAACGACTACGAATGTTAATGACTCGCGTTCTAAAAGTAGATCGCCTTTGAAAGTTGAACCGATGATGCAATGTGGACCTCATGAACAAGTTGCTATCTTTGAGAAAGAAAATGACAGGAAACGCGAGGCTGAGAGTCAAGGAAGCATGGAAAGTTGCAGAAGTGCTAATTTATCGACTAAAAGAAAGAAAATATGCAGCTTCGAACAACAATTAATTCTTGGAAGGAAAAGACTCGAGAAACAAGCTGATGAATACGCAACTAAAACCGATCATTCTTTCATGAACTGGATTTCAAACATGTTGAACCGATGGTTAAGCAGGTGGTGGTGATGGTTGTGGTGGTGAGGCGGTGGTGGTGAGGCTGTGGTTGTGATGGTGGCAGTGGTGGTGAGGCTGTGGTGGTGGTGAAGGCAGGGGTGGTGATGGTGGCAGTAGTGATGGTGGTGATGGTTGTGGTGGTGAGGCGGTGGTGGTGAGGCTGTGGTGGTGAGGCTGTGGTTGTGATGGTGGCAGTGGTGGTGAGGCGCTGTGGTGGTGGTGAAGGCAGGGGTGGTGATGGTGGCAGTAGTGATGGTGAGGTGGGTGATGAAGGTGTGTGTATAATATATTCTTTAAATATTAATTAATTAAAACAGATAGATAAAATGACAAAATTGCCCTTGAGTTAACAGAGGTGAATGGATGGAGTTAAGTCAGTTGGACCAAAATGGCAACGATGAAACATTTTTGGATCCAGATGTTACAAATGAAACCTTTGGACTATACTGGCAAAATGGGACAAACCACAGGGACTAAAATGGCAATTAACTCTACCATTTATGTCTATCTTATGATATTAATTAAAAATTCAATAATTGTAATATTGAATATACATAGTTTTTAATGAAACTAGGTTTATCACCCTAGCCGCGTTGCGACGAACATCTTTTGTTATTTAGTCTGTGTTTACATGTGTTTTGAAATCACTACGAACGCGTTGCACGCGGAACCACTAACAAGAATAAAAAGAAAATGTAACAAACATTAAAAAATAATCGAAAGAAAATCAACCAAAAAACTTGTTTGTTAATGATGTTGTTCGTATGAAACTCGTGGTCAGAGATGAGCAAATAATACTGGGTACCGGTACCAAATTTCCCAAACCGAAGGATCCTAAGTACCAATTCGGTACCGACTTTTGGCGTTCCTAGTACCGGTTCGCTACCGATTTTTACCTTCATATGCCGGTACCGTAACCGGTATTTTCGGTATCGGTTGCCACCGAGCTCATCCCTACCCCTGAATCTAAAAAAGGAAATCATTAAAAGTTGAAAAAAATCAACAAGAAAAAATTGTACGATACCGTTGTTGTTTGTACGGCACCCGTGATCAGGGGTGAGCAAATGGTACCGTGTAGCAGTACCGAAAAAGTATACCGTACATTACGGCTTAACGTACTTCACGTATGACAACGTGCGTGATTTGTTCTATAACATGCGTGATTAATGTTTTCAATATGCGTGATTATTGTGTTTCAACATGCGTGATTTTGGATTTTTGAGTTATAACGTGCGTGATTTTAAAATGAACGTGCGTAATTACCTGTCGTACGTGATGTACGTTAAGCCGTAATGTACGTTAACCCGTAATGTACGTTAACCTTCCCCTATATATATATATAGGGTAAGGATAGTGTACATTAATTCAAAAGTGTGAGAAGTGTAAGAAGTGTTTTAATCCATTAGATCTTTGATCTAATGGTTGAGATCAATAGGGACCAAATTATAAATTATGTTTTAATTATTTGGACTGATTTGAAAATTGTAGGGGTAATAGTGTCTTTGTATATGTTTCAAATTAGGTAACCTCTTCTAAATTCTAGCGATTCACTCCTAAAATCTAGCGATTCAATTTTAAACTTATTTTAAAATTCGGACATTTTAAAAAATCCAGAAATATGTAACTGCTACAAGAAATATATAACACTATACATCCATCATATAACACTATATAACACCGTATAACACTATGTAACACCATATAACATCATATAACACTATGTAACACTATGTAACACTATATAACACTATATAACAATATATAACACTATACATCTATCATAGATATGCTATCAGACAAATATAACACTATATAACACTATACATCCATCATATAACATTATATAACACCAAAAAACACTATATAACACTATATAAAAAATATAACACTATACAGTTCTGAACGAGATGACACGAATTCGTAGATTAATTCTTAATTCGTATTCCTATAATTAAGGGTGGCGGTTATGGAAGGTTATCAATTAATTAAATCAATAAGAAAATTATTTGTTTACCCTTTTGAATTAATTTAGATTGTGGACACATGTCATCACCATAATATTTCTCACACTTCTCACACTTTTAGATTAATGTACATGATCCTCTACCTATATATATATATATATATATATATATATATATATATATATATATATATATATATATATGTATGTATGTATTATACAAACCGAACCATAATGTCAACCAAATCATGGTTGAATGTTATCCTTGTTCTTGATTCCTCAAATTGGATTCTAATGGGTGATTTGGTACCCAAAAAAAAAACACTAAAACAACATAATTTCTATTAATTAAAATTCCGAATCCAAATCCATCATCAATTCCACGAACTCACACACCTTTGTTTTCCCTATTGTAAGGTAACTTGAGTGTTTAAACCTTCAAGACTCTTCAACTCACGTTTGTTGAAACTTTACAACCGTGAGTATACTCGAAACTTTACGCTTTAATAACATGTATAAAATAATCAAACTCACTTATGCACACAATTAACCTTATGAAATCACTCAATCCATAAAACATGCTATTTGTTATGCTTAGTTTATTCATGCTAGATATTCATACATGCAACTACTTGTCATTAACTTAGCTAGCCTACCTTAACTTGTATAACGCTATAGGAGTAGTACACCACCCGTTTTCGTGGTCTATGTTAAGTATTCAATCATAAACGGTCATGTTCACCTGTTGGCTAGATTACGCTCGTGGAATCTTTGGTTTGACACTTAGGTTGTTCATGCTAGTATGTAATTTAACTTAGTATAGGAATTGGCATGTTAGATTTGAGAACATTATTATTATATGCTATGTAAAACCAAACTAGTATGCTAGCCAAACTTTTGTGTTGACATATACTTTAATACATGTTGCAGGAGATGTATGATGATGCTTGAAGAAATCTACTTAGGGTGGATTAGAAACGCACTTAATTTCTATGTCTTGTATTTCTTTTCGTTTGTTCATATTCAAGACAAAATGTTGTATCTCCATTTCAAGACAATGTACTTCCGTTTAGTATGCAAGGAAATACTGTTGTTTAAATTATTGTTACAAATAGTATGCAAGGAAATACTGTTGTTTAACTTTCACCTGTTAGGATGTTACATAATTTGAACTTCACCTTTTACACTCTTTTGGGGTTTTTGATTTCAGATTTCATATTTTTAGAATTCAGGAGGTATATAATCACAGTTCATATGAGTGTAACAAATGGGTCTTTGCAATATAACAATTATGTGTAACATTTTTAGGTAACACATAAGTAAATCAGCAATGTAACGGTTCTTGTTTGTTTTTAGGATGTGTATAATTGTAGTTCATATGAATGTAATAACAGGGCTTTAGCAATGCAACAATTATGTGTAAAATTTTATGTAACACGTGTAAAACGTGTGGCCACGCTCAAACTAGGAGTAGTTTGTTAAACTACTTCAAGTCAGAGAATGATAACAAGAATGGATACATAACACATGAGAATGAATGTTGATCCGTGTCTCATGTTTAACAGATGTTCTTTACAGAAATGATAACTGATAAGGTTACTATGGCTTTAGTACTTGGTTAAGTAAGGAGTTACTTGAACACAAGAAACCAATTGACTAATATGATATATCATACATTGTTAGGGCAATGAGATGCAACTAGAAGTCCACCGCTGTCTACGTTAAATCAGTTAATCAGTGAATGTCCAAGTGGGAGATTGTTGGATATGAGATGTCTGAGTCAAAAATTAGTAAACGTTGATAACGAGGTACGGACCAAAGAGTTACACTTTGGACGACAAAAAACGAATAATATTTAAGAGTTAAATATTATAGTTCATGAATGCACGATATTTAATGGTAATTTGGAATAAATATTTATTGAAATACTTGTGGAATTAATAGTTTACAAAACGATTAGTTGTATTTAGTTGGTTATTTAGTTAAGAGTTAATTAAATAATAATTTAAATATTAGTAGATGAATATTATTTAGAAATATTATGCATTTTATTTATGAGATATATAAAAATAGGTGATATATATTGTTATGGGTGAAATTATGAGCCCATATCCTCCTGACAGTACATCTTGATTTTATGTTAGCTATTTATGATCAGGATACCGAACCAGGATATTGGTAACATCCTGAGGCAGTATCTTAACTGTTATTAATAATTTGCTTATAGGCTATGGCTGCAGGATAATAACGTCCACAAGGACTAGTTCTCCTAAAGACTCGCTCAATATGGTTAGAAGAAAGACGTTGAAGTCTGGAAAATAGGTCTACAATAGTTATGAAGGAATATCCAAAAGTATCCCGAGATTATAGGATAGTTTGTTTACTTGTATTACTATAAATATGGAATGCCAGATCGTAGGAAGACACACACTTTCGAGCTCTCTTACTCATACATTCTCTTTTCTTGCAGCGATTACACTCTAACACTCACAACTCACAATCATTGTAACACTTGGAATCGATCTGAGCATTATCCTGCAACTGTATCCTGGTTATTCAAGCAATAAGAAGAACAAGGCAGCTGACGATTGTCAGCTCCCGAGGATTTATGCTGGCGATCTAGATTGATCAAGGGCTTTCCTCGTATATCCTGTGTCAACTTTTACTTTTACCGCTCAATTGTTTGATTATTGGTATAGCTTGATATCCTCGAGCTATATCCTAAAACTGTTTTCACATACAATCAACTTAACATATTTTTACAAACATTAATAGCACACTACCTCACAAACTAATTTGATCACTTAATTGCTTTAGTAATTTTTGACCAAAACATATATTAGTTATTAAATAAATGATCTATATATATATATATAATATTTATAAGATAAGAGTAGGGTTCCTACGGAAAGTGTGTTTTTCCTAGAAAGTCTAGGAAGCGATCTGGTCCATCAGATTGGTGTGTTTAAGGGTTGAGATTAAATCAATGGCAATCTTGTAATATTTAACTATATTTAATATATTGTTTTAAATGAATAGGGGCAAATTCGTCATAACAGTGTTTTAATTCAATCAAAAATAACCGTCAACATGTCACATCTCCTTATTACACGCGAATTTCCCTCTCTCTCTCACTTTCTCTCTCTAAACCCACAACGAAATCACTCAAAAATCATACCAAAAATACCTAAAATCATGGATGAAGATAAGAGATTTTCCAACTTCTATATACGTAAGATCAAACGGACATTGTGTTCTGTGTTTTAGTAAGCGATTAGGGTTCAATCGTGTTCTACATTGAAGTGTTTTATGTTTGCAGGGAAGAGATTCAAAAAAAAAAGGAGGATTTGAACAAGATGGATGCGAGCAGAATTGAAGTCGCCGGAAGAGAAAACACAGTCGCCGGAAGCAAAGTTGTAGGCGCCAGAACCGTAGGTATGTGTTTTAAATAACAAATGTGTGTATGATTTCTGATTGTTGGGGATGACTGTGTTTCATTGGTTGTGTTTGGTAATGTGTTTTATGGTCAGGTTATGTAGGTATTATAGAGTAGTAATTTGTGTGTGTGGGTTGTCTTTTATAATTTTTTTTTGTTAATGAGTTTACCCCCAAATGTGTTTTATGGGGTGGTTTTAAAAAAGATTTGTTTTAAGCTCAATTTGTTAGTCGGTTTTTCTCTAATCAAATGTGTTTTATGGACAGGTGTTAAACAAATGTCTTTTATGGGCACGTTTTAAACTGATGTGTTTTAAGGTCAGGTTGTTAATGGGTTTTCCATAAACAAATGTCTTTTAAGGGCAGTTTTTAAACTCTGTTTGTTAATGGGTTTTTCCCTAAAATGTGTTTTAAACATATGTGTTTTAAGGTCAGTTTGCCCAGGTTTTAAAGATGATTAAGTTGGTTTGTGGATTGTATTTTAAAAACATAAATGTCCTACTGGGTGTTTCTCATAAATTTGTTTTACCATTAACTGGCACATGTGTGTTTTACAATTATAATTGATTTGTTAAGTTTATAAAGGGAATGTGGGATTGGGGATTGAGTTTTATAAATCCTAAACAAGTGTTTTCCAGTCAAACGGAGAAAGAGTGAGAGAATAAAAGGAAAATGGCTTTCAAAGGTACCCGGAAACCCACCTGACAAACCAATTATACTGGATGAATCAGACACAGACGAAGCATCACCTTTACTAGGTGCGGTTAGTTGTGGCAGTGAAGGGTGGGGGGTAACTTATATGGCTATTTGTCTGATCAGTTGTGTTTTTTTTGTTACTAACAGCACAACCTGTTAACAAAACTACAAAAACGGTAGACAACAAAGTAGACTGCGCACAACAACCGCCTGCTGGCACCCTTCTGTCTGACATTGCACATCTGTTTCCGAACGTAATGGATAAAAATGACGATTTACATTCGGAACCCAACGAAAATCGTGAAATGCCAATATGTAAGTTAGATGAACAAACGTGAAACCATATGATTGATGATGTAAAACACAATGCATAATAGTAACAACTTTTATGGGCTTTAAATCAGCCGACGCAAGCAACAAGGGTATCGATACCGGTAAGAAAAGGAAGGACAAAAAGGCTGGAATCAAACCGAAAGAAAAGAAAGCTGCGGTTATACCAACAGTCAATAAGCGTAAAGAAGTAGCACACGGTAAATTGAAAAATATGAACTAAATTTCAGTTACTGAAAAGACTGACTTGCTGATTGGCTTCGTGTGTTGGTGTTTTGTCAGGTTCCACAATAGAAGATTCTGATGATGATTTTGACAACCCACCTTGAAAAAAAACGAGGTCGGGTGCTAGCCCACAAGTTGTTGAAAAAACACAACGACCCCCAGATGCTAGTTCAAGCAAAGACTCAAAAACACGCAAGAGGCCAACAACGGTCAAGAATTACATACCACTTTCAGATGGGAAACTAACTTTGCGATTGGCTCTTAAGCACATGGGGGAGTTGATGGAATCTTTGAACGAAAATCAACGGGGGGCTGTCAGAAACATAGGTTTCGGGTCAATACTTAGCTTTAGAATGGGTCTGATTCCCTCAACTCTGAGTTGGTGGTTGGTAAATAACTACGGCACTAAAACACAGGTCTTGAATTGCGGTAGCCACCACATTCAAATAACAGAGGAATTGGTGCACGATGTGTTCGGCGTACCAAGAGGGAATGAAGAAATAAAGGAAGTAGAGAGAGCAAGGGCTGATTTCCACGAGGTTGTGGCAGAATGGAAAGGACAATTCGAAAACCCACCTGCACGTTTGACGCCTGTTCAATTCAAAACATACATACATGGACAAAAAGCGAGCGGGAGAATCTTTGTGTTGAACTTTTTGTTGTTCTACAACACACTGCTCGGAGAGACAACTACGAATTCATCAATTAATATGAAGTTTTTACCAGCCTTACATCGAGGGAAGGATATCAGAAGTTTTAACTGGTGTGAGTACATGATCAGGTGTCTGGATCGAACGGTGGAAACATGGACACCAAAGGAACCCTTTCTTGGACCAATGCCTTTGCTAGTGGTATGGTATAAATACATATATAATTTTCTAAAACAGACACCATGATTGTGCTTTAAAACACATATGTTTGCTGGTAAAACACATTAATATTGTTTAAATATATTAATGCAAAAATATAATCACAACATATATGTGAAAACCATTATGATGAAATCTGATCATCAAAAAACACAATGTGATGTAATGTGTAATAGGAAAAACCATCAACACACATTCGAAGTGTTGTTAAACAGCATTATAAGTGATAAAACACAATCTGATGTATATAAAAACCTTAAAACACATCTGACATCAGTTCTTCGTTTTTTACAGGCTGCGTTGATACGTGACCAAAAGAAATACAAAGAAGGTGAGCCAAGAGCAACTCATCTCATCGAAGATATCATTGATGACGATATCGAGGCAGTCAGCATGAAGTTGGACTCGGTCAGATTTGATCAAATCTTAGTGGATGCATATGAGTTGCAACCGGAACAAAGGTATCCGTTTGCAAAAAAGTCTGATGAAGAAGTTGAAGCAAAAGAAGTGAAATCAAATAAGAAAGATGAAACCAAAACTGTAAAACACATTAGCAAATGTGATCCAGAAAAAAGAAAAAAGTCTGTTGTGAAGCCGGCCGGTAAAACGCATGGTAAACCTCCGGTCTCAGAGGTACCGAAAAAAAACAAATTGAAAAGGAGCGGGCGAAAACCGATGAGGTTGGGAAGAAGAAAACTGATGTTGAAGGTGGCCCGGAAACTGCGCCTGTTGTCGAAGAAATTCCGGTTAATGCGGGTTTCCATGCAGAGTTTGATCAATGCAGGTATGTAGATGTTGGCCCGGAAACAGAGCATGTTGTTGATACATCCGATATAGAGAAATACTACAGAGAAACAGGCGAGTGGGGCCAAACACAACAAAGTCAGCCGGGGATTACCTCACCTATGGTATCTCAATATGGATCAACACCACAAGCGACGAGGTAATCTTATAATTTTCCAATTTTGTCTACTAAACACAAACATAATTGAAAACATTTACATTGAAATAAGAAATTACTTAAAAATAATTTTTTTGAGATGTGGCACATGCAACACCTTATAACACATTCAGAATGGTAAAAATCATTTTCAAACTGGTAAAACACTTTCAGAATGGTAAAACACATTGAAGATTGGGAAATAGCACACTGAACCTTTTATACACATTCTGATTGCTAAAACACAATGCTGATTGGTAAAACACAATAAGCATTGAAAAAAAAAGAAAAACAATAATGATTGGTAAAACACATTTTCAATCTGGTAAAAACACATTGCATATTGGGAAATAAGAGAATGATAATTTGTGGATGATGTAAATCAGGTACATGCGGGAATGTTGGAAGTGTTCTTGAATCAATTCGACGAATGTGTTAAAAGGATAAACGACACCTTTACAGAAGGTTTCCAATTGTACCCCGAAAGCGAGAAAATAAAAGAGATACACACATTGTGGACTGAGAAGCTGAAAAAGTTTGGATCGACATGTACGCCAACTGAACAACCACAAACTCCTACGGATAAAACACCAGAAAAAGAGGCAAATAAGGAGAATGTGGATATGTCACAGTTGTCGCAGTGGACACCTTCATTGGTAGAAGAGATATGTAAGACGGTTGACAAGACAACCACACCGATGACTCAGCTTACAGTAGTGGAGCAGCCCGCACTCGTCGTCACACCGATCTCCCAAAAAACACAGGAGGAATATGAATATTCGATTAGACGTGGGCAGCTTATACACGAGTTGGACCTGGGAAAGCGGAATTTAAGACCGCAAAGACAACCAGAGTTGACCGATGCTCTAAGGTCTCCATACGTGAAGCGGGCAGTAGAGATTAGGGCAAAGCTTGAAAACGCTGAGGTCTCTGTCAGCTCATACATGTTTTCAGCCTGGGGTTCAATGTGGTATGTTACAAAAATGCCATTTATATGACACATGTTTGTTGAAAATATTTTCACACAATATGATAACACATTGATTAAAACACATTTGTATACATTAGGGATGTTGTGTTTAGGACTAAGAGAGGAGTGCCGGTTATGAGATCTCCGCTCGAATCATTAATGCCGGGTATCGAAGTGCACGTATTGGTAATAAGCGCATGGGCGGATTTGTTGAATTATGAAGAAAAATTCAAGCAAAAGGGGAGCATTGCACGCCTGTTCTGTTCAGTAAACATGTTGGTAAGGCTGATCATAATGAACTTGTAATATAAGTTTACAACTTTTGTAATATTGTTTAACGCAATGACTTTGAAATGCAGAATGAAGACGACTATATAAAAAATGCAAAAACCAGGGCAAAAATATTTGCAGATAACATGGAACCGGTTTTAATTTCTGCTGATGTGAAAAAGATACCCGACAAGTCGCTCATCTTTGTACCTGTCTTACACGACGCTCATTTCTATTGCGTGTGTTTTAATTTAAGGGACATGAAGGTAGAGGTTTTGGACAACAGCGCTAAGGATATCTCAATGCAAGCCAAATACAAAAAACGGCCGGAAAAATTGGTATGCCCCTCTATATATAAACTACAAACGTCCTTTGTTATAGAAATGCATGCCATTTGATTACAACTTTGTTATAACACAAATAACAAAAAGTTTAAAATAGTTCATAAAGTTTTATAAAGTTTGATGTTGAAACACAGTTGATACTGAATGATATTAACTTAAAACACACTTAAGCAGATTTTTAAAGGTTGATGTTAAAACACAATTGATACTTTAAAGCACAGAGTAATGTAGCAATACATAGTAACAAATAATATTAACTTAAAACACACTTCATCAGAATTTTAAAGTTTGATGTTAAAACATAATTGATACTGAATGATACTTTAAAACACACTGCATCGGAATTTTAAATTATTTACCTTTGTTAATAACGGTGGTGCATTTACCTTTGTTAAAACACAATGGATACTGAATGATACGTTATCAGCACTATTAAAACACAATTGATACTTTAAAACACAGTGTAATGTGGCAATACATAATAACAAATAATATTAACTTAAAACACACTTCATCAGAATTTTAAAGTTTGATGTTAGAACAGAATTGAGACTGAATGATGGTATATTGAACTTAAAACGCACTGCATCAGAATTTTAAATTATTTACCTTTGTTAATAACGGTGGTGCATTTACATGAATTTAGTTTAAAACAATATCTGATTAAATTGTTTATCATGCAGCGTGATGCTTTATCAGTGTACTTGGAAAAAAATGGGCATCCAGCGGGCGGGGTGATCGGTAAAGTTGAGCCAGTATGATTGGAGATGCCATGGCGTACAAAAAATAATGTAATCGATTGTGGCGTTTTGGTGATGCGCCATATGGAAACCTACAAGGGCGTAGCTGGAAAAGGTTGGGAATGCGGATTGTCGAACGAGTGCACTGATGCGGGTGAGATTTCATACAAGCAGCGCCAAGAAATTGATGATCTCAGGCATAAGTACATTACGAAGATGCTCCTAAGTGAAGCAAACGAGTACAAAGGTTTTGTTAAATCTGAGGTTGCTAAATATAACAAGTTGTCGGCCGATGAAAAAAAGAGGCTAGGAGCAAAAGCCTACGACGCAATCATTGAAAGATTGGATAAGTAGCTTAAAATGGGATGTTTTCGTAAAACACTTTTGTTGCCGGTGGTTTGTTGAAGTAATGTGGGATGTTCTACAAAAAACAGTTTTAACATTTTGTTCAGTATGTTCAGTTATCTTTTGGAATTTATAAGTTAGAATTTGTTTAGTGTGTTCAGTTATCTTTTTTTTTTGTGTTTGGTGTCTATAAAAATGTCAAGTATAACAGTTTGAACCTCTTTAACAATGTGAATTTATATCGATAATGTTACTTGGTTTCGATCTACATAAGACATACAGTTTGTATTAACGTATTACCTCTTAAAACACAGCCAATATAGATTATGAAAATATTGTGATCTGGAAACCAGCCTATAATATGGGAAAAACCTGCATGCTAAGAAAGTAATAAGCATGGGAAAAAACAAAATTAATTTACTGTTAAAACACATCATTAAAAGTAAACTATAAAAAAAGACTGACTTCAACCTCAATAACTGATAAAACACATTACATAAAACATGCTGATGGTTGATCAGGTAATTAAAACACATTGTAATACTTTAAACAAAGTTGAAATACTGTGATCTGGATACCAGCCTATCAATTTCATCAACTCTCTATAGTTTACACAAAGTTAAAACACTTTTGGTACAACTTAAACTGTATACCAAAACCACGAACAAATCAAGCATCATATAAGACACAGGAGGATATTTAAAAAACAAAGTTAACCCTAAAACACAAAGCAACAAAAACATAAAATGTCGAATCCAACAAGTCTTAAAATGAACAAAAACAAATCCAAAACAAACACACGAGAAAAATAAAACATAAATTTGAATAGTTCAGCAACAGACTTAAAATTTTGATAAAAAAGATCCTACTCTGCCATGTCTTCATCATCCATATCTGCATCGTTTCCAGATGTGTAAAACACATCATCAGCATCGTTTGATCCAGGACCATCACCTTCAGCAACTGTAGCAGCGTCTCCTTCAACAATTGTATCTACATTACCTTCAGCATTCCGCGAAGCACCTGCCTCAGGCGCATCCACGGTGTATTTCCAACACGTTACTCTGTTATGACCATATTTTTTACATAACGAACATTGACGACGTTTACTTCCAGACTGACTTATGGCTCGCTCCTTTTGAGATTTAAGGCGTTTATGAGAACCACAACCCTTGAACCTGGTACCAACTGGAACACGGATAGTGGCCGTGCTCTCTGGAGCAACTCCCAGCAGTTCAGCAAATCGATTACGTCGTGTCTTGGGAGGTGCATTTATTTGAGCTTCATCAGCGACTGACATAAACTGCTTGATATGATCACGAAAATCAGACAACTGATCAAATTTTGAAATCAACTTGTTCACAACATACTCAGTTGCGTGACTAATCTCACGAACACAACGGTTAACCTCCTCGCTACGATCTGGATCTCCACCATCCGTAAGAATGGACCCGGGGGAACTATTTGGAACAGCTTCACGCGTCCAACGCCTCAATATATATTGTTTCGGAAACTCCCTTACATCAAGAATCCGTAACACACAAAAAATGTGACTGCACAACAATCCAAACTGCTCAAACCTGTTGCAGTTGCACTTAACAGTAACATCCTCCTCGCGTATCATAACCTATAACATTTAGTATCCATAAAACACAGTTCATATAAAAGATGGATAATTAAAAAAATGTATACATTAAGTAAAACAAAAATATCACCTCGAAGAACGAAGAACAGGGCTGATCGAGATCCTTTATAAAAAACTTAATGAAATCACCGACGGGATCTAATCTGACACTGGTACAACGATGAATAGCATGTTGAATCTCGAGTTGAACATCAAAAAATATAGTTCTGGTATATATCTGAGCTGCTTGCTTCTCGAGAACAAAATCACTCCACTCTCCAGGGTTGGTGTATCGAGTGTCATGATCGTTTTTTCGATGCTCGTGTCTTTGCGCTTCAACAGCTGTGTCGAAGTGGCTAAGAAATTCAACCAACGTGCACTTTGGATTGCTAATCTTGCCGAAAAAGTGATTCTCGCTTTCGGACCTAGATGATGTCCACATAAGACCAGACATTTCTTCTTCACGATAGTAAGCTGGAATCCATGATTCACGTAGCCCGTATATGTACGTCAGCCATTTGTGGTCGGTTAAACCGAAATCATTTAAAATAGCTGCCCATTCAGTCTCAAACGCTTCGGGCAATAGAGAATCAGTCCAAACAACTGCAGACAATCTTTTCCTGAAATCTGTATTTGAACACAGGGCAGCCCCGACCTAAAGGAACATTATACGCATGTATGTTAAAAAACAAAAATTAAAACACAGTAAAAAATACACATGTAAAAAAAGAAAAACCTGTCATATAAGAAACAGACCTTTGTAGTGAGTTTATCCATGATGTGCCACATACATAAGCGATGCCTAGACTCAGGCCAAACATCCGCTATAGCCCTTTTCATCGCAGGGTCTTGGTCAGTAACGATTACGGGAGGCGCGTACCCATATGCGTTCTTGATCGCCTTAAGTAACCAGCTATACGTCTCTGCCGTTTCAGAACCGAGAATTGCAGCACCAAGTGTGACGTTCCTATTGTGATTATCAATACCAGTGAAAGGGACAAACATCATGTTATACCTGCAAAACAAACAAATCAGCGGTGACAAATATATAATGTTGTATTTATAACACAGTAGGTTTTAAAACACAATGAATAAATAAAAAATGAATCTCGTCGTTACTTGTTACGCTTGTACGTGGCATCAAATGATATAACGTCTCCAAACATATAATAATTCCTTTTCATATCCTCGTCGGCCAAAAAAATGCACTTCAACACACCTTCGTCTGTCGTTTCATATTCACACGAGAAGTTCGGTAAAAACTCATTTTTCCTCATCAGTCGCTTCACAAACATTTCAGCATCAAACTCTCCGATAAAAAGATTTAATTCTTTCTAGAAATTTTTAAAATCGACTTTCGTCGCACCAACTTTGTCGAACCCACCATACACTTCCTTCATAATGTTAAATGCACGAACAGGACCAATGTTGAGATGTGACATCTTGTTTATCATCTCTTCGTGTGCACGATTAATACCTCTGTTTTCCTTGAGAAGATGTAAATCTTCTTCGTGCACAAAATCATGGTTGTGGGCCTCTGTAAAATGATACAGCAAATACTTCTTGGCATCGGTAAGCTTTATTCTGATCGCAGCTTGGCATCCGGTCCTTTTGGAGGGTACCCTACGTACCCACCTATCAGACGGCTGTTCGACTAAAGTATCAACCAGTCGAAAATCTTTTTGACCCTCCTTTGAACAAAAAAAATACTTGTTTATAACAATACCATGGTTCTCGTGCTGTGTGCCCTTCCTTACAGTCCACCCTCCAGCTTCTGCGTAAGTTTTGTAAAAGTTATAAGCATCATCAACAGATTCAAATAACATGCCCTCTGCTGGCGTCAACGAAGAGGGTGAATCTGGAATATATCTCTTTGTTCCAGAGTTTGGAGAGACTTGTTCAATACCTCGTAATTAGTAATTGGGTGCATCTACAACACATGACAAAAAATGAGCATATAACACATTTGTAAAACACAATGTAAAAAAACATATAATGCAAGTAATAACCATGGAAAAGAACAAAATAATGCAAGTTAAAACACACCATTCAATTAAAAAATATAAAAAACGGGCACCAAAACCTCAATATCTGTTAAAACACATAACTGGTAAAACACATTACTATTAAAACACATCATTCAAGAAGAAACTATAAAAAACGTTGACTACAACCTCAATATCTGTTAAAAACACATAACTGGTAAAACACATTACAGTTAAAACACAACATTCATGGAGGAACAATAAAAAAAATATTGACTTCAACCTCAATAACTGTTAAAACACATTACTATTTAAACACACCATTCAATGAGATTATAAAAAATATTGACTTCAACCTCAAGATCTATTAAAACACATAACTGGTAAAACACATTACTATTAAAACACATCATTCAAGAAGAAACTATAAAAAACGTTGACTACAACCTCAATATCTGTTAAAAACACATAACTGGTAAAACACATTACTGTTAAAACACAACATTCAATGAGATTATAAAAAATATTGACTTCAACCTCAAGATCTGTTAAAACACATAACTGGTAAAACACACTACTGTTAAACACAAAAAAAGCTGAACCTGTATGACAGTTAAAACACAACACCAATAAACAAAGATGATGGTTTGGCACATAAATTACAAATATGGATTTTAATACAAACAATGAAATATCTTAATAAAAAAAATTAATCTTCAGATTACAAAACATCAGTCACCTTATACAGTAAACTAAACACTAAAACCTCAACCTCTCTGGCTGTTAAAACACAGCATCAAGAACAAACTGACGATTTGCAGAAAAATGATAACAAAAAGTGCAAAAAACTACAAAAGTAACTTTAATTACCATCTCCACCATCAACAAGTGTGTTCGATGCCATGGTTTATCACACTGAAAAAATATTGAATATGGACGATGCTGGTGAAGAATAGAATGATCGAAATTATAATATCTAGATATGTGTTTTGTGTTCGTGATATTTGGAAGAGATTTGGATTAAAAAAAAACTATAATCCCGAAAATCATGCATGTAATCGGTTACACATATGATCATGCGAATATTAGTTATTTGAGATAATTACCAAAAATAAAATTAATATATGAAATTACATGTTTGCCCTTCTAGTTAAAATACATCAATGACACATGTCCAATTACTATTGCTTCCTAGACTTTCTAGGAAACATAGACTTTCCACACAATTGGTAAGGGTTCATTGACTTTAGAGGTGGACACAAAAAATAGAGTTTTTGTGAGACAAGAACCACAACACCACCTCACTCGCCGACCTCCACCTTCAGGCGCACCACCGCCGCTGGACCACCCAACTAGCATGCCACGTGTCACACCGGGTTATCCACACTGGCAGACTTCTGGCCACCCAATGATGCAGCAACAACAATAGCTACGATCAACGCCAAAAGTCGTCGTTGCTTCTGGCAGCCACCGTAAAACCGGGCTTGACCGGTTGTTCTTGTGTGACCAGGTTTGCTTGTTTGACAAAGAAGGTGTTCGTGGGTCACGTATTCGGGTTTGGGTTTTGATATTTGTGTCAAGGAGTTGATTCGGGATCTCGGGTTTCGTGAACGCATGTCAATAGTGTGACAGTTCATCGTTCTATTGTGTGAAGCTTAGATTTTTTGTAAAAAAAGTACGTTTTTACGAACACTCTATGGTTTGTTTAATTGTTTAACGAATTGCAATTGGATCACTGACGATGTTTTAATTGGTTTATAATATAGTACACCCTTATGACGCTAATTAACATATGATATCAATTGATTAAATAAAATAAAATAATATTATATTTAAAATAAAAATTGAACACCAATAATTCCCAACATAAATGGCTACAACAATGTGTCGAGGGGTAAATGCATTCAAATGTTCAATCATTATTTTATATTTTTCAAAGAATAAGAAAATGAACACAAAATTCATAAAAAATCAATTGATTAAATAAAATAAAATAATATCTATACTATATTATAATGCATGAGGGAGGGATTCCCAAAAGTTAAGAACTTCTTCCCCCCTTATTTATAAATAAACCCCTAAAATGAGGGTAAAGTGGTCTTTTAATCCATAATTATTTTTTAGTCCCTCAATCTATTACATTTAAATCCTTGATATTTAACATAATTATAGGTAATTAGTTAGACTTCCTCCCTCTTTATAATTCAAAAGAATCTTTAATGTTGCAACACACACGTATTTATTACACTTATTATTTAATACTTTTGCATCATATTTCTTTTTTTTTCCTTCGATATTTTCTATTCTTACTATTTAACATTTATCTATACTATATTAAAATGTATGAGGGAGGGGTATTTTAAGATACCCAAAAAATAAGAACTTTTTTCCCTCTTTATTTATAGAAAGACCCCTAAAATGAGGGTAGTTTGGTCTTTTAAACACTATTTACTTTTTAGCCCCTAAACTTATTACACTTAAATCCTTGAGGTTTTACCAAAATTATAGATAATTAGTTACAATTCATCCCTCCACAACAAATTTATAATTTTTTTATGTATTCTTGACATATCTTATAAACTATACTGTTTAAAAAAAAATCCAAAGATAGCATGACGATCTACTCATTTTTGTCGACGTTTTGATAGTTGTCTTGTTCAGTAAAAACGTGCGGATTAAAATGTACAAGTAGACGATGCCTTAGAGTACAACTGATTACTTCGAGGCTAATTTACCCCAATTTTTACCGATTATGTACAATATTACAATGCTTTAAAAATGTTTTCAATTACAAATTTCAAACGCCCCTAAAATATCTTGTTGACGTAGATCTTTGAGTGAGGTCAATGCTGGAGTTTGATCAAAAGTTTCGGAGGGGCGAAAAGTCACGGGACCCAATTTATATAAATATTTAGGCAAAATAATTGGGGGAGGGGGGGGATCCTATATAATTTTCAGAATTACAAATGAAAAATCAAAAATTTTACACTTTTAACCGAAATATTGCGGGACGGGTGCACCCCGGTTCCCACTAAGCTACTCCCCAAATTTTGGTCATCATCTACTTTAAGACTTAGTGGAACTTAATTTTAAAATATTTACTACACGATGAACAAGTTATAACTACTAAAGCATAACTATAAAATTGGTTTAAACTGGGTGGCAATTGAAAATTTGAAATGAGTGGTAGGCTTTTGAATTTTGAATCACCAGCAGCTTGTATATCCGTAAATCATGCTCTCCCACCCAATTCAGTTCAATGTACCTACTTCTTTGTGCATTTTATTCTCACCAAACCTCATAAACGCTGATCCCTCCCTCTCTTTCTAACTGGGGAATTCAATTTATGCCTTTGGATTCATCAATTTGAAGGATTTGTGAAGATCAGAAGTGTAGGTGAGTTTGTTGAGCTCTAACCATGTGTATTTGTTTAGACCTAACTTATGTGGGATCTGGTGAGGATGAAGTTTATTGATGTCCGCAACCATTGGTTTGTCTTTAAGGTAACAACAATATTTCATAGTGTCTAGAGACTGCCATATGCTCTCATCAAGTCTTTTAATACATCTCGCTTTCACATATATGTTACATTATTCACCAGGCATCAACTATGCCCTATGTTCATCTTATTCCTCAATACAAGCGACTATTACTCAACGTTCAGGGTTTGTTTCTTTTTGTTTTTATATGTCCCTTTTGAATCTATTTATCAAGTACTTTTTTTAGAGAAATGTCCAATATTAATATTTTCCTTGATTCGTTTCTTTTATATATTGCTCAGGGCTTTTGGCTATCTTCAAGAGTTTTGATAGCACATAAAGGTGGAAAAGTTGATGCTGCAGAACTAGGAAATGCACTATACAGCCTTGGATATGCAATTTGAATTACTGTATGAGTACGTGTTGTTTTCATATCGATGTAATAAAAACAACATTTGATGATATATGTGTGTATACTCATTATATAATAGCCTCTCTTGTTAATAGGCACAACGAGTCTCATTTAGGAGCTATCTTTTGATGCCTTTGGTAAGTTCATTTGGTAATGCTTATTTACTTTGTAGGTAACTAAAAGTGACATTTGGTTCTCTAAATCTGTTTTCATGAGTATATGTTGTATTACAATATTAGAAAAATAAGATTTTATTGATAATAGGTGATATGAAGATGCTTTTATACACACACGCACACACATATATATAGAGGAGTTTCTATGCATTCAAATAGACTTGTGGCGACTTTTTAAAATTTCCTGGCCGACCTATTTGAGATAAAAACACAATTGTGATTACAACTACGTTACTTCTGCTATGATTAATCTTTTTGCACAATTGAGATTGCAACTATGATAGAAGCTGGACTTATTATTTCATTCTGTCATTTTAATTCCTTCGTTTTTATGCTGCAAAACGGGGATATCAATTGCATGTGCAACAGCTAATTGCTGAATTAAATGAAATCGTAGCTCACATGAATAAGCATTTTCTCGGTTTCAAAAAGTGGAGTTGTCCTTTAAATTAGTGTTTATTGACCCAATTGCTTCCAACCATTTAATTTGATATAATAAAGTATGATATAGATAACCCATACTACTAACTCAAAAGCAATATCTTTGGGTTTTTTATGGTTCAAATGTAGACCGAAATACAAAAATATTGTATGGGAAGAGTCAGTGGCGAAGCTTGGATTTTTCGGCCGGGGGGTGAAAACATATATACCCAAAAATTTCTATAGAATACCCAAAAATTTCTATAGAACCGGGGGGGTGAAAACGTATATACCCACAAATTTCTATACGAAAACTACATATATAACACTACTGAGCGAAAAATCCCGGGGGGCGGACGTCCCCCCCCCCCGCCCCTCACATGCTGCGCCCCTGGGAAGAGTGGTGTAAATACCCGATGTAATGTTGTAGTCCGGTTTGCGTTGGCCTTCCTTTCGTGTGGGCGGCGTGTTTTTTAATGAAGTTTACTTTTCAAAAAAAAAAACTAACTCAAAAGCAATAAGAAAAATAAAACAATAAACGTAATAAAGTTTGTCAAAAATTACACGTATAAGAAATTTAACAAAATTATTATACAATCTATCATGAGAGCTTGATAAATTAATATAAACGAACATCCTGTTGCAACCGTGTCGCCTCAATGCATTACGCAACGTCGCAATGAAAAAGTATCGTCCCCGCCGCATCGCGCGGGCACCCTACTAGTTATATTTAAAATAAAAATTGAACACCAATAATTCCCAACATAAATGACTACAACAATGTGTCGAGGGGTAAATGCATTCAAATGTTCAATAATTATTTTATATTTTTCAAAGAATAAGAAAATGAACACAAAATTCATTAAAAAAAAGTAACACGCTGTTATATTGGATAAACATATTGCGTTTTGGGTGGTTCAAAATCCTGACACTGTTGTAAAACAACGACCTACTAGCCTAATAACAAACCATAAGAGAAAGATGTAGGGAGAGAAATATTTCATTGATAGATATATCTTTAACACATAATTACAATGAATATATATAAGAGATGAAATCTTGGAGAACAAGCCAATCTATTTTATATTCCCTACATTTACAAAACTAACCAAACTTGTTTTGACAGGTTAGTAAAATATAAATTCATATCTTACATACCTTAGATGTATTGAAATAGATGTTTTCCCATTTCAATATTTCGTCGTTTAACACATGCTATATCAAATCGATAAATTCAATAAAGATATATAAAATCATGAATAGATAGTAAGAAATACTAATGCACAATTGCACTTAAAGATGGTACCTCTAGACCAAAATTTTCAATTTCTTTCATATGAAGCTATAACAGCCATTTTATATATCAAGTAATTGAACAACCTTTAACGTAGTTAAAGGATAAACTTTTTCCATGGTAAAACACGTCAACCTCTAATAGATATAGTTTGATTGATTACACATATACTCAAACTACAGGTCGAGCAATAATTACAATGTGTCAAGGTCATTCAAAAATTCTCCCTCTAAAAGCTCGACAGTTTCTCTCGATGGTGCCTAGACATCATCATTGTAAACTGCGATTATAGTGAACTTTTAGGAGAGGACTTTTGATAAAGATGGATAATATTATCAAACTCATATTGCTCTTTATCATAATATCTCATGAGTTGTACAACACTCAATCCAACTATTTTATCCATACTATCATTTTAAGTTTATAAAGATACATTCATGAGGTTTTGAAATCAATGCTTTAGGCATTTACAATCATTTACTTACTTCTTTCACTTTGAAAAACAATGTATGTGCATACACTCTTTAGGATTCTGTTACATAAACCTCCTTATTGATTTCTATATCATATGCAAGGATGTCTTGAACACTTGCTTCATTTGTATAATACATATTGTACCATGCTTATACACTGTACATTGAGATACCATAATCACGAAGCACAGGTATTCTATGTATGTTTATTGGTGCACAAGAATTACATCCATAAGATGTTTTCACTTAACCTTATAAGCACTTAAATGCTTTAGGATACTCATCAGGAGTTCCAATTATATTCAACGTATTCAAATATGAATCTGTATACAACGATCATATCGTTCTCGAGAACTTATTTACATGATTTTAATAAATTAAATCCTTGAGACTTTCTTGTAAACTTTCAGTACCAAGTGATAAATATTATTCATAAGACGCATGTCAATTCTCTCTTTAATGTTATTACCAGACTAGTTAAATATTGGAAAGCTATTGTATCCACCACTGGAGAATACGATTCCTTATAATCAATATTAGGTCTTTGCGAAATCCTTGTGCCACCAATTTTGCCTTATACCATTTACTTTTCATTCATTGATTCGCATAAAAGACCTGTTTGTTTCTAATATGTTTTACAACATTTGTTGTATGGACTACTGGTCAAAAAACTTTCCATTTCAATAGAGAATTCAACTTTGCCTCATTTGTGTCTTTTCGTTTTTGGCCAATTATTTCTTTGTATTTGTTCATAGGCAGATCTTAAATCTTGATCCTCATCATTTCATCATTACAAGCGCTATATTATATACAAAAGTATAACGATGTCGATTTTATTTCGATTCCATACATATCTTAGACATGATACAACTTATCGAGATCTCTTTAGTTTCAGGTACCTGAGGTTCTTCTTGAACCATCATGTCTACCGTCTCTTCAGGAGACCTTTTTAATATAACCCCGACTTGACCATCTTAATTAGTTGCTCCAACTTTCGAGGAATTTTATTATTGGAATCGACTAGTCTACCACGCTTCAGACATGCAATAGACTCATTACAAACATGTGGTTGTCCTTCTAGGACACTCATCTTAATTGGAGCATTAGCAGTTGGTATATGTGACATAATCACCTTTTTAAGGTCAGTGAATGCGTCTGGTAATAGATTCGCTAATCTTTGTATATGAGTTATTCTTTGAACTTCTGGTTCACACTTTTAGTTTTTTGAGGATCAATGATAATTCATACCAACTCATTTATTTTCCAACTGCTTTTTATCTCCCCCTGATATTGGGAATGTTAGTCCATTGAGATGGATATCAATTAATTTATCATATATTCCCAACCACCTTTTAAGGTCCCATCTTTGTGCATAGTGGTGGATCAATTTCAATTTATACCGCACAACCAAAATCTTAGAAGAGATATCTTTGGTTTCTGACCAAAAACCAACTATAATGGGGAGAAACTATTACAACATGTTGGCTTGATGTGTATTAATGTTATTGCATGTAAAATTACATGTACGCATATATAAACATGAACTTGCTCACATGATTAGTGGCTTTGCTATCAATTGCGAACGTTTAGTGATCGTCTCAATAAAGCAATTCTTGTATAAACATAAGCGATATGAAGTTCAATATTTATTCCAATAATCATTAATAACTTGTGAATTTAATTCACCATTATTACCAAAATAAATATACCATTTTGGATTAATATGCTTGCTATCACATTAACTAACCCACAATCACACAAACTTCAGGTTGTGGATTTGATAATTTAGACGATGCATCGATTTTAAAACACTAAATGGTATCATGTTGGGATATGCATATCCTTTAATCACTTCCAGAATATTTAGGGGTACACACCCTCCTTTATTTGGCAAATATAAAATTTCCCTTGAGAGCAAAACATTACATGCTAATTATCAGCTTGAAGAATCTTCTAGTTCTTCATTATGTTTCACATCATCATTGACTCGGTGTGGTCTAACCGATCATGCCAACTAATTAAATAATTATGATCCATAAACTTCTGCTTTATGATCGTATGTGTATTACTTGCTCATATGTAATATAAAACGTATGATACGAGAGAATATATTATAATTTCAAAGTTCAAACCATCATGTTATGCAATCACTCCTTAGTTTGCCACTTTTGTGGTCCATCTCATTATAAAAATAATCATCATTACAAATTTCTCAATTGCGTCCATGATCACAATGGTCAATATATATTTCTTTCATGGATCGGAGTAAAACCAAACAAGTTTAATGATTTTTCATTATTTTCTAAGCCATCCATATGGATATAAAATCATATCAAGCCTTTCATGGTTTTAATGATATTGCTATTTTATGAGCATATCTCAGGCATGGCAAATGGAAAACTTTTATCAAGTTTTCTTTATAAATAAACTTCTTTTCACATAACATCACTAAGAAGTATTTCAATGTCCAGGTCATGTAAGATTTATTGGTCTAACATCTTACAACCTTTATAACTTGAATGAGCATTAAGGAGTATGACACTTCGTGTGTCATGTCGAAGCGTATCTATGCTTTTACATGAGATTGATAGTAAACCAAAACTTTGGTTTAATTGTTCCATTAAATACTATCTATATAATAAACATAACATATAGAATAGAAGATGTACATAAAGTAAAATAATTTACGACATTATAAGACGTCACTGTATTAAACAAGTTATATTAAGATTTTATGAGATAATAAGATATTATATTCATTAATAATATCCAAATATATATAATTTACGTATAGTCAATCGTAAGTATATCTCACGTAATCTGTTACTTAATTTGAAACTTAAACAAATATCTCTTTCAAATCCTCAACATATGTTCATTTATTATTTTTAAATAACTCTTTCTTTATAATAAAATTTGTTATTTCATAAAGGACAAAACCGATATGTAAGAAAAGGCAATAGAGAATCATACATCTTGAATCTTACACATATATGCATGGATATGGAAAGACATAGTTGAATTTTAACTAAAACTTTTACACAAATCATGTTGAGACAAATTAAATCTCATATCAATACTATGCATATTTTTTCGATTTTACAAATATAACATCTTTAATCATAGAAAACATACATATGCATTTCTAAGCAGATCCACAGTTTATAAACATAAATATGCAATACATATTGACATATTAATTCATGACTAAATAACAATAAGAAATATGTCGATAAAAAAAAATGCTACTGAAATCCAATTTGAACATTATATGATTTGATTTCATATTTCAAACATAAATAACATATCCAGAATCAAGAGAATGCACGTAACACATTAAAACCAAACTATGTATATATTTTACCATACTAGTATTTTTTTTATTTATCTATCATTTAAATTATAATATAATTCAACATATTTAACACTAAAAAAATCATAATATATCATATTACATTAATATTGAACATTAGTAAATTGATTATCACTATCTATAAGCAAGTGTCTTCGAAATAGAAATAAGAGTGGTAACATAGAAATAGACATATTCTGGTTGAATGGAACATATCGAAATAGAAAAAGTGTCTGTTTCAATATACAATAGCTCTATTTCGATGTGAATTGTTTTATCTCATTATCTTTCGATATGATGATGGCTGCCATTTTCAATGATGATGATTTACAAAAGCCCAACACATGTTTCGATAGTGAAGCTTTTTAATTTTTTTTAATTCACTTATACATTATCATAATTTCTAAGCAAAACAGTAAATTATGAGAATGATATTTAGAAAAAAAATATAATAATAGTTACCTTGCATTGTGTATGTACCAGAATAGCCACAGAGACCGAGATCCAATAGATCTGGGGAAAGAACATCCAAAGTTTTGTGGGGCTGATGTTTTAGCAATTGTATACAACCTCTCACGTTGAAAATCACAAGAGACCAATGAATATGATTAGGGTTTTGGTGAGAGCACTTTCGTGCTGATAACGTGTTGTAAAACAACGACCTACTAGCCTAATAACAAACCATAAGAGAAAGATGTAGGGAGAGAAATATTTCATTGATAGATATATCTTTAACACATAATTACAATGAATATATATAAGAGATGAAATCTTGGAGAACAAGCCAATCTATTTATGGAGTTGATAACCACATAATATAATATATTTATAACACATCATTGTAGTTCAACACGCTTTAAAACAAAATTAGTTTTTAAAAAATTGAAAAATGGTCAATTTTATGCTATATTTAAAAAATTGGTGACATATAAAAAAGTTATTTAAGATCTTAGAAAATGACACAACTAAAAAAATGTTAACAATGGTGTGTTTTTTTTTCCTATTCTACTCCTCTCAACCTTGTATGTTGTTCAAATTGAGTTTACGTGAGAGTATATCAAATCAGACACACACACGTAGTGAATTCTTAACCTTGTATGTTGTTCAAATTGAGTTTACGTGAGAGTATATCAAATCTCACACTTTTCATAAATTTAATTTTTTTCTAGCAAAATCTCGTGTGTGTGGTGAAGTTTATTTTGGAACATCAAATTGTTATGATAATAGAAATAACAAACCTAAATCTTAACTTAACGTATTAGCTGTTTTTTTTTACGTACAACATTTATTTAACTTGTAATTATGTGTAGGTAATATGTGCACATGTGTAAGTTGTATAAATAAACAATTTTTTTTATCTCAACTCAAACCATTTTCTTATGTTTTTAAACTTTCAATATTGAAAAATCAATGTGTGTCTCTATATATATAATTATATACTAAATGGGTGTGGCGTGACACGACGAAGAACATAGACACTGTTAATCACGCAGCATGTTATTTTCTAGTAAAAAAGGGTAAATTACAATTTTCGTCCTTTATGTTTGTATCAGATTGCAATGGATAGCCTTTAAGTTCAATAATTACAATCACAATCCTTTATTCGGAAAACTCATTACATCTTTAGTCCTTTAGTACTAACCAAGTTAAAATTTCCAGTTAAATCTGATCAATTAAGGGTAGTTTTGTAATTTTACCTATTTACTTAAAAAAATATATTTAAAAAGAACAGAAAAAACAAAAAGAATATATTTCTTTATATTTATAAATCAAACACTCAATAATTCCCCCAAATCTACACTCTCCGATCACACACTCAACACTCCACCACCATGACTGACGGTGAGGAAATACAGTACAAAGAATACCGCAGGGATGGATAGAATGGCGGTGTACCCTAACCCGTGGCATTTGTACTCACTTAATGATGATGATGATAATGGATCATGATGATTGGTGTCGATTATGGCTCCTGTTGGAGGTAAATATTCGCTTTTATTTTTCACCACCATATCTTCTACATGCTACGGAAACTATAGATTGACAATTAGCAGCATCGATGATGTTGAAACCCTAATTTTGTGTCGCGTTTGTTGGTGCATATGTCTGTCGACTTCGTCTTGTATCGAGTCTTGTAATAGAATTGTTAGATCAAGTCACGTAGTTCGAGAAAAACGGAAATCAGGTCAGAACAAGCCAGTTCACACGAACAGACCAGTTCGTGCGAACTGGAAGTGCTAGTTCATGCGAAGTGGCTCATCTATAAATATGGGAGTTGTGATTTCATTTGTAAGGTTGGTGATTCCGGTAGCGAAGCTCTGCCGAAGTGTCAAACAAGTTGTAATCGATTTCAAATCAATCTAATCGACAATTAAAGAGAATCCTAGTGTTAAACAAGCTGCAATGAAGATTGAATCATTGAATTCCGCATTTGGTTTGGATCAGAACTCTTCTGATCGACTCATTAGATCGATTCAACGATCCTACAAGTGGTATCAGAGCTCAGGAGGAGGAGTTCTTACCATTTCAGCTTGTTTTCACCTATAATTCTGATTTCTACTCATTCTTCTTCCCATTTTTCCAAAATTAACCGAGATTTTACTGTTAAAATGGCCTGAGTTTTACATATATCAAGCGAAATACCGTTTTAATCAATCCGTGAACATATTAGACCCTAATTCAGCCTAAAAGTTGATCAATTTGACAAAATTCTTTCCGATCGTTCGATATGTCGTCACTTCGCACGAGCTGAACTCATCAGTTCGCACGAAATAACATCGGGTCGCATGAAATGGTCCTCCACTTCGCACGGTTTGAACCCAGGTCGCACCAAGAGCTTCCAGTTCGCGTGGTTTGACCTCAGATCGCACGAAGTCCGATCTCAGTTCGCACGAAACATCCACTTCGCACAAAGTAGGGTTTTAGTTCGCAAGGAGTGAATTCCGGTCGCACGAGAAGTTCCCAATTCGCACGAGGAGGTCTGGGTCATTTGAAATAAGTTTAGTTCGCACGAGTTAGTTAATGTTCAGTTCGCACGGTTTGGTTTCAGTTTGCACAGATTGAAAGGATTTCAGTTCGTACGGATTGAACATCCAGCTCGCACGGTTTGAAATTTTGGTCCAGATCGTTTGAACCAGTTTGTTTGAAACGTCAGTTCGGTTGAACATTGTGCTATTGTGAACTTTCTACACCGAAACATGGAAAACGAGTTTTACAACGCCTTTGCTACTGCTCCAGCTGCTCCGGTTACAGTTGCCGAAACTGTTGAAATCGAAAATGAAACGAGAACTTTACAAAAACCTCCAAAGCTTATGTACATTGAGGATTTTAAAGGATGGCAAAATCGTTTTGAAAACTGAGTGCAAGGAAATAAGTTTGATGCATGGGTTTCGATAGAGAAAGAATATGTTAGACCGAAAGATGATCTTGAAAATGAAAAACCATTAAGTGAATTTACACCGAATGAAAAATTAAGATACACCAGTGAAAAGATGATGATTAGTCTTCTCCAACAAGCAGTAAAAGAAGATATTTTCGTTTTGCTTCAACATGAGGGAACTGCTAGATCAATTTGGTTAGCGTTGATTCAAAAGTTTAAGGGAAGTGCTGATATGATAAAAAATAAACGTACATTACTAAAGAAATCATTTGATATGTTTACAGCTTTTGAAAATGAGATGACTAGGAAGACTATTGAGAGATATTGTCATCTTGTCCAGGAGATGAAAAGATTGGACATCAAGAAAGAAGATGATGAATGGGTTGATAAGCTAGCCGATGCGCTACCACAGGATAAATGGGGAACATATCTGTTGATTTTAAAACATAACCGAAAATCTGAAGATATGAATTTGTGTAAATTCATTCAGAAGCTTGAAGAACATGAATTGGATGTTCAGAAAACTGCTATTATGAAGAATCCGGGAGCTCAACAAGATGTTAGTCTATATTATAGAGGAAGCAAAGTTGAAACTACTCCGAGTCCAAAGATTCAGACTGCTTTCAGTGCTGATGGTACTTCCAGAACAAATGTTAGCACTACAACTCAGAGTGGTGGATATTCTTCGTCTTATTCAAGTTTTGACCCAAATTTCTCAACACCAAGTTCTAAACCACAAAGTTCAACAAATTTGCAATGCAATGTTACATTGAATATTCAAAATGGTCAAAATTTCTCTCTAGATATTGCTAAGCAACACATGGCATCTCTTGTTACTGTGTTAGAGTCGTATGAAAGCTTAGTTGCTGGAAGAATCGGAAATCCGATGCTCACTAAAGAAGATTATGATCAGATTGATTCTGAGGAACTTGAGTTGATGGACATCAAGTGGTGTTTAGCTAGTGTTTTGAGAAGAGCAGAAAAATTTAAACAAATCACTGGAAGAGATGATCTTTGTGATTCTGTTACATCTCAGCTAGGTTTTGACAAATCAAAGGTTACTTGTTTTCGTTGCCGAGAAAAAGGGCATTTTAAACGAGAGTGTACAAACAGAGAAGCAACCGGAAGACAAGATCCGTTTGGAAACAACGATTATCATCAAAAAGCAATTTATCATCAGGTTGCTCAACAACCATATCAACAACAATCTTCAAGCTCAAATACTATTAAAATTTAAGATGGAAAGAAGAGAGCTTGTTATGGTCTGATAGACCAAGAAGATGAAAGAAGTCCAAAAGGTGGACTGATATACCAAGATGATGAAAGGCTTCCAGAAGGTTTCAGTTGGGATAAGTATGATCCTAACAGAACTTGGGAAAAAACAACATTTGTTGCTCGAATCCTTGAAGACTCAATCTCAGGAGAAGAATCAGTCAAATCTAAGAATCGTCCTAGAAGACAACCGATCTTTAAGTCTTCAGGAAGTGATGAAGATACTGATGATGAAGAAGAGTATATTAATACAGCTAGAAAAAATTTGGATTCTTATAGTTTTAATTTGTTTTTTGCAGATAAAATCGAGATGTTGAAAGAGAAAAGGGCTGCTAGACTGAAGAGAGAATTAGAAGCAAGAAGGATTGTTGAAGAGGAAATTGAAGCAAGAAGGATTGCTGAAGAAAAGGCAAAAGCTAAAGAAGAACCAACACAGAAGGTCGAGGTTGAAGAAAATGAAGTGAAAATAGAATTTGATAAAGAACCAGTTGTGTTTGAGAAGGTGGTGGAGAAAATTGTTGAGAAAATTGTCGAAGTTGAAAAAGTTGTCGAAGTTGAAAAAATTGTTGAGGTAGAAAAGATTGTAGAGGTTGAAAAACCTTGTGCAAAGTGTTTAGTACCTTGCAAAGGTTGTGCTGAGAAAGACATGAAGTTGGCTGAATTGGAGAAACTCAAAGAAAACTTACTGCACAATGTGAGGAGTATAAAAGAGTCATATGATCTCCTAAGCAGCAAAGTGAACATTTACAAAGGAGCTTGTGATGAAGATATTCAGATGAAAGATCTTCTAAAAGCAACAGTTCTTCAAAAGCAAAGAGCAATCAACGGATATATTGAGATGAATGCTGAGCTGAAACAAGAATTGGCAGCAATGAAGATTGAAACTGAAAGAGTGAACAATTTACCCCGAAGTTATCAAAGTTCAGAGTATGTTATTGATCGCATCTATCCTGCCGTTGCAGCTCATAAGTTTACAGATGAAGAAGAAAATTCTGGTAAGAAAACTGGTTTGAAGTATAACAGAGTTCCAAATCCAATGTGGGATGGCTATACCCCCCGAGACTTTGAAAAGGTGGCTGAAGCACTCAATCCAAATCTGAAATCCGATTTTATCAATGGATTACCAGATGATATTGATGTTACCTTCACAGCGTCTGACACTGATCATGAGTCCGAGTTAATTAAGAAAGTGGTCGATCAGGTGTTGGATAAAGATGAAGAGTCAATGTCAGAGTCTAAATCTGAAAAGTCGAGTTTGTCAGAAAAAAGCTCGAGATCACCGGTCAAAAGAGTTTACAATAAAGATTTTCTAATGTCGAAAAATAATTTGAATGACGAAACATTTAAAGTAGCTTATACTTTGAATGATTCTGACAAATTATTTTCTGATGAGGAATTTCCAATAAGAAGTGTTAAAACTGAAATGATTAATAAGGTTTTCAAATTAACAGAAATTAATATTTCTGAAATAAAAGATGTAAATCTTACTGAAAAACCTAAAAAGTACACTTCAAGAGTTCAACAAAGATTGAACAAGAAAAAAGGGTTACAGTTCTGGTTCGGATTATCGAAAGAAACCAAACCATAACAGTAATTTCAAAAAGAAAGGTTTAGGTTTTATTCCACCCGAAAATCATAAAAATAAGAAAAGTTATAAACCAAAAACTAAATTTGTTTCAGGAGGAAGTTCGGAAGAAGAGAATGAGAAACTGTTCTGGAGACAGTCAAACAAAGAGTTTCTCGCTGAGAAGAAAAAGAATGTGATGAAGGAATCTGAACAGAGGGTTGAAAGACGAACCTTTTTCAAATGTCAAGAAGTTGGACATATCGCTTGGAATTGCCCAAAGCCAACCAACACAAAACAGGGAGTTTCTTCCAACTTGAAATTAAAAGAAAAATGTGTTGAGAAAAAGGAACAACCAATAGAAAAATTCAAAGAGTTCAAAAATTCGATTTTCGAAGTTGGTGAAAGTTCGAAACATTTTTACAAAAGAAGAGCAAATTTAAACAAACAAAAATGGGTTGTTAAAAGTTCAGAGGTTAGTTCTGGCGATGAATCTGACTCGTCAAAGTCAGAGGAGCCATTTGTTGTGCAAAAAGATGAGAATTCCGTTTCAACAATGGATGATGAAAATTTTCCACCATTGTCAAACGGAAAATTGAAGTAAAAAAGTGGTAAGGTTGAGATTTCAGATCAATTCTTCTCTGATGAGAATAAATTTGATGCTGAAAAAGCTTTTAATGGTACAACATTACATATTTTTGGGAAGATGGTCGACGGGAAGGTGAACGGAGTAAAAGAGTTTTATGAATAAAAAATTGTTAAACCGAATGAAGATGGTTCACCCATGATTCCTCAGGCATGGGTGAGATTTTTTAAGAAGTAAAAACCTGACTTGGCGGAGCTCCCAAGTTGGTAATCGTTGAGCATAAATCGGTATCATTCTTGAAAAATGTTTGTGTGAAAAATTTCAAGTGTTAGATTTTTCAAGTGGTTGAAAAGAAAGAACAATGTGATGAAACCACAAGTTTGTGAAATGACAAACAAAACTAATTTTCCGGAAAAACCATTTTGATTAAAACAAACTTAAGTGTTTTGAAATCATTATGGAAAAATAGTTTGTTGTCAGGGGGAGTTCTGATTGTTTACGCCAAGTGAATGGAGATTTGAAGCAATTCACATCAGTTTGTCAGTTTATTTGTACAGTTTATTATTTTTCAAATTTTCCCAGAAAATAAAAAATTGAAACATAGTTTTTATTTTAGGGGGAGAAAAAAATTAAAATTTTGAAAATTTGAAAAATCCAAAAACATGATAAAATTAAAAAGCTAAAAACATCGAAAAATTCAAAACGAGTTTTGTTGTGAAAAAGAGGAAATGATAGTACATCAGTAGACAATCACAGCATGCTAAAAAATTGGAAAGTCAAAAGGGCATAATGGTCAACATTTAAGCATATAACGGAAACATGTAAATGAATAGGATAACTAAGGATCCAAGTTGTATAACCTCAGAGGGTTACACCAACCTATAACATGGTCCTAAAGGAATCCTAAGGCATATCTAAACTAAGCCTAATCGGGTCAGAACTGAAAGTCAAAGAAAAAGTCAACTTTTGCGACTTTCGGTTCCGAACCGAGCATATACTTAGAATTGTCGGGTTGAATCATGCTTAGGCATGTTCAGTTAATATTTACCAAGTTATTAAAGTGAGAAAACAGATTTTATGGCTTCTATATTAATAGTTATGAATTTTATTTAAAACTAACCCGTTTGACTTTTATTTGACCCGACAATTTAACTAAGCACACGTGGTAATTAGGAGGTGCCCTTTTGAGGGTTTAACACCTACCCAATTACGGTCACGTAGCCATGTTTTATGCGAACAATGGCTCAACCGTTTAAAAGTCAAAGCGTTTATCGAAAACGCTTGACTTTTTGGTTTAAAACGCTAAATAATTAAACTAAGCATGAAAGGATACTTACAAGAGGTCCTATGGACTGAAGGAGGTTCTCAAGAAGCTTAAGATCCTCCAAGAATTCAGAGAACAAGCAGAAAGGAATGAAGGTGCAATGAAAACCCAAAATCAAAGGGGTATTTATAGGATTTAGAGGACCGTTAGGATCGTTTCTCGATAAACTTGATTAAATTTGGACCATACACATATTACCCATTGTTTTTGGTAATCTATGGGTGCCCACAACAGCCCCTAGATTGTTAATTGTGAGTATGAAAAACCAGATTTCATCAAAACCAGAAACCAGAACAGTTTTCTGCATCTGTAAAGGTCTCGCGGCCCGCGTGGGATACCTGCAAGGGCTACGCGGCCCGCCTGCACTCCTGGTCCAGCTCACAGTTTCCAGAATGTGCAGTATCAGCCCCTGAACTGTGTTAAATGGCTTTTCTGACGCGTATAAGGCCCGTTAACCTCACCTCAAGGCTCCACCATGATTCCCACACATAGGGGACATGAAACATGCTTGAAAACATGCCGGATGTCGGTTCGTTTGGTCGTACGATCACGTTGTTCGTCTAATTACGAAGAAACACGAACGGACGCGAAAAACGGTCCAAATCACGCGACGAGTGGAATTTTATCAAGCCAAACACTAAAATAAAATATTTTAGTGCTTACATAAATTTTTGGGTGCCCGGGTATATTCAGAATGTGAGATATGCGCGAAAGTGCAAACTTGTGCACTTTTTGACACTTTTAGTCCCTGCACGACTTAAAAGTTTATTTTTGCGCATCAAACACATCTAAGCCTATATCTAAGATATATAAAGAATAAATAGGGTATGTTTAAATCATGGTCATATTCCGTAAGGTCCGTTACCATACGAATCGACCTACTTTTGCAGTTTGACGCAATTAGTCCTTTAATCGCACAAAGTGGCGCGAAATGTCGTTTACTGACATCCAAGCCTTCCATGGCCCATAATGGGCGTTCCCAATTATATACTTAAATATTACTACGCTCCCGTTCACTTAAATGGTCACCGAATGGCGTAGATTCAAAAGTTGACGCTTTAGGTCCCTCTATTGCGCAAACTTGCGCATCTCATCATTTAATAGCATTGAAGACTTATCTAATCCATATTAGGCATTCTTGAAAGTATTATTAAACATCACGATGCTTCGGGTTCGCTAAAAGGTCATTCAGAGGTATAATTAAACATATTGACACTTTTAGCCCCTCTAACTTGCAAAGTTGCGCGTAACTTTACTTATAGGCATAAAAACCTTAAACGGCCATTATTTGGCATTCCCGAGAGCATAATCAAATATCATGAAGCTCCCGGTTTGTTAAAAGGTCACTCAGAGGTAAGAATTAACATGTTGACGCTTTTAACCCTTCATTGTGCAAACTTTCAATTAATTACGCAAACGGCTACACTCGATCAACAAGTGGCTCATTTGTGAATATAAATACCGTACGAGGTTATTTAGAAACTTATTTTAGGTATGCTAACACTTCCAGTCCTTTCATAATCAAAGTTTTCGATTTTTTGAAAAATTAGTCCCTTAAATTCTATGTTTGACTTCATTAGGGTTTATTACACGTGTCAATACATTATTGGACGTGATTTTACGAGGTGTTACATCCTCACCCCGTTAAAAGAAATCTCGACCTCGAGATTTTTTAAAATGCTGGAAGTACTTTTTGTCGCATAATGGACTTAACTTCTATAGCATATCTGGAGCCTTTTCAAGCTCCCCAGTTGCCCTCTATAATAGGTACATGTATCCTTTTTGGAGCTTCTTAACCTGTCGATCCTTAATCGACACAGGTTTCTCATCATATCATAAATCTGCATATCATTATGTGATAATGCTTCTTCGACTTATTGGTGAAACACATCCTTAATCGTTAGTGTGTAATGCATTGCGAGTTCCGCCAAGCTCCTTAAGTAGGTTTTAGCTTATAAGCTAATTGGTCTTGATACATTCGATTTCCTCGAATGATTCTATATATTCAGAGCTTAACTAGCCTGATAATTAACAAGTTGGCACACCCTTCCAGGGTAATATCTTTTGTTGAACCTTATTTCTTAACAAGAACTTAGGAGGGTTGCTACTTTCATTAATCCTTGATTTTCTTCCGAATACTGGAATCTTACAGATGATTATGGATTCGCATGATCTTATTCGTTGTTTCCAAGGCAACTTTCAGATCCTGATAATTGGACTTACCAATCTTTTGTCTAACAAAAATGTTTAACATTCCATCTATGCAAGGTCTCCAAAGAAGCAGCCTTGATACTTATATGACAACTATTATAGAAAGGATTATTTTAAGGTGAGATGGTTATTCCCACCACTGCTTAAAACTAATTTTAAGGAATAGTTAATCCTTGCCGCTAGTCGAACAAATCGACGATCCTGGGCAGCTGATGGAAATTCTTAATTGTTGCCTAATTAGGGTTGCGGTAATCATTGCATAAGCAAAATAAACCGTCTTTCTTAATTAACTATACAGAATTCTCAGAATAATGAATTAGGCTATATATATGAATCCTTTATTTTAAAACTCACTTAATCAGGGTTTCAATTCTTCCAATGATGGTACTAGCCGTCTAGGAGATTTCATAATAATATAGCCCTAAATGGGATATAAATCTTAACTCTACTTGCCTTTCATGAGGTAAACAGGGTAGTCCTAGGAGAAGATAAACAAGATACAAGGAGGTTGCAGAGATTTTTCAAATCTCAGGCTCCAGTTCATCCATCATTGCTTGTGTAAAATAAGTGACACATTTGTGTTACGAGTCTACGAATTCCTTAATCGAAGACCTTTACTTTGACAATTCCATTCTGGATATCTTCTTTGAATACCATTAGCTGACTTTAGTACCATATGACCATCAGAATATCTTTGTGGTCCCATGCATTAAACCTCCATACTGATCAGGCATGGAAGCAATCTATGGAACATATTAAGATACACCAATCCTCATATGGCGTTTTTATCGTACCATCTGGTATTCGTAACCGATAGAGATTAAAGAGATATCAACTATATATGCTAACGCACTTCCTCTAGAGAGAGGATACTTCTAAAATTCTACGACTGAAGGTTTCTGACAGAAACAGAAGAAATGGTTCTTACGATTTCTCCTGTAAGTTTTATCTTACACTTAATATCTGGGGTTCTTACGGAAAAATTTCTAAAAGTTTGCTAAGCTTATGGTCTTATGAGAGACTTAGCAGCACCTGAAACCAAACGTAACTCCTAGCAATAAAATTACGATAAGGGATTTATCTGGTGTCATTAATGTGAGCTGCCTCTAATCCTTCATCAGGAGGTTTAAACGCCTCCATTCTTAATCCTTTTAAACTTAGCTGCGAAATCTTTGACAAATTTTAGGGCAGTCTTAGCTTTGACTGGTTATTTCTTAATCTATATAACGTGAGTAGCTGAGGTAGATCCATAATGGATTTATAATGAGCAGGCTTTGAAACTTTAATGTTCCCTCTTATTGCCGCTGCTAACCACCAATAATTATTGCATTAAGCTTAGATTTTGGGTAAACTGAATAGGGCACTATCTCAGCCAATGAATTAAAATTTACAACATATTGTCGACAGTCTAGAACTTTTTGGGAGTCATAAAATTCTTATTCCATCTTTTTTTTCCATTTCGTGAAGCGGATAATAGGTTTTTCTAATAAGGTCCTTAAAACTTGGACCATCCCATAATGTATAAGAGGATCTTTCTTGTGGACTTCATTAATGTCCTCACTAATTAAGGGTATTGCCATCGAATGACTGTGATGCATACCTCACCGTGTCTTTTCCAGCATAACCGCTGATACACCTAATGGTTTCTACTTCATTCAACAATTCCCTGCAATCGATGGCCCCTTTTAACTATTGAAGTCTCTTGACTTCCAAGAGACGAAGTACTTTTAAGTACATCCTAAAAGGAACGGGCTCCTTGCCATATATGATTTTGTTGAGTTTATTCTTTGCATTTGAAGTATGAATATGGCTCTTCCCATGAGCAGCGACATGTGTTTTAAAGCGAGCAGCATTCGACTTTTTGAACTTTTTCATGACTTTTCTCATAGCCTTCCTAATAGCTGTGTTAATTACAGTTTTGGAGATTAACTCCATTAACATTGATGTTCACATTTGATACACCATTAACATTTTTCGCCTCTCTAGCATTGCGACTGTTGTTTGTCTCTTCTGAGTTTTCCATACTCGAAGCTTTGGTATTAAACTCTGAATTCAACAAGTGCTTAGGCGATCCGTACCATGTGTCTCCTTGAATTGCCAAAAGGCTCACCATAAGGAGTCTTGATAATTACTTGCTTCTTATCACACATCATATGGGCTTGGTTACAAGACGACCAATCCATTCTTATCACCATATCGAGTCCTTCTATTTTAATGGAAACAGGGACAGCGGAAAAGAATGATTCCTAATGGATATAAAACATCCATCTAATATCGCTGAAGTAATCCCTGAGGTACCATCGGCCAATTCTACTTCATACTTAACGCTTAGAGTTTTTAACAGGCAGATTTAATAATTTACAAAATCCATTGTCTATGAAAGACTTATCTGCACCTGGATCAAATAATACTCTAGCATAAACGTCATTGATCAGGAAAGTACATGTTGTGACGTTGTTATCTTGAACGGCCTCTTGAGCATTCATTTGAGAGTCCTCAGCTTTGGTCTTCTTAGCCTCTCCAGGCTTCTTGGTTTTATTTGGGCAATTAGTTTTGATGTGCCCTTTTTCATTGCAACCATAGCAGGTCACATCTTCCAACTCCATGCAATCCAAGGTCTTATGCCCCTTGGACTTGCAGATTCCACAAGGTAAAGGCTGGGATTCAAATCTGCATTTCCCGAGGTGGTATTTCCTACAGGTTTTGCATCTGGTCTTTTCACCTGACTGCTGGTTGTCCTTCAAGTCCTTGCATCCATGGGTCTTGTGATCCACCTCTTTACAGATGACACATCCCCTGGTCTGCTCATAGAAACATTTTCCGAAGTGCTTCTTCCCGCAGATTTTACATTTGGGTTTTGCCTCCTTTGGCTTGGACTAGTTATAGTTTGAACTGGTCTTACCCTTTTTGTAACCCTTATTTGGGGTATTATCACACTTTCGCTTATGATCCTTTAATACACGGTCCACGGCTTTGTTTACGGCTGTATCTAACATAGCCTGTAACTCGGTGCCCGTTAAGTTCAGTCTTGCATCATCATTCTGATCAACTGGATGATTGTGAGCTTCAGAGGAGTCAGCCATGGTGAAGCTTTGAAGGCTACAAACCAAGTAGTAATAATTTGCTTAATTTATATTGAATTGTCGAACTTGATGATTAAATAGCCATGGTGCAAATAAACCATATAGGCCAGAAGATAGTATTAATTTATTTGATTATGTTTTGCCTAGGTTTTTAAATAATCCATCTTTGGCGTTTAAACGGAATATGATCCTTCATATTTATTAGACAGGGGACATAAATCACGACTGTCAATGTCGTACTGACATTTTATATAGCACAAGGGCTTGTTCCAAAGGACTTTTGATGGCACAGAGGCCTTGTCACTAGGGAAATTTTAAAACATAATCAATGATCCTTTGGGTCGGATAAATTTCATAGTTCATTGCCTTTTGGCAGGAGGTTATGAAATAAAACTATCTTTGTCATGATCACATCTTTGCCCGTAGGCATACATCTTAAATGGATGTTTTGATGTATACATCATGTTCGACGTTTATTAGCCATGATTCCTATTGATCATTTAGGCTAAATAAGGGGTTTGGAAAAATTCCTAATATAAAGATGACAAGTGTGATTTTATCGCATCACTGTTGTCGGAAGTGTTAACATGTTTTCAGATGTTAACAAGGATCTGAATCTCTTTTTAAACAGGTTTTACTATCTTAGCTAGGTCTTCAACGACATTCAAGCTAGGTTATACCTTTTAAGATTCTTTTTAATATATATACAGGCAGAAAAGGAAAGATATTTATTTTATTCGGGATTTTCATTATAATTATCCTAAATTTAATTAAAATATAACTATGGCACAAAAGGCCAAGTCACAGGGCAACTTTAAATTATAAACCATGATTTTGTAGAATCAATGTATTTAGGCTTGAACGTTGTTCATTGCCTTTTCTTGACAGGGAGTTGTAGGCTACGACTGTCTTTTGTCTTATATGACAATGAATATGGCCCGTAAGTATTACATCCCTAATGGATGCTTAATTCACAAAATAAGAAAGGATTTCGGGAGAATCCAGTATAAGGATGATTTATGTGATTTTATCGAATCACATTTGCAAGGATTGTTAACATGTTTACATATGTTAACAAGGATTTGAATCTTCTGAATAGGTTCTACCATCTTGGCCCTGTCTGAAATGACATATAGGCTAGGTTTACTTTTAAGATTCTTTTTAATATTTAACGCAGAACAATCCTAAATTAAGATGTTAATAAGGATCTGAATCTAATTGAGGAACTGCCATCTTGGCCCTGTTCTTAAAATGACACATGGGCTAGGTCTTGTCCTTTTTAGATTTTGCCATTTTATTATAATGGTAGATCTTATAAAAGGAATGTTATTTTAATTTATTTCATGTATTATATTCATATACAATGATATAAATGAAATTTAGATAAAACATTCCAATGATTTTTAAAGGAGGTACAGAATTGCCCTAAACGGGGTTTGAAATAAATAATGTTGTCCTCGAAGGGACTGAAAGATAAATATGTCCTTATAAGGACTACTAAGGAATCGATCTTCAGCAAAAGGAGTTTCTTCTTCATTTTATTTCTGAATGCTTTCTCCTTGGTTGCACGTTAATCCTAGTCGCAGTACGAAGCTCGGCCTTCCCTAGGCTTCAAATGGGGAGAATTTCCATTATGGCTTCTTTGCTTGGCGACATATTAAAAATATATAGAATTTGAAAGCAATAATTCTCCGAATAGAGACGAGAGCATTCCTATGTTAAGTCTAGACTCAGAAGGTCAAGGAATGTGCTATTGTGTCATTGAGATTAAACACAAAAAGGCTAGTGTTTAATTCACTCAATGTTGGCTCTGATACCAGCCTGTCACACCCCGATATTTCCACGTATTACCGGTGGGCCCGGTGGGGAGTATCGTGACGTAGTTGATATCATCATAGTCAAACAACACAATTTAAACGCACAGCGGAAGCAAAGGATAAATATATTACAATCCGATTCAAAAGTAATATTAAATATTACAACGGAATGTAAGATGGATCCATAGGCGGATCAAATAAAAAGGAAACATAGTTCATCAGACTTAAAATGCATCCAAGCTTGCGAGACTCTTAATGATGCTAAGGAGAGGCCAGCCTATTGCGCTTAGTACCTGCACTTAACCTTTTTTTGGGAAAATACGTCAGTTTACACTGGTAAATACAATTAACTGACTCATTTTGAAAAGGTTTAGAAAAATTGATTTGAATGCACAAGGCACAAAACATTTTATAACTTGGGATAATTATTTATATATAAACTTGTAAAAGAATTACATGTTCGTTATACGTTTATTAGCCCGGATTGACACCGGGTTAAAGATTAATAGACACACCACATGATATAGTCCCGCGGCGAGTTATTCCCGAAACCGGCGGTTATACCTTATTATTTATATATGCACTGTCGGTGTACGCTTACACCTCGTGCTTAGGTCATGGCCATTTCATAAAATGATGCCAAGGATATCCGGGACATGGTCATTAACCCCCCAAAGGCTTTAAGCAAACAAAACAATTTAAACGGGTCATTTCAATAATTTAACCTTCATACGATTAAAGATTCAATGCCCGACCAAGCGGTATTTTATATACCGTACCCCAAGCCCGTATAAGGTAAAATAAGTTAAAAGTATTTACCTGAGCAAATTTATATAATTTATCCCAGCCGTATACCACCGAGCAAGTACAGATAGCTTTTACTAGGCTCCTAAATCTGGAACGAAGGTTTTTAATAACCTATTAGATTCCTAACGGGTCTTAATTAAGCCTATGCTTAGACCGGTTAGTTTTAAAAGAATATACGGTTCAAAACGCTTGATTAAGCGAGAACCAGAGTAGAATGTGGTTTAAACCCGACAAGCTTGTATACTTGTGTAACAAGGGTAAACTAAACACATTCTGGATTTTGAGATAAAAATGATAAGGTTTAACCCGTTTCGGCTAATTTATGCAAACTAGTTACCTAAGTCGACCCGAACGCGAAAAGTGCGTAACGGGTACCCAAAAGAGTCATGAACAGGTTTCCTAAGTTAATATGCCTTAAATATGTTGTGATATCAATAGGATACCTTCCATTATGCCCAAAACGAATTTAAACTCAAATTATGCCCCGTAGGGGTATTTTGGTCATTTAAAATGTTATAAAAGAGGTTTAATATAAATCTGAGTTTCAGGTCTGATTTAATCAGTAAAAATACTTAATTTAATAAGTTATATCAGTAGGGTATTACATATATGTGAATTTTATCATTTATAACCAAACTATGCACCGAAGGGACATTTTGGTAATTTCACATAAGGTTTAAAGGTCAAATTTGGAAATCTGGGTTTAAAACTTTTTCTTACTGTTAAAGTATAAAATTTTACATAAAATATTAGTAGGTATCAAGTCATATATATTTAAAATAGTTTTAATACATACTATGCGCTTAAAACGCGTAAAAAGGCGGTTTTAAGCGATTTCCGGGTTTTTAAGGAAAAGCTGATATTTTTATCATTCCAGAAAGCTTAAAATGTTTTATTTATCTTATAAAATCAGTAGCAAAAGGGTTTGGGGTCAAAATGTTTTGTAAAACTCAATTTATAAGCCAAAAGAGCAAAACGGGCAATTATCGAATCAAGCCTAGAACCAGTGGCGGACATAAGGCTTACCGGGGGGGCAACCTCCGCTACGGATTGGCGCGGAAAAATTTGGAAAAGTTAGTGTAAATTTTGGAAAAATTTAACGTTTTTTCGATTTCGTTACAGCTTATTTATAAAACGTTACGGCTTAGTTTCGTTTCTAGATCCGCCACTGCCTAGAACCCTATGTTATGCTCAGCCTAAAAATAAATAAAAATCTTTAAAAATCCCAAAATATTATTTTATATCAGTAGGTAAAAATTTTGGTATCAAAAATTGGGTTTAGATAGGATATATGCTAATTATGTCGTTTAATTAATAAAAAGCTTTTCATTTACGCTAATGAGCATAACTCCTAATCTAGACCTCAAACTGATGTCAAATTTTAGGGACAAATTTATAAATCAGTAATAAAGATTATTGTCCTCTCATATTTTCAAAATTCTTGTTTTAGGGTCAAAAGGGCATAATGGTCAACATTTAAGCATATAACGGAAACATGTAAATGAATAGGATAACTAAGGATCCAAGTTGTATAACCTCAGAGGGTTACACCAACCTATAACATGGTCCTAAAGGAATCCTAAGGCATATCTAAACTAATCCTAATCGGGTCAGAACTGAAAGTCAAAGCAAAAGTCAACTTTAGCGACTTTCGGTTCCGAACCGAGCCTATACTTAGAATTGTCGGGTTGAATCATGCTTAGGCATGTTCAACTAATATTTACCAAGTTATTAAAGTGAGAAAACTGATTTTATGGCTTCTATATTAATAGTTATGAATTTTATTTAAAACTAACCCGTTTGACTTTTATTTGACCTGACAATTTAACTAAGCACACGTGGTAATTAGGAGGTGCCCTTTTGAGGGTTTAACACCTACCCAATTACGGTCACGTAGCCATGTTTTATGCGAACAATGGCTCAACCGTTTAAAAGTCAAAGCGTTTATCAAAAACGCTTGACTTTTTGGTTTAAAACGCTAAATAATTAAACTAAGCATGAAAGGATACTTACAAGAGGTCCTATGGACTGAAGGAGGTTCTCAAGAAGCTCAAGATCCTCCAAGAATTCAGAGAACAAGCAGAAAGGAATGAAGGTGCAATGAAAACCCAAAATCAAAGGGGTATTTATAGGATTTAGAGGATCGTTAGGATCATTCCTCGATAAACGTGATTAAATCTGGACCATACACATATTATCCACTGTTTTTGGTAATCTATGGGTGCCCACAACAGCCCCTAGATTGTTAATTGTGAGTATGAAAAACCAGATTTCATCAAAACCAGCAACCAGAACAGTTTTCTGCATCTGTACAGGTCTCGCAGCCCGCGTGGGATACCTGCAAGGGCTACGCGGCCCGCCTGTACTCCTGGTCCAGCTCACACTTTCCAGAATGTGCAGTATCAGCCCCTGAACTATGTTAAATGGATTTTCTGACGCGTATAAGGCCCGTTAACCTCACCTCAAGGCTCCACCATGATGCCCACACATAGGGGACATGAAACATGCTTGAAAACATGTCGGATGTCGGTTCGTTTGGTCGTACGGTCACGTTGTTCGTCTAATTACGACGAAACACGAACGGACGTGAAAAACGATCCAAATCACGCGACGAGTGGAATTTTATCAAGCCAAACACTAAAATAAAATATTTTAGTGCTTGCATAAATTTTTGGGTGCCCGGGTATATTCAGAATGTGAGATATGCGCGAAAGTGCAAACTTGTGCACTTTTTGACACTTTTAGTCCCTGCACGACTTAAAAGTTTATTTTTGCGCATCAAACACCTCTAAGTCTATATCTAAGCTATATAAAGAATACATAGGGTATGTTTAACTCATGGTCATATTCCAGAAGGTCCGTTACCATACGAATCGACCTACTTTTGCAGTTTGACGCAATTAGTCCTTTAATCGCACAAAGTGGCGCGAAATGTCGTTTACTGACATCCAAGCCTTCCATGGCCCATAATGGGAATTCCCAAACATATAATTAAATATTACTATGCTCCCGTTAACTTAAATGATCACCGAATGGCGTAGATTCAAAAGTTGACGCTTTAGGTCCCTCTATTGCGCAAACTTGCGCATCTCATCATTTAATAGCATTGAAGACTTATCTAATCCATATTTGGCATTCTTGAAAGTATTATTAAACATCACGATGCTTCGGGTTCGCTAAAAGGTCATTCAGAGGTATAATTAAACATATTGACACTTTTAGCCCCTCTAACTTGCAAAGTTGCGCGTAACTTTACTTATAGGCATAAAAACCTTAGACGGCCATTATTTGGCATTCCCGAGAGCATAATCAAATATCATGAAGCTCCCGGTTTGTTAAAAGGTCACTCAGAGGTAAGAATTAACATGTTGACGCTTTTAACCCTTCATTGCGCAAACTTTCAATTAATTACGCAAACGGCTACACTCGATCAACAAGTGGCTCATTTGTGAATATAAATACCGTACGAGGTTATTTAGAAACTTATTTTAGGTATGCTAACACTTCCAGTCCTTTCATAATCAAAGTTTTCGATTTTTCGAAAAATTAGTCCCTTAAATTCTATGTTTGACTTCATTAGGGTTTATTACACGTGTCAATACATTATTGGACGTGATTTTACGAGGTGTTACAATTGTCTCCGAGATATAAACATAAATATCAAATGCTTACTTATCTCGTGGGGAACATTTCTCGGATATATGGGTAACCCCCGAAATCTTGTTTGAAAGATTTTCTATTTCTGACATACTAGGTTTTGTACGTGGTGATATCTGAGGTATTATACCGGGACTTCTGATTTTGCGGGAGCAATAGACTAGTCCTCGTATAATACTCTGCATAGCTTTAATCATAAAGCCTACCCTCAGCATAAAAAATGATAAACATTGAAAAATGCTAATTATGTGGTGTTGAAGAAAAGATCCCCAAACGGGACATACCTTAAAGTCGAGCCATCATCTCTTTGTCTGAACAGAAGTTCTAACATGAGCTCTCATGGTCTCGCATTACCCGTTTACAGATATCATTAGTGTACATTCACCTGTAAGACTGAATATAGGAGTCTGGATACGGGAGTATATTCAGAGGTGGGACATGCGAATAAGTTTAAGTCTATTAAAACACTAATTCTTGTATCTCGAAACAATTGAACTTTGTGTGAAAATTTAAGTGGATCAGTATACTGACAATCTAAGTGAATCGTTTAGAAATTAAAGTGTTTAAAGCTCAACGGTGTTAGTGATTTGTCTCATAAACTGATATGATCCTCTTACACAAACTCACAAACATTATTTTCTGTAAATATTTCTTTACTGTTTTTCATTAAAGAAAAAATCCAAAAAGAATGTGTTTTAGCAGAAATTTTTGAAAAATCAAAAAGATTTTATTTCATCTTATTTTCGACAACTGATGTTGAAAAGCTGATTTTCAAAATTCCGAGTGCTAAACATGATGAACAACAACAGGTTTGGGAGAGTTTGTTTGAAAAGAGAAATGATTTTGAAATGATTAAATGGTTTCAAATTAATGAAATGTCAAATTTGAATATTTCGAATACGAGTAGTAAGCAGAGATTCTAAATTTGTTAAATCTTAATAATTGTGAAATTCATTTTTGGGTAGAGATTTGTGCAGATCCCCGTGTCTAAGCCTAAGCAGAGTTTGAGCCAGGACACGATTCTAGAACGAGAGCTATATCAGACTGCGATCCCGGAACAACTTAAGGGGGAGTCTGTTAGCAAAGGGGAGTCTGAAGACAGTAGAGCCAGTTTCGAATCCTACCGTCTAAGCCAGCTGATAATGTTGAGGAGAGTAAGAGAGAGATAGAAGAGAAGATAGAGATTGAAGGATGCTTATAGTGTCAGATACTTTGGAAAGAGCGTGAAGACTGATCAAGACTGAAGACTCGACGTATTGAAGACTCGTACTGAAGACTCGTCAACATCCAAGGGGGAGTTTGTTGGTGCATACGTCTGTCGACTTCGTCTTGTATCGAGTCTTGTAATAGAATTGTTAGATCAAGTCACGTAGTTCGAGAAAAACAGAAATCAGGTCAGAACAAGCCAGTTCACACGAACTGACCAGTTCGTGCGAACTGGGTTTACCAGTTCGTGCGAACTGGAAGTGCTAGTTCATGCGAAGTGGCTCATCTATAAATAGGAGAGCTGTGATTTCATTTGTAAGGTTGGTGATTCCGGTAGCGAAGCTCTGTCGAAGTGTCGAACAAGTTGTAATCGATTTCAAATCAATCTAATCGACAATTAAAGTGAATCCTAGTGTTAAACAAGCTGCAATGAAGATCGAATCATTGAATTCCGCCTTTGGTTTGATCTAGAACTCTTCTGATCGATTCAACGATCCTACAGCGTTTAATCAATCGGAGTGTCTTAGATTTTGCACCCAAGAAACCCTAATTTGTGCCCTGGTAGTTGACGCACGGAGGAGTCCACCTCATCTCCGACAGCCACCGACACCACCAACGAAAACCACCATCTTCGACAGATTTAGGATATTTTGGAATGCAAAAACAACCATCTCATCCTACTTACCTTCCTTGTCAACCCAGCCAAACCAAACCCTACCTTAAAACCTTCAACCGCCAACCAACTTTGTTCCTCCCTTACTTTCTTTGCCGACCCAACTTACAGATCTTGTTCTTTGATTTTGTGGTCGTATGTGGTTAATATAGTGAAAAGGTGTGGGTGGATGGTTGTGGTGCAGCTATGGTGGTGATAGTGCCGGAGTTGTGTGGGTGGCCAGGAGGGAGAGGTGTGAGATAAAGATGATGGGATTTGATTTTTTTTTTTTTTTGGGGGGGGGGGAGCTATAGAAACACAGAGAGAGAGAGAGAGTTGTGAAAGAGGGGTTTCATAAAAGAGAAAGAATGTGTGAAAGAACATATGCCCTTATATGAGGTTCATGTGACCTCATTTAACCTTTAAATTTAACATGGTTGGTGATAAAGAATGAAAGGTGTAATGAGTTTGTCAAATAAAAGATTGTGAGTGTAACCATTAAAGTTAAAGGGCACCTATTGCAACCCGCTACAGACATAAAGGACGAAAAATGTAATTTACTCTAAAAAATATAGCAATACCGCACTCAAATTAAAGAAAATAAAATACTTGTTTTATGGTATAAGTTTAAAAAAAATATATCAACGTATAAAAAGGTTATGAAATTCAAAAACCATGGAGGGGGGGAGGGGGGGTTGGTTTAAAAGTCAATATTTCAAAAGGTTGATATCATATGTTTTAAAAGTTGTAATTCTCTAGATCAAGTGGTGAAAGACTTGCATTTTTCTTGGGAGATGCATGTTCAACTCCAACTTGGTGCAGAGCGAGACACTAGTGGGCAATGATAGAAGACCCAGGGAAACCTGAGTTCGATCCTTGAGCCAAACGAGTTTTACCGGTAATTTTATCGTCGTGCCTACGGGCGGGTGGGTGGGTTACCGGGTTTTCCCCGGAATTGGTGGTGGACTCGGGTTACTCTCAGAGTACTCCGTTTGGTCAAGTAGGTGTCCCAAGAGTGCTCGAAATAGATTCTGTTGGCCGTTAAAAAAAATTAACCTATTAAAATTATGTAAAAAAAATTATTAATTATTTAAAAGTTAGTAATTATTTTGTGTGTCCTTTCTTATGTATTATATAATATAGTATAGATATAAGTAAGTCAATGGTTGTTAAACATCACCTACAAAACATTAAATAAATGACAGCAGCATCTACATCAAATTCAATACAGAAACACATTAACTTTTTCCACAGAAGGTTTCAGATGGAAGTATGGAACACTGAATAAAGAAAACAACAGTAAATTCTCTCACTCTCTACACACATATGTATGTGTATGTATATAATTATACATATCCTAGAGTGTGTCACAGGCTCATTAAACATGGACTGAAAAGGCTACAACTTAAACCATGCCACCATTAGTTCTAACTTGGATGAATTCAAGACAAGGAACAAAATGATAACAGAAAAAACTTAAATCTACCACTAAACACTAAAAGAAAAACAGATATGAAAATTCAACTGAAAAATATGAAAATTTACTTATAACTAATTAATTGTGAAGAGGGTTTGGGCCTGTGTGAACTAATCTTTTATCTTGATCATACAAATTATTATCACCTTCTCCGGCTTGTCGTTGTCGGCTTGGCGCTGTTGCATGGAGCTGTGGTGATGCAGTTTTAAAGAATACAGCTTTCCCGCCGAAAGGTAACGAATCATGGTGGCGATGGACGGCTGAAGAAGGTGGTAGATGGGTGACAATTAGGATTACCCATATGAGAATAAGTTGCATTCTTGGATTTGAATAAGTTGTGTTTCTTTTGGATCTTGTTGCTCCACGTGAGAGATACTGGGCCATTTCGGTGAATGCTTGTAGCATAGCAATAGCAAGTGGCAGTATGTAGTGTAATGAACCTCGCCTTGTATGCATAGTACACGTAACACGTGAAAGTGAGATCTTTGACTTGCAAGATGAAAAAGGGAACCGAGTGTCTTATTATTGAATTACAAGACAAAATATTGAAGGTGTGTGGTGGACCGGTGGTAGTGAAGGTGGTGGGGGGGTGATATGGGGTATAAATATAGAGGTTTCTGTATTGTTCTTGTTTCTTCCCCTTATGTTACGGGTCTAGTCACATGATATTGGACTTTAGTAGCTTCGATTGTTTTGATTTTTAATGTGGCGGGGATTCGTTAGTTAAATTTCATATTAGATGAAAGACAAATGTTTCTTACATGACTGCGAGTCATTGTGTAAAATATATAAAATAATAACTAAGTCGATCTCTGACCCGTGCGTTGCAACAAACCTATCAAGTGGGGAAAAACAGAAACGCTACGACGGGTCAGTCAAACGGGAAAAAATAGAAGAACAAACGTTGAACCCTACATGCACGTTGCAGCGTGTTAACGCGAAAAATTTAGAACGAAACCTTAAATGGAAAACTTGCGAAAGATGAAAAATATAAAGGACTAAATTTGAAAATAAAAAATTGTTAGATATTAAATTGCAAAAGATGAAAAGTTTGGTGTTAAAAGTAAAAATCAAAGGAGTTAAATTGTAAAAATGAAAAGTTTTGAATTAAAAGTGAAAAATCAAATTAATCAAATTAATCAAATGAGTTAAATTACCAAAAGATTGAAACTTTAGACTTAAATTGCCAAAGATCGAAACTCTATAATTAAAAAGGAAAAATTTATTTTTTTAAACTCCCAAAGCCAAAAATACAACTTACCATAATAAGCAAATATATGTTGCCTATTTGTATTTATAGTTTTATAATAATGTAAGTTTTTCTAACTATAAATGGATTGAAAATAATGTGATACTTAGGCCGGAGGGTGTGGAGGGCGCCACCCTGCCAACTCACTATCTATAGCGCCTGAGGGGCGCCACCTCCCATACCGTCAACTTTAAAGGGGGGCGCCATGGTGGCATCGCCAGCATGGTAATGAAGATGAATTGGCCGGATCGAGGTGGGTTGGTCAAATGTTACCGTTGGGTAACGTTAAAATCTAAAAAAAAAGTTTTTTTTTTAATTTAAATATAAATACAAACATATCCCAAATTAAAACACACACCAATCACAAACTAAAACACACACCAATCACAAAAAAAAACACATAAATTCTACCCAATCATTTTTAAGAATGTCATCTGATTCTTCGAGCTCTTCATTCGGGTGTTCTTGACGATATGATTATCGCAATTACGCAGAAGACGATTAGTTATTTGCGAGAAGAAGCTCAATCCTCTACATCGCGTACCAGACAGCCGATTCTAGAATGAGATCGGTTAGGTGCTCATGAACGTCTAATGCAAGATTATTTTTGTGAAAATCCGTTGTACAAGAATGTTCAGTTTAAGCGTAGGATTCGTATGAGCCGTCGTTTTTTCCTTAAAATTTCTAATGATCTTGCGGGCGAATTCGCTATTTTCACACAAAGAGAAAGTGCTAGTCACAAAGTTGGTTTCTCTGGAATACAAAAGTGTACAGCAGCAATTAGGCAACTAGCATACGGCACGGCAAGTGGTGCGTGGGATGAATACTTAAGGATGTCGTCAAAAATGTGTCGTGATTCTCTTGAAAATTTTTGTGAAGGTAATTTGTATTCTTATTGTTATTATCAATATTTTTTTAGTTTACAGAATACTATTTTTATTCTTACTCTTATTATTTTTTAAATTTACATTGTTATTATTTTTAATTTATATTGTTATTATTTTTAATTTACGTTGTTATTATTTTTTATTAACGCTATTTTACTAGGTGTTATCTTTCTGTACGGGAGACGATATTTGAGAATGTCAACCGCTGCCGACGTTCCACTTTTATACGAGGCCCATCAGCGGATACACGGGTTTCCTGGGATGTTGGGTAGTCTTGATTGCACGTACTGGGATTGGGCGGCATGTCCAACCGCTTGGAAATGGCAACACTATCGTGGTGACCACGATGGTCCTACCCTAATATTACAGGCGGTCGCATCTCAAGATTTATGGATTTGGCATGCGTACTTTGGCATGGCCGGTGTGAACAATGACATCGCAGTTTTAATGTCTTCGAATCTTTTCGACGATGTCATAGATGGTGTTGCACTAGATACTTAATTCTATGCAAACGACGTGGAATATAAGTATGGGTACTATCTCACAGACGGTATTTATCCTGAGTGGACGACGTTGGTAAAAACTCTTTCGTGTCCAAATGACGAAAAAAAATTGTATTTCAAGAAAAAAAAAACAAGAGTCAGCAAGAAAAGATATCGAGCGGGCTTTCGGTGTATTAAAAAATAGATGGTCTATCATCGCCTAGCCGTCAAGGATGCTTGAAAAAAGTAAAATGAGAAATGTCATGTATACGAGCATCATTTTGCATAACATGATATTGGAGGACTCGGGTAGAGCGTTTTGTGGAGAAAGTTATGATGAAAGTAACCAACCGACGAACCCACTACTAACATACGTTGAAAAAGAAGTTATCCGATCGAAGATACGTGACAGGAACACACACCATAACCTTCGAGCTGATCTGACCGAGCACCTATGGTTTTATCGTGAACAAGGAGGAGACGACGAAGACGACGAGTGACTTTGTATTTTTTTAAGAGTTAATTACTATTTTCGTCCCTGAGGTTTGTCAAAAATAACGGTTTCAGTCCATTAGTTTAAAAATTGCGATTTCAGTCCATTAGTTTCATTTTCGTAACCATTTCAGTCCACTAACTTAACTCCATCCATTTATTTTGTTAACTTTTGGGTGAAATTACCAAATTACCCCTGCTAACTTAACAAATTGTAATAAAAAAATTCTAAAAATCAAAAAAATTCCAAAAAATTCAAAAAAAATCAAAAAAATTCAAAAAATTCAAAAAACCGTTTCGACCCGCACCGTTTCGACGCGAACCGTTTCGACGCGAACCGTTTCGAGCCGAACCGTTTCGACGCTAACCGTTTCGACGCGTACCGTTTCGACCCGTACCGTTTCGACCCGTACCGTTTCGACCCGTACCGTTTCGACCCGTACCGTTTCGACCCGTACCGTTTCGACCCGTACCGTTTCGAGCCGAACCGTTTTGCGGCGAACCGTTTCGGCGCGAACCGTTTCGACCCGTACCGTTTCGAGCCGAACCGTTTCGACGCGAACCGTTTCGACCCGTACCGTTTCGACGCGAACCGTTTCGACGCGAACCGTTTCGACCCGTACCGTTTCGAGCTGAACCGTTTCGACGCGAACCGTTTCGACGCTAACCGTTTCGACCCGTACCGTTTCGACGCGAACCGTTTCGACCCGTACCGGTACGGCTCGAAACGGTTCGCGTCGAAACGGTACGGGTCGAAACGGTTCGCGTCGAAACGGTACGGGTCGAAACGGTTCGCGTCGAAACGGTTCGGCTCGAAACGGTACGGGTCGAAACGGTTCGCGTCGAAACGGTACGGGTCGAAACGGTTCGCGTCGAAACGGTTCGCGTCGAAACGGTTCGCGTCGAAACGGTTCGGCTCGAAACGGTACGGGTCGAAACGGTACGGGTCGAAACGGTTCGCGTCGAAACGGTTCGGCTCGAAACGGTACGGGTCGAAACGGTACGGGTCGAAACGGTTCGCGTCGAAACGGTTCGGCTCGAAACGGTACGGGTCGAAACGGTTCGCGTTGAAACGGTTCGCGTCGAAACGGTTCGCGTCGAAACGGTTCAGCTCGAAACGGTTCGGGTTCGAAACATTTAATGAAACATTTTGGATTTTTTAGAATTTTTTTGGATTTTTTAGAATTTTTATGATTTTTTAAAATTTTTTTGATTTTTAGATTTTTTTGAATTTTTTGGAATTTTTTTGATTTTTTTGAATTTTTTGGAATGTTTTTTATTTTTAGATTTTTTAGAATTTTTTTATTACAATTTGTTAAGTTAGCAGGGGTAATTTGGTAATTTCACCCAAAAGTTAACAAAATAAATGGATGGAGTTAAGTTAGTGGACTGAAATGGTTACGAAAATGAAACTAATGGACTGAAATCGCAATTTTTAAACTAATGGACTGAAACCGTTATTTTTGACAAATCTCAGGGACGAAAATAGTAATTAACTCTTTTTTTAATTTTAATTAGTACATTGTATTTTTTTTATTTAAATTATGGAATTTTATTTTTATTATTTAAATTATGACATTTTATTTTTATTATTTAAATTATGAGTTATAAATTAATATATCAAAGTTAAATAATGTTTAAATTTAAATAAAAATAATAATTATGTAAGGATGACAGGGGCTTTATCACACACCCTGCAAGTTAAGGGAATGCGTGATAAAGCCTCCTGGCTGACATGGATCTGACGTGACGCTGACGTGGCCTAATAAAGCCTCTAGGAGCTTTATCCCACACCCTCCAACCTTAAACGACATACACGATTACGTGTATAATAGAGTTAAATGCTTGGTTGGTCCCTGTGGTTTCCAAAAATTGCAGACTTGGTCCTAGTGGTTTACTAATTACACGCGTGGTCCCAAAACTTGTCAAAAACGCACTCGGTTGGTCCCCAGCCCTAACATCAGTTAAATTTCTCAGTTAACTATGTGTGAAATGACTATATTACCCCTGAAAGCCTAATCATCTTCTTCAACCTCTTACCCCTGAAAGCCCTAATCATCTTCTTCAACCTCTAACACCACCGCCGACAAACCCCTGATTTTCAGTAATTGACAGCAATCTAGGATTTCCAATTCCGTGATAAATCTTGAACCTGGTCTCAATGAAGACATCATACAATCAATTCCCCAATTATTTCCTTAAATCCCAAGACCTTGAACACTATAAAACCCAACCCACTTCATCTCTGTTTTACCCCCCACTCTTGTTCGATACCTCAACCTCTCAACCACACTCGTCGGAGAAGCCGTAACCCACCGCCGCCGCTGCTGCGAAAGATCGTCGTCACCGGAGAAGACGACCGGAATCCGAAACTTCACTGTTTTGGTATACGATTCTCGTTCCTGTTAATATTTTGATTTCATTTGTGACTTTTAAACAAATAAAAACGAGTTTCTGATTTACAATTGACGTTTGTATTCTTATAGCCAATCAAACGGCAGTGAAAGATACAAGGTTCGTAGAATAGTTATTGATATCTATGATGGGCTGTGGATGAAGGATGAAAGGAGATCATGGACCGAAGCTGCAGTGATTGTGGAAGGAGTAAGTGTGGTGTTAGAGGTGGGTTTTAGGGGTAAGAGGTTGAAGAAGATGATTAGGCTTTCAGGGGTAATATAGTCATTTCACACATAGTTAATTGAGAAATTTAACTGATGTTAGGGCTGGGGACCAACCGAGTGCATTTTTGACAAGTTTTGGGACCACGCGTGTAATTAGTAAACCACTAGGACCAAGTCTGCAATTTTTGGAAACCACAGGGACCAACCAAGGATTTAACTCTGTATAATATTTCAGTGAAACAAAAATGTCCTTTTCAAGATGAAATATGAAACATGCCTAGCTACATTATAAGAATCTAAATAAAAATAATACAAAATACATTATTATTATTATTATTATTATTATTAGATATATTGGCTCACATAAATAAAAACAAGTGGATATTAAGGAATAACTTGTATTATAACGTCTATTCACTCATATAATTGAGTATTGCATTTTTTATCCGATAGGAGCTCGTTGTTTTATTTTTTGTTATTGGGGTTGTGAATGAGGTCGTTCATTATTAGATTACCCCACCGAGCACAGGTAGTTGTGCCCGTATTGATTTAATCGATCCAAAACTCATTTGTTTTGTTTTAGGTCGAGCATTCCTTACAAAACATTTCTCTCATTCATTGCTCGTAGAAATTTGCCTAAAGTGTTGTACGTATGTTGTTACGTCATAAACTATTTAAAATTCATGGTTATTTTTATGTAAGTTTACATAAATAAAAACAAATAAATGGAAGTTAAGATATAATTGACTTGTATGATGGTATTTTATTTTACATTATAAAAAAATAAAATCCGTTATAAGTTTACAAGTCGAATTAACCCATTCTCAAGAATGTTAAGATATAATTTACTTGAACGATGTTAAGAAATAATTTAGCTTACTATTTGAGCTAAAAAACCAAAACCAGACTATAAACATTTGTACAAAGGCCCTAAGATTTCTATTTCACCTTGGACTCCTAAATTGGTTAAGCTGCCTATGGAAAATAAATAATAACCTTTGATTGTTGTATTTAATTTTTATTTAAAACAATTGTTTTATATAGTGAATGCATATGTGACTAAAAGAGAGAATTATAATGTTTATATGTTTTTGTGTAATTTTGTTACACCACCTGTACTGGGACAAATATAAAACTAGTTCTCAATGTTAAAGAAATTTTGTTTACAAGAATGCCATAAGAACCACGCGATTCATTTAACTTTACAACACAAGTCAATTTGCTACAATATCGTCATACTAATGAACTTTGCTTATATAAATAAGTCTCTATTTTGTTGAGTCCAATTTACTTGTTGTACAGAGTTTTCGAAATCTCATGAACGACCCTATTTACCCACAAACTGTTTCAGTTAGTGTGAGAGCAGTTGTATGTTTAAATTATTAAAGAAATAATAAAAAAGACAATATCTGTGTGACCATCACAAAAATGTTCCAGTTTGTTAATTTGTCACTACTTGAAGCCGCTTATTCGTAGCTAGTATGTCGGTAATTCTTTAGACCATTGGGTATGGGCTTCGGCACAGGGCCGTCCCCCCTCCTTTAGGCCAGTCGCACACCGCCCCCTAGGGCATGCGTCGGAAATCAGACGGTGGAGACGGGGCAATGGCGGGCCCCCCATTTGACTTCTCTCTCCTCCTATATATATATATATATATATATATATATTATTAATGGTGAGGTAGTCTTGGCTAGTCCCCACACCCTTGGGTAGTCCCCCAAGAGGATGCTCCTCCTCTCGTGATGACGTGACGCCTACGTGGCGGTTAGTCTCCAAGAGACTATCTAAACCATACCCACCGGTCTTAGTGTTTCATTCTTAGAATTAAATGAACCACAAGATCTAATTTATACATTTGTTATTAGATTTAAATAACCTTAATTTTCACCAATTAGCTTATTTTCTTGTGACACTTCCAAATTAACTGAACTATAATTCGGTTTTTTGCTGATGTGACATCTGACATGGCATTTTTTTTGCTGAGGTGTCATTTGTCATGGCATTTTTTTTGCTGACGTGGCATCATATATGGCACTTTTTTCTGACATGGCATATGACGTGGCTTTTTTGGCTGGCGTGGTGTCTAATGTGGCACTTATTTAGTAACGTGACATCTAACATCAGTTAACTCGTTAGGATTCAGTTAGTTTTCGAGTGTCAGAAGAAAATAAGTTGAAAGTTGGGAGTGTTGTGGTACAAATCAAAAGTTGGAAGTGCTACGGACAATTGATGAAAGTGGAGGTTATTTAAATCTAGAGTAAATTGCCATTTTAGTCCCTGAGTTTTGTCCAAATTTGCCATTTTGATCCAAATAGTTTTTTTTTTGCATGTGGGTCCCTGACTTTTCACTTTTATTGCCATTTTGATCCAAACCACTAAAAATGTTTGGATCAAAATGGCAAATTTGGACAAAACTCAGGGACTAAAATGGCAATTTGGACAAAACTCAGGGACTAAAATGGCAGTAAAGTGAAAAGTCAGGGACCCAGATGCAAAAAAAAAACTATTTGGATCAAAATGGCAAATTTGGACAAAACTCAGGGACTAAAATGGCAATTTACTCTTTAAATCTATTATATATATATATATATATATATATATATATATATATAGGGAGCCGCTAAAATGAGAGCCACTCCCAGTTGTAAGAACCGTGAGAACCACTTTCCACCAATCATATTCAGACAACAAAAGGGGTAATTTGGTCATTTACTCTATATGTCAATTCTCTCTCTCTCTGTCACATTTATTATAACCAGCTTTTTATTCCTCTAATCTCTCTCATCTAACAAAACCCACAGATCTCTTTCTCTCTCTAACTTAAGCACAACTCCATAGATCCTTCACCCTCAAATCTCTCTCTCTCTAACAAAACCCACCAGCCACCACCGTCAGGATCCACCACCAGCAACCCCAAATTTCTCGTTTTTGTCATGTTGGCTCAATCAGGGGGTCATTTTTTAGTGATGTTTCTTCACCCCCACTTTCTCGATTCCAAAGTTATCGCCGGCCACCCCCAACTGCGGTGGCGGCTCGGGATGCCGGTGGCCCAAAACAGAGGCGGAAGGCGGCGGTGGGGCGGTGGTTTGGTGGGAGTTCGGCAGAGGGGGAAGGCGGTGGTGGTTTGTGGGTTTTGATCTGTTTTGATTTGTGGGTTTTGATCTGTTGAATCTGGGTTTTGAATATTTTGATTTGTGGGTTTTGATCTGTTGAATCTTGGCCTGTGTTCTTGATCTGTTGAATTTTTGGTATGTGTTCTTTCTTTTTCTGGGTTTTGAATGTTTGAATCGGTTGAATCTTTTGGCCTGTGTTCTTGATCTATGGGTTTTGAATGTTTGATATGTGGGTTGAATGATGTTCATGTTCCTTGTGGGTTTGAATCTGGGTTTAAATCGGCTGTGAATGTTGAATCTGGGTTTTGAATCGGCTATGAATGTTGAATCTGGGTTTTGAATCTGGGTTTGAATGTTGAATCTGGGTTTTTAATTTTGTTGAATCTGGGTTTAAATCGGCTGTGATGATGCAAAAAAAAAAACTGACGATGGCGCGGCAAGGATGGCGGAGGGTAGGGTTTTGAACCTGCAACCCCACTTTGCAGCCTCTGATTATCGGAAAATCTGAGCCAAAACTTCGTTTTTTTTTCTAGAATCCACTCGTTCTTTTGATTTTTGTTTGTTGGGTTTTTTTTATTTTTTATTTTAGGCGTCGATGATGATAACAATATATCTGAGACGCTTCACCGAGTTTGCGATTTCTGGGTGCGTTCGTTTTTGCGTAAAAAAGTTTGTTGTAAAAAAAAAATTAAACCGTAAACTTTTTGACGTAAACCGTAAACTTTTAAACGTAAAACGTAAAAAGTTTAGGTAAAACGTAAAAACGTAAATTTTTTTTTACCAAAACGTAAAAAACGTTAACGTAAAAAACCTGAATTTAAAAATGTTAACCTAAAAAACGTTAACATAAAAAACCGGCGCGTAAAACGTAAAGACGTAAAAAACGTTAACGTAAAAAAACCGGCGCGTAAAACGTAAAAAAATGTTAACGTAAAAAACCGGCGCGTAAAACGTAAATAACGTTAACGTAAAAATGGCCCGTAAAACGTAAAAAAACGTTAACGTAAAAAACCGACGCGTAAAACGTAAAAAACCGGGGCGTAAAACGTAAAAAACCGACGCGTAAAACGTAAAATAACGTTAACGTAAATGACCGGCGCGTAAAACGTAAAAAAACGCTAACGTAAAAAACCGGGGCGTAAAACGTAAAAACGGCGCGTTGAAAAAACGTCGCGTGAAAAAGCCGGGCCTAAAAACGGCGCGTCAAATAACGAGGCGTGAAAAGGCCGGGCGTAAAAACGTAAAACGTTAAACGTAAAAATCTGTAAATAAAAATATGAATTTGAAAATGTTTAATAAAAAAACTAAGTTTAAAAAATAAAAATCTAATATAATAATACCAAAAAGTAATAAAAAACAATAAAGGCAAAAAGACAAAATAGTGTAATTTTACTTAAATACCCTTTTGGATTAAAATATAAAAGACATAATAAGACAAAAAATACTTAATATTATTTTTTAATACTTTTAATCTCATCCATCCATCTACTTGATCTAATGGCTAGAAAGTGCTTCTCGCGGTTCTTACAACTGGAGGTGGTTCTCATTCTAGCGGTCCCCTATATATATATATATATATATATATATATATATATATATATATATATATATAGGTACGGGATCAGGAGAAAACGCCCTAAAGTGTGAGAACGCATCCTGATGGAACACGTGGCGCGGGATGTAATCAGGGTCTAAGGGGTTTCTTTTGTCTTTTCAATATTCTTTTTTTCCCAAGTTCGTGTGTCACATGCTACTTCATTTTTGGCGTCTAAGATAATTTTGGCGTTAACTAGATTCATTAATTACTTGGCGTTTTACTGTTTTTTGGATCTGTCTCGTTGAATTAATTTTTTTTGTGACATATAGTTAATTTTTTTGCCATTATGGCGTTTCCCAGGTCACTTTTTTGGCGTTCGTGGCGTTTGTTAATAATTGATTACCATTGATTAATATTTTTATAAGATTACAATAATACGAAATTAAAATAAACTAATAGTCTTCTGTGTATGGGATTGCATCAGAGTTGTACCCATTGCTTTGTTCCTCACTTTCTTCAGATTCATCATCATCAAGTTTTAGATTGGCGTATAACGCCATCATCTCGTCTCTTATTTGCCGCAACCTATACTTGAATATCATTGCAACCCTGGATTTTGTACCGCTCGAAGGTGCTAAATCACAAAGTTGTTCAAGCAGATGTTGCCTCTCTATCTTCAACATTTCTTCCATCGGCAATGAATATTTCATCCCGTGTTGATAAGTCACTTCAACCGTTCCTGCTTCTTCATGCACCACCCAACTGCTAACTTTTGATAGAGTAGTATCGTCAATATCATCATCATCATCATCATCATCATCTTCTTCTTCTTATGCCTGAAATTTTCTCTCCAATCTTCTTATTACCATTCGAGTTCTTTCACAATCGTTGGCCCTTGGAACCCCAAGGGCCAGAATATCCCTCTGAACCCCTTCAGACATACCAAGTATGGCTTTGATTGTCCTTACCTTCACCCTTCTCCTATCAGAGAACTTTAGGATGAACCGTCTCTCCGACCTTTCAAACTTCCATGCAATAACCTTAGACATTTTTTTAGTTTTTGGCGTTTTGGACAATATGTGGCGTTTTAGACAATGTTTGGCGTGTTGAGTTATGTTCTCATGGTCTACTTTTATGATGACTTTTTTCCCGCGTATCTAAAATGCGGTCTCATGGTCTACACATTATCTAAAACGCCACGTATTGTCCAAAACGCCATAAAACTTAAACAAATGGTCAAGGTTATTGCATGGAGGTTTGAAAGGTCGGAGAGACGTTTCATCCTAAAATTCTCTGATAGAAGAAAGGTGAAGATCAGGACAATCAAAGCCATACTTAGTATGGATGAAGGAGTTCAGAGGGATATTCTGGCCCTTGGGGTTCCAATGGCCAGCGATTGTGAAAGAACTCGAACGGTAATAAGAAGATTGGAGAGAAAATTTCCAGCAGAAGAAGAAGAAGAAGATGATGATGATGATGATGATGATGATGATGATGATGATGAAATTGACGATACTCCTCTACCAACAGTTAGCAGTTGGGTGGTGCATGAAGAAGCAGGAACGGTTGAAGTGAATTGTCAATAGAGGGAATGTTGAAGACAGAGAGACTATATATCCTTGAACAACTCTGTGATTTAGCACATTCGAGCGATGCAAGATCCAGGGTTGCAATGATATTTAAGTATAGGCTGCGGCAAAAAAGAGACGAGATGATGGTGTTATACGCCGATCTAAAATATGATGATGATGAATCTGAAAAAATTGAGGAACAAAGCGATGGGTACAACTCTGATGTAATCTCATACACAGACGACAATTAGTTTATTTTGATTTCGTCTTATTGTAATCTTATGAAATATTAATGAATGGTAATGAATTATTAACAACGCCATGAACGCCAAAAAAATTGACATGGGAAACTCCATAACGCCAAAAAAAATTATCTATGTGACACAAAAACAATTAATTCAACGAGACAAATAAAAAAAACAGTACAACGCCAATTAGTTAATGAATCTAATTAACGCCAACATAATCTTAGACGCCAAAAATGAAGTAGCGTGTGACACACGAAATTGGGAAAAAATAAGATTAAAAAGACAAAACAAGCCCCTCGCTCCCTGATTATATCTAGCGCCACGTGTTTCATCAGGATGCGTTGTCACCGTTCTCACACTTTAGGGCGTTTTCTCCTGATCCCATTTCTATCTATCTATCTATCTATGTATGTATGTATGTATGTATGTATGTATGTATATGATAGGAATATTATCATAATTTAATAATATATGGTAGGGTTCGACTACAAAGTTCAAACCCTTAAAAACTGTGAAACGTTTATGTATACATTCTGTTTTAAATTTTAGGTATGATTTTTTAAATTCTTTTGGAATACTATTATATAGAATAACACCAAATGTAACAATTCAAAACACAATGAAATTTATTCTATGAATAAAATTTAAAACACAAGATGTCTAGAATACATTTTATTGTGTTTTGAATTGTTATGTTTGGTGTTATTTTATAGAGAAAAATGCATGAATAGTCCATGTGGTTTGCGCAGATTTCACATATAGTCCATACGCTTCTAAAATTACAGTTATAATCACAAACTTTTGCACACTTGTTCTTGGATAGTCCCTGAAACGGGTGAAGGTTAGTTTTTTAGTTAAGTGGGTGTGAAATGATCTAAATACCCTTATTGTTAATTAAATAACTAAAAAGTTAAATGACATATAATTAATATTTAAAAAATTATGTGGTACATACCACCCACCCACCCTCTCCATCTTCCCAATCTTCACAGCCTCCATCTTTCACCACCATCTCACCCCACCAGAAAACGGCAACACCTCACCCTTCTACCATCATCTTCAACCTCATCCACCACTGCCACCATCACCCTCCACTTCGTCCCCCCAAACCCTCCAATGCTATATCGGAACCCTATTTATACCGGTCTAAACCGTACCAGGATAATAAATTGTAGCCACTTCAACCGGTACCACTGACCGGTTTGAACCGGTATATAAAACATTGAAAACAAACATTTTTTTTGAGAATTTCAGATTTATTTAAATCAATAAAAAAGCGAGACTAAGGGGCTGTTTGGTAGCCTCTGAATGGTCATTAAGAGGCTACCTCTTAATGGAGCCATTAAGAATTTTACCAATGAGAATGTAGAAGAATGTGACATGTGATGATTTACCATTCAGATGTTACCTCTTAACCATTCAGACTTGAGGTTACCTCTTATTCATTCAGAGGTTTTAAACCATTAAGAGGTAGCATCTGAATGGTCATTAAGAGGCTACCAAACAGCCCCTAAGCCTCAACCGACGACTAGAACTTTTTCTACAGTTAACCGGCGGCTATATTGACTATTTTGAATAAGATAAAAAAAATCTCTATTTTGGAAAAGTCAAAATAAAAAATGTATTTTGGTAATTTTTCATTTGAAAAAAAAAAACTTTAACCCTCAAATAAAGCCATGAAGAAAGTTAAACTAACGTCTAAACACTTGGTACACATTTTAGCTGGTCTAGAAACGTTTATCGAACATTTCGCCATTTTCCAAAGTCCCATTTTGATAAAATCACGAAATCTCACATCAATTATCTATGTAACAAGAGTAAATTGCATTTTAGTCCCTGAGTTTTGTCCAAATTTGCCAGTTTAGTCCAAATAGTTTTTTTTTGTGCATCTGGGTCCCTGACTTATAAATTTTGTTGCCATTTTGATCACAATGCCTAACTCCATCCAAAAACCCAGTTTGTAACAGGGGTATTTTGGGGATTTCCTTAAAAAATGTTTTCAGTTGCCATTTTGATCCAATTCCAAAAAATCAAAAAAATTTCAAAAAATCAAAAAAATTCCAAAAAAAATCTAAAAATAAAAAAAATTCTAAAAAATCATAAAAATTCTAAAAAATCCAAAAAAATCTAAAAATCAAAAAAATTCTAAAAAATCATAAAAATTCTAAAAAATCAAAAAAATTCTAAAAAATCCAAAAATCATTAAATGTTTCGGCACGAACCGTTTCGACGCGAACCGTTTCGACCCGTACCGTTTCGACAGGAACCGTTTCGACCCGTACCGTTTCGAACCCGAACCGTTTCGAACCGTACCATTTCGACCCGTACCGTTTCGACCCGTACCGTTTCGAACCCGAACCGTTTCGAACCGTACCGTTTCGACACGAACCGTTTCGAACCGTACCGTTTCGAACCCGAACCGTTTCGAAACCGTACCGTATCGAACCCGAACCGTTTCGACGCGAACCGTTTCGACGCGAACCCGTTTCGAACCCGAAACGGTTCGCATCGAAATGGTACGGGTCGAAACGGTACGGGTCGAAACGGTTCGGGTTCGAAACGGTACGGGTCGAACCGTTTCGGGTCGAAACGGTTCGGCTCGAAACGGTTCGGGTTCGAAACGGTACGGGTCGAAACGGTTCGTGTCGAAACGGTTCTGCTCGAAACGGTTCGCGTCAAAACGGTTCGGTTCGATACAGTACGGTATCGAAACGGTACGGTTCGAAACGCTTCGCGTCGAAACGGTTCGGCTCGAAACGGTTCGGGTTCGAAACGGTACGGGTCGAAACGGTACGGTTCGATACGGTACGGGTTCGAAACGATTCGCGTCGAAACGGTTCGGTTCGATACGGTACGGGTCGAAACGGTTCGATTCGAAACGGTACGGGTCGAAACGGTTCGTGCCGAAACATTTAATGATTTTTGGATTTTTTAGAATTTTTTTGATTTTTAGATTTTTTGAATTTTTTGGAAATTTTTTGATTTTTTGGAATTGGATCAAAATGGCAACTGAAAAACATTAGTGATTAAGACAAACTGTTACAAACTGGGTTTTTAGATGGAGTTAGGCATTGTGATCAAAATGGCAACAAAATGTAAAAGTCAGGGACCCAGATGCACAAAAAAAACTATTTGGACTAAACTGGCAAATTTAGACAAAACTCAGGGACTAAAATGACAATTTACTCATGTAACAATATACAAGTCTATGTTTTTTTTTTGAACGGTGACTTTTAATGAGTGACCCATTGTCACTGAACCCCGTCATATAGACGGTTTCCCCCAGCCAAGATCTGCCGACGATGTTCTATCGGGCCCCGTACGGTATCAGACTTGGATGACGTTCCCCCGGAAACCGTACTGCCTCCACACGAGTTGCCTCGCTGGAGTAACAGCCGGGTGAAAACCGGGGTGACGCTCAGGATCAAACCCTCCTCGGTGGGTTTTTCACCATCATTGCGCACGGGTGTCCCTACCCCCTTTCGCCACAAGCGGGAGTCGAACCGGTGACCTCTAGGAGGACAAACCGGCCCAACACCACTGGGCTATGAGGGCGGGTACATATACAAGTCTATGTAACAACTAACAATAACACAAATTTTTTTTTATTTAAAAAAAATTTCATTAGAAATCATCTCCGACCTAAACGGGCAAAACGCTAAACAATAACAAAAATCAAAGATAAACAACATGGGTGTTTTAGAAAAAACAACCCTGCCACGTGGCACCTGACAGACACTGTTTGGTGGGCCCACATGTGTGTATACACTAGTCAACATATGTTCTAGACTTTCCACTTTCCCCCACCTTTTCCAAATTTTCTTTTCTACCTCACTCAACCACCATGGATCCCACCACCGTTCCGCCACCGTACACACCACCCCAATCGCCACCACCGTACACACCACCTCAGTCGCCACCACCGCAAAACCCTCACACCCCCGCCGGTGCAGTAATCGAAGCCGATCAGTTTCCAAAAGGCGAGCCCAGTGGTAGCCGGAACATGAAAAACTTCAAAGCACTTGTGTTTAAGCTCGCCGGACGATTTTCACCTGCTAATCAACGCCTCATTGACCGGAGATTTGATGATATTGTTCCTGATGAGCTTCTTGTTCCCGATCACCCGCCTTATGATGATGTAAGTTGTTTAATTTTGTATTGATGATGATACTTAAATGCAATTGTTATGATGATGTTGCATTGTATTGTTAACTTAAATGCATGATGTGTTGAATATGATAATGTTGATGTTGAACTTGAATCTGACATTAAGTATCTCAAGTGATAGTTAATCATTGATGTGTGTAGAAATATCATTAGCAATAACATTTGGGGGAAATGTATTAGGAGGAAGGGAAGAATAGATAAGATCGAATCTACGGAAATTGTCGTATTGATACCTGATTAAACCGTTGGTAGAGTCTTACCTCGACCGGTTGGATAAAGGGAAACATGACAGAAAGGGACTAAATGTAATGAGCATAACTTGGGTTTAGAGTGGAGTTATGAGGCCGTAACTAGCGGACGGAAATGTCTTGACGAGCCAGATCGTTTGGCCAATGGTCATAGGCGGTTTGGCTCAAGTGCTAGACCTAAATTTCATCAATTAGGGTTTTGGTTTTGTCACTTGGCCTTAAATGGAATCCTTACAAGTTAATTTGTAAGTTCGAAACGTGCGCATCCTTGATTAGCATAAGACCATGCGAAATGGGCATTATAGAGGAGTGAAGGGGCTTGATAACGCCGCCCCCTGAGGGTTCTAGGGGCATAAAGGAGGGGCGTGTCTAGTATAACGCCAAATGAAGAGAAAAAAATTGGAAAGTAATGATTGAAAGGAAATTAAGGGGCGTTACCATTACATAATTTTTTAAGGGGCGTCATGATGCTGATGTGGCAGAAAATGCCCCTTAGGAGGCATTAACCATTACAGATGGTCTAAGTTCTTCAAAAATTATACACATCAAATAACTTGGGCAATCTTTAATCCTTTCCTTCCCTTTCTTTTTTGCCTCAAATGTGTGAGTCCTTGATTAACATAATTTAGTCATTTATTTATAGTCTTAGTTTCAATCAGTACTAGTTACTTTGTAATTTCGAAAATTTGGCAAACCTGCTAAATTTAGAACTCTCTACAAAAATGACACTTCATGTATTGTTTATGGCTTTCGATTATCATATCAATCTTTTGAGAATTCCTCTCTGTTTTATTTTCTCGCTTCCGCTCTGTGTCACATATGTACCATTCTTCCTTATACATGTATTCTTTGATTGTTTGTATAGATGATATTAACAACCCTTTGGGAGTTGAAAGCAGAAGGTGGTTCTAGTGAGGAAGACATTTCACACTTCATTGAAAAGGAATACCATGAATTACCATGGGCACATGCTACCATACTAAATCATCATCTTAGAGATCTTTGCATGAAAGGCAAGATTACGATGACACACGACAAATACTATTTGCGTTGTTTGCCAATCAATAAGCCCGAATCTAGTCCTAGTCCTTGCTCAAGCCCCCTGTCAAGCTCTTGTTCTAGCTCGTCGGCAAGCATTTACACTAGCCCTAGCTCTAGCCCATCCAGCTCTAGCCCATCCAGCTCTAGCATGAGCTGGGGTGGTTCTAAAAAAAGACGAAAGAAAAAGAATATCAAGAGAAGAAAGGGTAAGATCGTTCAGGTGAGTCGTAGGGATAGTGGCCGGCAAAGGAGCAGAGGCAGGGGCAGGGGTAGGGGCGGAGGTAGGGAACTCGGGCAGCCGCGTAATGCTAAGGGTCGTAACTTAGAAGAACCTGAACAGGGAACTGAAGATCAAAATGAAGTTACAAGCATGGAGGTTGAAGATAATTCAAATAAAGACGGAGATCTTCCTGATGTAATTACAAAGGTTAGTGAAGAAGAAAATCTGCCATGTGTACAAAATAATAAAGAGCAGTCTCAACCACAGAAAAAGTATAATGTTACATGGATCGGTCGAAGAGCGCGAAAACTACAAGAAGACGAAATAGATTTTTTAAATGAACTGTTTGATGATGAGGTCACTGAGCAGGAAGCTGATGTCAGCGATGCTAAAGTAGATAAACATGTTGAACAACCGGAGCGGAAAGAAGCTGAAATTGATACTCTGAATGTAGAGTCTGATGATGATGTCAAAGTGCTAGAAGTTGATGTCGGCGATGCTAAAGTAGATGAACATGTTAAACAGCTGGAACCGAAGGAAGAAAAGGGGGCCACGGATATGGAAGTGGAACATAACCGACAAGAAGAAAACCAGCAGTCTGAGATTGTTGAGAGACAAACTTTAGGGGAAGAACGAGTAAAGGATGACGAAAATCTGTTTGAAGAACAAGATTCAGTGATGATACAATGTGAAGCACAAGTAACGACTGCTAGTGTGGAAGAACAACATGGTGACACATTTGACGAACAAATTCAGCCTGAAGAAAACGAAGAGGAATGTGTTGAAAAGACTGAAGAATCTGATGAGCAAGTCGATCGTTTAACTAAAGAACAAGTAGAGACAAAAGCACAATCTGCGGATCTGCATGAGGATGATGATGATGATGTCACTGAAGAACCGATTCATCCACAAGAACAATGGGTTGAAAAGGCTGAAGATTCTGATACGCAGCTCGATCGTTTAACTGAAGAACAAGAAGAGACAAAAGCACAATCTGCGTATCTGCATAATGATGATGATGTAACTGAAGAACCAATTCATCCACAAGAGCAATGTGTTGAAAAGACTGTAGAATCTGATACGCAGCTTGATCGTTTAACTGAAGAACAAGTAGAGGCAAAAGCACAATCTGCAGAATTGCATGTTGATGATGATATCACTGAAGAACCAATTCATCCACAAGAGCAGTGTGTTGAAAAGACTGTAGAATCTGATACGCAGCTCGATCGTTTAACTGAAGAACAAGTAGAGGCAAAAGCACAATCTGCAGATTTGCATGATGATGATGATGTCACTGAAGAACCAATTCATCCACAAGAGCAATGTGTTGAAAAGGCTGAAGAATCTGATAAGCAGCCTGATCGTGTAACTGAAGAACAAGAAGAGACAAAAGCACAATCTGCGTATCTGCATAATGATGATGATGTAACTGAAGAACCAATTCATCCACAAGAGCAGTGTGTTGAAAAGACTGTAGAATCTGATACGCAGCTCGATCGTTTAACTGAAGAACAAGTAGAGGCAAAAGCACAATCTGCAGATTTGCATGATGATGATGATGTCACTGAAGAACCAATTCATCCACAAGAGCAATGTGTTGAAAAGGCTGAAGAATCTGATAAGCAGCCTGATCGTGTAACTGAAGAACAAGAAGAGACAAAAGCACAATCTGCGTATCTGCATAATGATGATGATGTAACTGAAGAACCAATTCATCCACAAGAGCAGTGTGTTGAAAAGACTGTAGAATCTGATACGCAGCTCGATCGTTTAACTGAAGAACAAGTAGAGGCAAAAGCACAATCTGCAGAATTGCATGTTGATGATGATATCACTGAAGAACCAATTCATCCACAAGAGCAATGTGTTGAAAAAGCTGAAGAATCTGATAATCAGATTGATCATTTAACTAAAGAGACAAAAGCACAATCTACGGATTTGCATGATGATGATGTCATTGAAGAAGCTGTTCATCCACAAGAGCAATGTGTTGAAAAGACTGAAGAATCTCTTCAATCTTGCGAACAAGATCAGCCGAAAAATGTAGAAGCCGAGTCAGCTGAACAGGAAGAACAACAAACCGAAGTAAATCAGAAAGAAACCGAGTCAGCTGATGTCCAACAAGAACCATTTGTTGAAATGATTGAACAAAAAAATGAGTCTTGCATACACCAAACTGAAACATCTGAGAAAGATTCATCTGAAGAAAATAACAACCCGGTGAGAAAAGAAGAAAATACGACATCATCAGGTAGTACAAGTGAAGGATCCAGGCGGACATTGAGACAAGGGTTGAGATCGAGCAGCAAGAAAGAAGATGCAGCTCCAAAATCCGGTTCCAAGGTACCCATCCATTAGTGTTCTATTTCCGGTAATAATATGTCACACGGCGCTCATTAATTTTTTTTCTTATAGAAACAACCCGAGCTCTTGACACCTGTCCGTCGAAGCCTGAGGTCTAGTAAAACAATTTCAGAAGCAGCTGTAGTAACCGAGGTATGATATGCTACGAAACTGACTATGTAGTCCTTATCTTACGCTAGTTTTGACTAACTAAGATGTAATGTTTTCAATTATACAGGTTGCTGATCACTCAAAAGAGCAAGGAACACATTTGGGACGAACAAGATCCTCCAAGAGGAAAACCAAAATTGCAGAAGCAGAACAGGTGTCAAACACGCGGAAAACTAGGAGAACTGGTTTATAATTCCTAGGACTGTAAGGTAGTGTTCGTTTCACACAATGAAATGGAATCTTGAGGGAATTGGAATGTTGACTTTACTCCTTATTTTGGTGGTTTCAACAAGAAAATGTTGACTTTAATCCTTATTTTGGAATAACAACGTAAGAAAGGGAATCTACATTCTAATTCTATCCAAATTTCATTCCATTTTACAAAACAAGCACACCTAAATTACAAATCAAATTTCAATATCCGTACGAATTCCCATTCCATTAGAATCCATGAAACGAACACTACCTAAGGTAATTGATATTTAGTTATGTTGTAGAATTGCATGATGTTGTACTAAATTTCATGAGAAGATTGATCTTGTTGTAGCTAATACAGTTGATGATGTTTGTAAAGTGTTGGAGATGGGTAAACTTCAACCAGTGTATCAGTGTAGGTGTATCCACATCAATGTTATTAATATTTTGTCACATGATTATTTATAGATAGAAAGTGGATTCTAAGTGATAATTTACCTAAAATGCTTGCAAGTTTTACCATTAGATAAAATCATGGATTTAAGGTTTATAACTTATAAGGCAATAGGTTTTATACCATGGATGTGAAGGGGGTTAACTACTCATATCTCTTATCTGGACCGACCGACCGAACAATATCTTTGACCACCAGTCAATGCCATGGACAACACGCCACACCTGACGTTGCAACCAACTGCTAGGACAATACAACTGTTAGGGGCTGTTTGTTTACATTTTAATGAAGCTCTTAATGGTTCAGAACTGTTACTGATTCAGCACTTAATGGTTCAGACTGTTTGTTTCGTGAGTAAATATCTGAATGGTTCGGACTGTTTAATCGCGTAAGAGTGTATGTCATAAACCCTAACCCTAACTATCAACGTTTTCAGACCCGGACCGGTCGGGCCAGGAGTCGGAAACTTCGCCGGACCGGTTCGCTTGTTCAGACCGTTCGTGCATCAGACCGGCGGTCTGGCCGGTGACCGGCGGTTCGCCCGGAGATCCAGTGGGAGAGGTCTGGCCGGTGTGGGTGCTAGTTTTGTGTCTATACATCTCGACTGCAACTCCCATTCCGGCCACATGCTTCTCCGGCGAAATCATCATCCCAATTACAAGTAGTTCCGGTGAAAAGGTTTGCCGGACTTGAATGACGAACAGTAGAACATTTCTGATTATGATCCGTTCGTTTGTTTGAATGGCTTGTGAATTTGTTAAAGAAAAGAGGGTGAATTAATTAAAGAAAAGTTGGTCTGCAAAACTATCTTGGGAAAGGGAAAGACAAGTTGACAAAAGTCAATTTCTGAAATTTGATTTATTTGGGTTGTGTTAAATACACCCTAAAGTCAACATTTTTATACTTTTTTTACTCATAAGTCAACTTTTCAAATTTTCATAGAGTAATAAATTCTCACTATACTTCACAAGTTTTCATATATCTTTTAATTTTTTTTAAACAACTCTTTTCCCACAAATCACGAAGCAAATCATCAAATTGATTCCGTTCAAAAAAAAATCATCAAATTGTTAATTCGTGATACGACACCAAATTTTGTGCAACACCATTATATTATTTTATCCCTATTGATTAATGTCTTTTATGTTAATTAATACACTATTTGTTAAATAATACTAGTATTAAGCCCCTGCGATGCAGCGGTTGTCATAAAACTGTGTTAAGTAGTAGCAATACTATACTATTGTCAGCGACCACCAACACCGGAAAAGCTCGTAAAAACAAAATAAATAAAAACGGGAAAAAATAACGCCGAGCGAAAAGCAGACGTAAAATCTTTGAATCACGCACGCTCGTTACTGAGAAATTAAACCGAAACGTAAAACATAGAAAAAAATAACTAAGTCCATCAAGGACACAAACGGGAAAAAAATATACGAAAAAATGTTGAACCCCACACGCACGTGGCGGTGCGTTAACTCAAAAAATTTAGAACGAAACGAAAAACTTGGGAAAGATGAAAAGTATAGTGGACAAAAATTGAAAATAAAAAAGAGTTGGGATTAAATTGCAAAAGATGAAAAGACTTTGGGTTAAAAGTAAAAAAAAACAAAGGGTCTAAATTACAAAATTGAAGTTATTTATTAATTTTAGATAAAGATAAAGATAAAAATAAGTGATATCTATATATTGGTTATTAATTAAAATTAATATTAAAAGAAATTTATTAAACTAATATAAATAAAATTTATGAGTTTGAAGGAGAGAATGCCATGTGGCATTATTTGGAGTCTTTTATTATAATTTAGATTCATATATTTTTTTTTGAAAATTGACTTTCATTAACACCACCGAACCCCCGAAAACCGAGCCGGCAAAACAAACACACCAACGAAAACCAAGACAAAAGAAACGAAGAAAAAAATTACACCTACATAATTACAAATTTACACCAATTACTCCAAGATAAAGAGTGAAAAACCGATCTATGCTTGAGCCAAAAGAAAGCCGAGGATCTAATGTTACTGAAAACTTCCTCTACTTGATATCGAGATCCTGAAAAAATCACCTTGTTCCTTGCTAACCATAAACACCAACATGCAGAGTAAATAATACCTTGCAAGATAAACGAAGTTGTCCGGCCCAAGTTGCTGAATTTATGAACTTCCAACAAATCTTTTATCGTGAAGGCAAAAATAGGCGATATACGACACCATCTACTGACTTTCATCCATAACTCAGAAGCAAACTGGCAGGATAAAAATAAGTGATTCACGGATTCATCATCACTGCCGCAAAGAGGACAGGAACTAGGGGTGTAAACGAGCCGGGCCGAGCCCGAGCTCGACCATGCTCGAGCTCGGCTCGTTAGGTTTTTATGAAGCTCGAGCTCGAGCTCGGCTCGGTTCGAGCCTATTTCTTTGAGCTCGAGCTCGGCTCGCGAGTAAAACCCAAAGCTCGAGCTCGGCTCGACTCGGCTTGAACTAATTTGAGAACAACTGTAACACCTCGAAAAATTCACGTCCTATAATGTGTTGACACGTGTCATATGTTTGAACGTGTGAAAGAATGTTCTGAAAGGACTAAAGTTGACAAACATGGAAAGTATGTTAATATACGAGTTCTAAGTGTCAACAGTGAATAAATATATTGTATAATAACCCTACATGATGTTTATAACATCAAACGAATAAATCATGGATCATACGAAGCTAAAAGTGAGAAATTACAAACTACAGGGGTTAAATGTGTCAACATGTTTAAAGATATACCTCTGAGTGACCTTTTGACAAACCCGAAGCTTTGTAACGGTTAATTATGCTCACTAGAATGCACGATATAAATTTCATAAAGTTTCGTAATCGTATGAGAAAGTTATGATCAAATTCGTGTGCGAGGGGTTAAAGCGTCAACATTGAAAATTATGACTTTTCGGGTTAACCGGAAGTGTCCAGAGACTTGGAAAAGTGGGTATAAGTCCTAAAGCCCTTGTGGGTAATTATTAAGGGGTCAAATTGCAAGTATTTAGCTTAATTGACCTTTCGTGAAGCCAAGGGACAAGTTGCAAAACAACAAAAAAAATGAAAAATCTGATTTTTATGGACCAGGCGGCCCGCGTAAGGAATGTTAAAACTTGAGGCGGGCCGCGTGGGGACATCAGATGCAGAAAAACGGGCAGCAGCCTGTTTTGCGCGATTTTAACCGATCTTGCTGGTAATTATCAATCTTGGGCGACCCCTAAAATGTTTTTAGGGTACTAGGGACACATGTAAGTATGTTATGGTCAATCATAGCCTTAGTTGTCAACATTTTGTGGTAATTACAACCACTATATAAGGCCTCCATGTTTCATACATTCTCAAACTCATTTCTGATCAACTCTGGAACTTCAAAGCTGATTCCAAGCCTTCCTAATCATCCATTAGACACTTATTGAGAGCCCCAGTAGAAGTACTTGTGCTTGCTGATTAGAATATACGGCTGAGTATAAATTGCATTGCTAGCTCAGGTAAATACTTTTAACTTATTTTCCCTTATACGGGCTTGGGATACAGTATTATAAAAATACCGCTCGGTCGGGTGTAGAAACCTTTTAATCGGAGATGATTAAATTGCATAATCTCGTTTTAATCTGTATTGATTGATAACAAATAACATTGGGGGTTAATGACCGTGTCCTGGATATCCTTGGCTCATTTTAAAAAGTGAATGGCCACGACGTAATGTAACACCCTAAATTTTTCCCTTGATATTTATAATAGTTTGTACCATTTCTAGTAAATTATACTTGTTACACCCTCAGTAATTACTTGAATATAAATATACTTTTATACCAAAAGATAATAAATTATCATAAATTAAAATAAAGTATCATAAACCTTAGTCAACTAATGACTAGGTTGGAACATTCAAAAGTTGTTTAAGGTATTTGTTTACAACCCCTGTACAAGGTCTAAGTAAGATTTCACATAGCGGAAGCTTCAAAATTCGTGTTCGGTTCTTCGGAAATTGCTTGATCGTCATCCATAAACCTTGGGTACCTAAGACTACAATGTTTACACAAACGTTTATGTTAGAATGGTCAAAATGTTAATGTTTCAAAACCACGATTGAAATAAAATTTAAATCATTCAATTTAAATTTAAAATTTATGAAAGTTTGGTCCCTACCGTAACTTACGGTTCCACCGTAAGTTACGGTGGGCAATAATCATCAAATGTCCACCGTAAATCAGTAGACTCGAGCCGTAAACAATTAACCCCCACCGTAAATTACGGTACTACCGTAATTTACGGTAGTACCTGGAATTCCATGTTTACTTTTGTTCGATCATTATACCAAAACCTCAACCTTCGGATTTCAGTTTTTCCTATGATACCAATACATTAAAATCTTGTAATTTTAACATATTATTCACTAACCAATATCAAGGATCAATTTATCATACTCTAAAACATTGACCATACTTTACTCGATTATTCGACCCGTATTCGACCCGTTGGCTCGTCTAAGGAATCTTCCCATATGACGACTACCAACAAGATCCAACCAAGTTTGACCAATCCTTCAATATAGCAACATCTCTACTTAGTTCAAACCATTCTTGTTCTAAAATTCCAATACATATTATACAATCATCAAAATCACTAAATGTAACGGGTCAAGTTACATACCTTTAAAGCAAGCCTTTCATACGTGCATCCCCACCGGTTTGTCCGCTAGATGACCCGGCTTCCTTTCCTATAGAGTTCAATCACTTTATGTTTAGAACTCCTTGTTTCATATACATAACACATATTTTACCTTACATCACTATTATGCGTTTTTAACTTAACAATTAAATTTCAAGCCTTCTTTGAGGCATTTTATCAAACACTTTAAGGGCAGAATTTTATATCTTCACATTCAAGTTTATAACTTGCTAATTAGCTAACTTAATCATCAATAAAGCCCTCATATAGTATTTAACATCATATTTTTCTGAAATTATTTTCTCTAAGATCAAATTACACTAGAATAACCCTTCTTAATCCTAGTGTTCATCATCATCATGTAAAACCCACAACCCACCTTCAAGGTGCTCATGGAACTTTCTGAATTTGGTCATGATTTCTCAAATAGTTAGCTAGGTTTTATTTCTAAACACCTAATCAACTTTAATCTAACCAAATAACACACATGCAAGCATCTAATTTCAGATTTTCAAAATCATGAGAATTTCAAGTTGATAGATTTCATCAAATTTCACATACCTTAGAATCCTCTTGCAATGAGGATTACGATTCTAGGCTCAATTCTCGATTTCTACTTGGATTAACCCTTCAATTTGCGAGATTATGAGATTTTAGGGTTTTGGAGAAGTGGGTGTCGCCCCTGTGATGTTCTGGTCGACCAGAGATTTGAAGTGGAGGTTAATTTTTGTGTTTTATTTGTTTATTAAAACTAAAGTTTCAATTTTAACAACTTAAACCCCTCCACTTTGATCAACAATGATTTTAGGGAATTTTTGCTCTACTATATGGTTATTTATAGACTTTTAACTAATTAGGTTAAAATTCCTAGTTAGTAAATTCTCGTTTATTTAAACCTTACTAATTCCAGTTTAAGGTTTTACATTTTTCGAGGTGTTACAAGTCCACCCCCCTTAAAAAGGGTTTCGTCCCCGAAACCGTTATACGTACCGAATAATGTAGGGTGAAGACGTCGCATCTCCTCTTCGGACTCCCACATAGCGTCCGAACCTTTTCTATGCTCCCATTTGACCTTGACTTGGTCAATTTGTTTATTTCGTAAGTGTTTGACCTTTCTGTCTAAAATCTCCACCGGTCTTACCACATAATTCAGACTATTATCCACTTCGATATCATCGTAATGGATATAAGTCGTTTCATCTGCTAGGCACTTTCTTAATTGTGATACGTGGAACGTGCCATGGATTCCACTTACCTCCTCCGGTAATTCAAGGCGGTAAGCTACCTTGCCAACTCTCCCGATGATTTTAAATGGTCCAATAAACCTTGGGCCTAGCTTCCCCCTTTTTCTGAATCTAATAACACCTTTCCATGGAGAAACTTTTAGCATGACCCTGTCACCAACTTGGAATTCAATTGGCCTTTTCCTTTTATCAACGTACGCCTTTTGTCTGTCTTGAGCCGCTTTCAAGTGTGCCCGAACTTTATCGATCTTTTCATTTGTGGCTCGTACTATATCTTGGTGGGCGAGTTCACGTGGACCCACTTCACCCCAACAAACCGGGGTTCGACACTTCCTACCGTAAAGCATTTCGTATGGTGCCATTTTAATACTAGATTGGTAGCTGTTGTTATACGAAAACTCGACTAACGATAGGTGAACATCCCAACTACCTCCAAAATCGATTATACACGCCCGTAGCATGTCTCCCAATATTTGTATTGTTCTTTCACTTTGTCCATCCGTTTGAGGATGGTACGCAGTGCTAATGAACAATTTGGTCCCCATTTGTTCTTGGAATTCACGCCAGAATTTCGAGGTAAACCGGGTATCCCTATCGGACACGATGGACACCGGCACTCCATGACGTGCTATGATTTCATTGGTATATACTTCTGACATCTTTTCTGACGTATAAGTCTCACGAATCGGAATGAAGTGAGCACTTTTCGTCAATCTATCCACCACTACCCATATGGCATCATAACCACGATTCGTCTTAGGCAACTTGGTTAACAGGTCCATTGTAATATGTTCCCACTTCCAAACCGGAATTTCTAACGGTTGGAGTTTGCCGTATGGTTTCTGATGCTCCGCCTTGACTTGTAAACATGTCAAGCATTTTTCCACATATTTCGCCACGTCCCTCTTCATTCCGGGCCACAAATAATTTTGTTTCAAATCATTGTACATCTTGGTTGCACCCGGATGAATCGAATAACGGGATTTATGAGCTTCGTTAAGTAGGAGCGCCTTTACTCCACAAGTATGTGGGACCCATATCCTTCCGGATCGAGTCTTCAACCCATGATTCCCATCCGTCAAATCTTTCAATTGACCAATTATTCTTTCTTTCTTCCAATTATCTTCTTTTACCGCTTCTAACTGCGCCTCTCGAATACGTTCAAGTATACCCGAGGTCACCACGAGTTGCATCGACCTCACTCGTATTGGGACATAGTCCGCTTTTCGGCTTAGAGCGTCCGCTACCACGTTTGCTTTTCCGGGATGATAATGTATCTCACAGTCGTAGTCCTTCACCGTTTCTAGCCATCGCCTTTGCCGCATATTCAACTCCTTCTGATCAAAGAAGTATTTCAAGCTCTTGTGATCGGTGAATATGGTGCACTTTACCCCATACAAGTAATGTCTCCATATTTTTAATGCAAACACTACCGCTGCCAATTCGAGATCGTGCGTGGGGTATTTTCTCTCGTGCATCTTCAATTGTCTCGAGGCATAGGCTATTACCTTGCCCCGTTGCATCAACACGCAACCGAGCCCCGATAACGAAGCGTCCGAATAGACCACCATGTCTTCGACTCCGTCCGGCAATGTCAGTACCGGAGCTTGAGTTAGCCTTTCTTTTAGCGTCCGAAACGCTTTTTCTTGATCGACTCCCCAAACAAACTTTGCTTTCTTTTGGGTTAGCTTTGTTAGCGGCGATGCAATCTTGGAGAAATCTTGAATGAATCTCCTATAATATCCAGCAAGCCCCAAAAAGCTTCTAATTTCAGAAGGGTTCTTCGGGGGATTCCATTTTGACACCGCCTCTATCTTTGACGGATCCACCAAAACTCCATCGGCACTTATGACATGACCGAGAAATTGTACCTCTCGTAACCAAAAGGCACATTTAGAAAATTTTGCATAAAGCTTCTCTCGTCTAAGTGTCTCTAACACTTTTTGTAAGTGGTGTGCGTGTTCTGCTTCACTTTTCGAATACACCAAGATATCATCGATAAACACGATGACCGACTTATCCAACATTGGCTTGCAAACCCGGTTCATGAGGTCCATGAAAGCCGCGGGCGCATTTGTTAGCCCAAATGACATCACGAGAAATTCGTAATGTCCGTATCTTGTGCGGAAAGCCGTCTTCGGCACATCTTCTTCTTTGACCTTTAGTTGATGATACCCCGATCTAAGGTCAATTTTGGAAAACCAATTCGCACCTTGTAGTTGGTCGAATAAATCATCTATCCTCGGGAGCGGGTATCGGTTCTTTACCGTGAGTTTGTTTAACTCCCGGTAATCAATACACATACGCATGCTCCCGTCTTTCTTCCTCACGAACAATACCGGTGCGCCCCAAGGAGACACACTCGGCCTTATGAATCCCTTATCAAGCAGGTCTTGGATTTGGGACATCAACTCTTGTAGTTCCGACGGTGCAAGTCGGTACGGGGCTTTTGCTACAGGTTTCGCGCCCGGAATCAATTCGATCCCGAACTCTACTTCCCGTTCAGGCGGTATCCCCGGTAAATCTTCCGGAAAAACATCTTCATAATCTCGTACTATCGGTACATCTCCAATCTTTCGTGATTCTTTCTCGGTCTCATTTGCATAAATTATGAATGCCTTGCATCCTCGCTTCATGAGCTTGTGAGCTTTCAACATCGAACATACTATGGGGTTGCCTCGTTTTTCGCCATAAACGGTGACGTGTTTTCCGCTTGGAGATGTTAGCTTTATCTCTTTGCGAAAACACACGACCTTTGCATGGTATTGAGATAGCCAATCCATCCCCACAACTACTTGGAATTCTCCCATCGACATCGGGATTAGATTTATCAAATATTCTTCATCATCGATGCTCAGTTTACAATTTTCACATACATCACAAACAATAAAGCTTTTGTTATTACCTATTTCTACTTCTAAAGGCACATGTAATTTGGTTAGAACAAATGAAGGATGTCGAATAAACCCATATGAAACAAAGGATTTATTCGCACCCGTATCAAATAACACGTGTGCGGGAATTGAATTTACAGCAAATATACCTGAGACCACGTCAGGTTCAACCTTTGCTTCTGCGGCAGTTAGTTGGAAAGATTTTGCCTTTGCTTTCGGGGCTTCACCTTTCGGTTCTTGCCCATCCTTCTTTCCAACCAGTTCCGGGCATTCCGACTTCTTGTGACCCGTTCGATAACAGTTGTAACAAACCGTCACTTTCTCCGGGCATGACATAGCCATATGTCCCGTTTTCTTGCATATGGGACAAGGCTTATCCTTGTAACGACATTCGCCCTTATGATTCTTCCCACAAATTTTACAACCTGATGTACTACCTTTAGCATCTGATTTCTTTGCTGATTCATTCGTTCTTGCTTTCTTGGCAGGGCTTGGATTCACATCTTGTGCCCTTCGTTCACCCCGTTCTATACTCTTCTTCAATTCAATCTCCCTTTCCCGAGCAGCATTGACAATCTCGGTAAGGGTCTCATACTTTGAAGGGGTTATGAACTCTCTATATTCCGCGCTTAGCATGTTATGATAATAATAGACCTTTTGCTCTTCATTCGTTATCAAATCATCACAGAACTTCATCTTGTCCATAAACATCCCCGTGATCTTGTCTATGGATTCACCTTTGTGTCTGAGTTGCATGAACTCTTCCTTGATTTTATTTATGACCGCCTTGGGACTATGGTGTTTAAGAAACGGCGTCTTAAACTCCTCCCAAGTCATGGCCTTAGCTACTTCGCTTCCAATCTCCTTCTTTTTGTTATCCCACCAGTCTTTCGCTTGGCCTCTTAATTGACCCGTACCATAAGCTACGTAGTCATTTTCATCACAATGAGTTCTCTCGAATACTCCTTCAATGTCACTTAGCCATCGTTGGCACACGATTGGATCAACCTCCCCATTATATATTGGTGGTTTACAAGCCATGAATTCCTTGTATGAACAAGGCTTTCGTCCACCATGCTTTTCCTTTGTTGAATTGGAATCATCTTCCAATTTCTTGATTCTCCCTTCCACTATTGATAAAACTGTGTTTTGAATTTTATCAATAAAGCCCGACAAACTGTTTTCGATCGCCTTTCCAACCTCTTCGGCAATCACTTCTTTCATTTGTTCGGTGACTCTTGGCACCGCATTATCATTGCCTCCGTCAGCCATCTCAATTTCTGAAATGTTTACATAGATTATTAAACATTCCATTTATAACACATGTTTTACTTGTTTTGATTTAATCAAGTTCATAACTCGATTTAATCATTCTTGTTTCAATTCAATCAAGTTCGTAACTTGATTTAGTCATTCTTGTTTCAATTTAATCAAGTTCGTAACTTGATTTAGTAATTCTTGTTTCATGCATTTCTTGTTTTTGAGTGAGCTTATACACACTCTTTTCATTTTCATGCATATTTATTCATTTCTCATTCTTTACGTAATACTTAATTTATTAACAAAACAAGTTAATTCTTACCGGACAATCGATCAAGCTTGAACCGAACACTTATTGACAACCTTGAGCTCTGATTACCAACTTGTAACACCCTAAATTTTTCCCTTGATATTTATAATAGTTTGTACCATTTCTAGTAAATTATACTTGTTACACCCTCAGTAATTACTTGAATATAAATATACTTTTATACCAAAAGATAATAAATTATCATAAATTAAAATAAAGTATCATAAACCTTAGTCAACTAATGACTAGGTTGGAACATTCAAAAGTTGTTTAAGGTATTTGTTTACAACCCCTGTACAAGGTCTAAGTAAGATTTCACATAGCGGAAGCTTCAAAATTCGTGTTCGGTTCTTCGGAAATTGCTTGATCGTCATCCATAAACCTTGGGTACCTAAGACTACAATGTTTACACAAACGTTTATGTTAGAATGGTCAAAATGTTAATGTTTCAAAACCACGATTGAAATAAAATTTAAATCATTCAATTTAAATTTAAAATTTATAAAAGTTTGGTCCCTACCGTAACTTACGGTTCCACCGTAAGTTACGGTGGGCAATAATCATCAAATGTCCACCGTAAATCAGTAGACTCGAGCCGTAAACAATTAACCCCCACCGTAAATTACGGTACTACCGTAATTTACGGTAGTACCTGGAATTCCATGTTTACTTTTGTTCGATCATTATACCAAAACCTCAACCTTCGGATTTCAGTTTTTCCTATGATACCAATACATTAAAATCTTGTAATTTTAACATATTATTCACTAACCAATATCAAGGATCAATTTATCATACTCTAAAACATTGACCATACTTTACTCGATTATTCGACCCGTATTCGACCCGTTGGCTCGTCTAAGGAATCTTCCCATATGACGACTACCAACAAGATCCAACCAAGTTTGACCAATCCTTCAATATAGCAACATCTCTACTTAGTTCAAACCATTCTTGTTCTAAAATTCCAATACATATTATACAATCATCAAAATCACTAAATGTAACGGGTCAAGTTACATACCTTTAAAGCAAGCCTTTCATACGTGCATCCCCACCGGTTTGTCCGCTAGATGACCCGGCTTCCTTTCCTATAGAGTTCAATCACTTTATGTTTAGAACTCCTTGTTTCATATACATAACGCATATTTTACCTTACATCACTATTATGCGTTTTTAACTTAACAATTAAATTTCAAGCCTTCTTTGAGGCATTTTATCAAACACTTTAAGGGCAGAATTTTATATCTTCACATTCAAGTTTATAACTTGCTAATTAGCTAACTTAATCATCAATAAAGCCCTCATATAGTATTTAACATCATATTTTTCTGAAATTATTTTCTCTAAGATCAAATTACACTAGAATAACCCTTCTTAATCCTAGTGTTCATCATCATCATGTAAAACCCACAACCCACCTTCAAGGTGCTCATGGAACTTTCTGAATTTGGTCATGATTTCTCAAATAGTTAGCTAGGTTTTATTTCTAAACACCTAATCAACTTTAATCTAACCAAATAACACACATGCAAGCATCTAATTTCAGATTTTCAAAATCATGAGAATTTCAAGTTGATAGATTTCATCAAATTTCACATACCTTAGAATCCTCTTGCAATGAGGATTACGATTCTAGGCTCAATTCTCGATTTCTACTTGGATTAACCCTTCAATTTGCGAGATTATGAGATTTTAGGGTTTTGGAGAAGTGGGTGTCGCCCCTGTGATGTTCTGGTCGACCAGAGATTTGAAGTGGAGGTTAATTTTTGTGTTTTATTTGTTTATTAAAACTAAAGTTTCAATTTTAACAACTTAAACCCCTCCACTTTGATCAACATTGATTTTAGGGAATTTTTGCTCTACTATATGGTTATTTCTAGACTTTTAACTAATTAGGTTAAAATTCCTAGTTAGTAAATTCTCGTTTATTTAAACCTTACTAATTCCAGTTTAAGGTTTTACATTTTTCGGGGTGTTACACGTAAGCACAAGGTGTAGGCAAAACACCTCCTGTTGCATATGTAAAACGTATACTCACTCGTAAGGGTATCTTCTTGTGAGGTTATATTTGTGGTGTGTCGATTAATCTTGTCCGGCTTGTATTGTATAATCACCGGCCCTAAATGTTGGACAACCATGTAAATCGGATACAAGATTTTTATTAATAAAATTGTCCCAAGTATAAAAGATTAATTTTGCCTCGTGCATTTTAATCAAATTATAAAAGATATTTTGTGCCACGTGCATTCAAATCAATTTTCTTAAACTCTTTTCAAAATGAGTCAATTAATTGTATTTACCAGTGTAAACTGACGTACTTTCCAAAAGGTTAAGTGACAGGTACTATGCGTAATTGGCTGGGAGCTCAGGGCGTCTTTAGGGAATCTTGCAAGTTCTAGATGCCTAAAGTCTGTTGAACAGTTTTCTTTTATTGATCCGCCTGTGGATCCTTTACCTTCCGTTGTAATACCTTGACATTACTTATATTCGGAAATATAATATATTTATCTTTTGCTTCCGCTGTGCATTTATATATTGTGTTGTTTGACTATGATGATCTCAACTACGTCACGATACTCCCCACCGGGCCCACCGGTGACACGTGGAAATCGGGGTGTGACAACAACCTTAAACGAGCTAAAAGCTCGGCTCGAGCTCACTTCAACATCGCTTAAACGAGCCAAAGTTCGATTCTAGCTCGGCTCATCAATGTTATCATCATTATTAATATATTATATATAAAAAAATTAAAATTTTGTATGGGCTCGTTTAGGCTCGCGAGCCTAAACAAGCTTTGTATTTCAGGCTCGAGCTCGGGCTCGGTAACAAAACGAGCTCTATTTCAGGCTCGAGCTCGGGCTCGGGCTCGTTAAGGCTCGGCTCGTTCGAGCTTTTAACCGAGCCGATCACGAGTAGCTCTCGAGCCTCTGGGCTTGTTTACACCCCTAACAGGAACAGGTTGATTTATAATGCCCCTTGAAAGAAGAGAGTCGGCCGTCGGAATACGATTCTGTTCAAGCCTCCAAATGAAAATATTGCACTTCAATGGAATCCATTTGCACCAATCAATAACAACCAAATGCGGGTCACCAGCGTCACGATATAACATCCTCTTCACCGACCTGACTGAGAAGATACCAGTATAGTCCTCCGTCCACTTCCATCCATCCTTACCAGACCTGAGAACAACCGAGTTTGTCTATTTTCTTCGACCTCCTCGTTTGAAACACCAACGCCAAACAAACTCGATTTTAAATAATATTCATATGATAACTAGTTTATATCCAGATTCATTAAAATTTATATAATGATTTGTTTTTATTTTTTAAGAAAATAGAAAAAATAAATGTGCACAAAAAATAAAAGTAAAAATAAACTATAACGTTGATTACACATCTTCTAGTGGAAACTACCAACATTTTTTTGTTAATTACCGTCAAAAATACCCTATTTGCAGGTATAAAAGAACCCGGTTTCCGGGTCGGGTATTAGAAAACCCTACACGATGAGTATGCAAAAAACCTGGTGCGGGCATGCAAAAACACCTGATATCGCTGCTTTTTTATATATATCATATTTTTTGTATTTTTATGTTTCCCAGATAAGCCGGCCAGACATAGTTCATACATGATAGACTTGAACGAAGTGCCACTGATGAATGACTTGAATATTTCGAGCACTAGTTGTTTGCCTCAGACTTGATGAACATGAATACTATGAGTACATTCGACAACAAATGAGAGAAGAGTTACAAAATCGATATCATATCTACGCAGACATTTTTGTCAGGGATGTAAATTCATTATATCATGACTTGTGTTTCTTTGGGTCGCCTTGTCCAGAAGAACACTGGATGAAAATGCCTGAAGCAGGTGTTCTGATTGCCAATAAGTTTAGTGTAATCATCCATTCTTTAAGCATGTCAGGCAGTTTCACTATTTTCCCGTTTTGGAGTGGTCCAGAAGAGATTCAACATCACAGAGCTCTTACATTTGCCCTAGTAAATGACGGAACCATTATGTCATTGTGGAATTACAAGGAGGGTACCCAATGCCTACAATCATGTGACATAGACTACCCAAAAAGATTAAATAAGTCTTATGAATATGATTTTTTTACCATAAAGAATGTAATTTATATAAAGTTCAACAAACTTTGGATGAGTTGTTGGTGTAAGTCATGTGACATGGACTACCCAAAAAGTTAAATAAGTCTTATGATTATGATTTTTTTTTCATTTTATGGTTTGAATTATGTCCTTGTCTCATATTCTCAATTCCGCCGCAACGCGCGGGTTTCCCACTAGTTTATAATGAAGTGTCTTGATTATTTATTTATTAATATTGATATTAATACTAATAATAGTATAACAAAATATAAAAAGGTAACAAAAGTATTATAAAATAAAATAACATAAAAAACATAATTATTACTTTTACTTTAAACATAATTATTACTTTTAACTTTATAATAAAATAATATAATAAAGTAGTTAATCATTACTAAGGGTGAACGGGGCACTAAGCGGGGAGTGGTGCGGTGATTGAAATCCCCGAGCGGGAACACCGCCGCCATCAATTCGGGGAGGCTAATCGGGGAGCGGGAGCGGGGAGAGTTCACCGCATAAGAATTGATGATTTAAACGCTGGGCAACGATCAAATATTTAAAAAAAAAATTCAATTTTAACAAATATAAATAACCAACTTAAATCTAATTTTTTACCACACTCATTCTCAATCTTACTCTAAAAATCATTCAAATACAACACAAAGCCAAACCGAGCAATGGAGAACCAACCCCGCGAAGCCAAGAAAAAGTCTAAGGGACGCATCTCGCAACCGTCTCGTGGTGGTTCGAGCGGTGCAAGTGCACAACCACAACCCCCTTTCGGATATACTTCACAACCCCTCGTTTTTTTACCAACAACCTTCACACCCCTCCTTTTACAACACCCAACCACAACCCCCGTTCGGCTATTTTCAAAATTTGTTATCAATGGATCCTCAATCCCCCGCCTTCGACCCGTATGGTTTTCGTTCCCCACAAGTTCCATCTCCACGAGAAAATGTTGAACGTCCTCTACCTATTCACGAGGACGAGGACGAGGACGAGGAAGTAGTGCCCGAAACTCAAAATTTAGGCGACTATGAAGATGACACCGGCGACGATGAATATAATGTTGATGAAGACGCCGGCAACGAAGAAGATGACGCTCGGGATAAAAAAGGAAAAATGGAGCGCCAAAATTGGACAAAAGACCAAGAAGAGGCGTTGGCGAAGGCGTGGGTACATTGCTCTACCAACAAAAAGAAGGGCAATCAACAAACCCGCGATGGTTTTTGGCGTAGGATTTTAGATCATTATAACGCCACCGTTGGTGGAAGTAACCGGACCGTGCATCAAGTACGGTCTAAATGGACCCCGATGATGACGAAAATAAACTTTTTCAACGGCCTATACCAACAAGCGGTAAAAATTATATTTTTTAACGTTGTATATTTTTTAATTTTGTTTACTAAGTTCATATGTTTTTAACACTTGTTATTTTATAATATGTAGGATCGCACACGAGGAAGCGGGTGTAGCGATCTCAACGTGATGTAAGTCGCTTTAAAGGATTTTAAAGATAGATATCCGAGCGGTTTTCAACATGTCGAGGCATGGGAGGTCGTTCGAAAACACGACAAATGGGCCCAAGTCCCATTGTTGGGTGAGGAAGGGGAAGGTTCGGCACAAAAAAGAAAGCCCGTTGACGTGGACCCTTCCATACCCGATATGAACGAAGACCCCTCGCCACAAAGAACACAACGGCGAGACAAGCGTCAAGCGACATCGTCCGAGGGCTCGGCTGAGTTGGCGGCACAATTCAAAGAGTACACCGCCATGAAAGAAGCGAAGCACGCGATTGAATTGGAGGCGATTGAATTGAGGAAGAAAAGAGAGTCGGAGGCTCGCGAACTCATAACGGAACAACGCGAGACGATGAGAAACTACGCGCACGATCGAGATATGAAAACATTCCTCAAGCCGCACGACGATGCTCCGCCGGAAATGTTGCCGTTCATCCTCGCCCGAAAGCGCGAGATCGCTAACAAGTACGGGTGGCCGTGCAATTTCTAAAATTATTATTTAGTATTGCGATGTAATTTTTATTTTCTAGTTTGAATGTAATTTTTATTTTTAATTTAATGAAATGTCTTTTATTAAATGTTATTTAATTTTTATTAATATTTGTTTAATTTATAAACATGCATAATTACAACAAATAAAAAAAAACAAATAAAAAACAAGTCCCCCAAGAGAGGAGTGCCGCCATCAAATTGAGGGTGTGGGGGGAGTTAAGGGGAGAGTTGACGTGGCGCGTGCTGATTGGCCGTGAGTAAGAGAGGGGACTCCCCTAAGAGAGGAGTGCCCCTCTCACCCTAAATCATTACTAAATTTGACTTTTGAGTATATTAATCTTTATCTTGGGTGTTTTTATCACACCCCATTTATTTTCATTTGAAGTGTAATACTAATATTATTGTTTTTAGAATTGTTTATATAGTTTTTCTATATTTTTTTTTCTTAAATATTTATATTATTAATTATGTCATCCGGTTCTTACACCCGGTTCGACCAGTGAACCGGTAAGATATCCGGTTCGATAGCCGGTCCGGTTATGAAAACATTGCTAACTATAAATACTTTCTTAAGGATGAGAAAGGACATTTAATTATCACTACTCATATACTATTTAACAAAATTAATTATTTTGTCTCTCAGAATACCACTACAAATTCTTATGTTGGATCGTCAGAGTTAGGTCGCTGAGAGGTTTCTTCTTTCGTGACAAGTGTGTGTGAAAATATCAAAAACATTTATAGACGTATTAACATAAGTAGTAATAATAAAAAGTTTTAAATAAATAAATATAATAATCTATATCTATACTATATAATAAAAGAAACTAGATTTGGGACACATGTCAATCAAGGAGAGCATCTAAAACCAAGTTTTTTTTTATCTTAAAAAAAATTTAACTTGATTAATTGTTTTCGAAATAACTTACGAATAGGTTCCAATTTTTTAGCAACTACCGGAATTAAAAATTGTCTATAATAAATGTTTATATAATTATTAAATCCGATTTTTAGGAACTACCATAATTAAAGATTGTTTATAATATTTATAAATTATTAAAGTCGTTTAAAGTTGTAAGTTACTACCTAATTTAACCTATCTTTAAAAATTATGATTACATTCTACCTTGAAAATTATATATTGTAATTTTATAAAACATAGGGGTGTGTACGGTTTGGTTTGATTTGGTTTTTGGGCAAAATCAAAACCGAAACCGAAATGTCGATTTTTGGTTTTTCAAAACCGTTTGGTTTCAGTTTTTTCGGTTTTGGTATTTTCGGTTATTTCGGTTTTTGAAACAAAAATAAGTAAAATTCAAAAATAAAAAATTATAATTCAAATTTAAGAATATTTCTTATATGGTTACATTTAAGTTATTATACTTAATCTTTTTAACTAAAAATATTTTCATAAACCTAACCTTCTAATCTATTTTTATGTTTCTTCAAAGTTTTTTATTAGGACTTTTTCTTTTATAATACTTTGAAGATTGTTTAATTTTTAAATTAAATTTTGTTATTTGTTATAGGCAATAAATAAATCATCTCAATTATAAATAAACATCTTAATGTTTTTATTATAAGTACTTAATATTCAAGAATAAAATTAATAATATCTAATAGCATGGGTTAAACACACTTAAACTTAAACATAAAAATATATGTTTTTTCGTTTCGGTTCAGTTTGGTTTTCTATTCGTTTTAGACATCATTGGTTATGTTGTCTGATGTTATAAGTTAGAGATGACAACCATGAAAGCTCAAAAACAATTAAAAAATAATGAACCTAAAGAAGATTTGTAGTGGGAAATTTTTAGATTTCCTGACACACAGAATAATCTTTTATTGTTATATGATGTTAGAATCATCTTTTTTATTTTTTTTTATTTTACAATGTATCATCTATTCACCCCGTGTGATACACGGGGTTATAACCTAGTACTATATAATAGTTTAAAAATAATGTTGTGTTTTTAACGAATTTATACACCTTGTGTAATTTAATTGGTTTATTTATTTATTTATCCTTTTACATTAATAATAGTTTAAAAATAATGTTGTGTTTTTAACGAATTTATACACCTTGTGTAATTTAATTGGTTTATTTATTTATTTATCCTTTTACATTAATCGATTTACATTATAACCCCTAAACTTTAGCAAAGTTATAATTTTGAATTTTTAAAGAATTTTTTATTATGTGAAATTTTAACAGTTTTATTTTTATATCAACGCTCTCCACGAGTTATTTTTATCTAAGTTTGACGTGAATTTTCGTAACGTATTAAAACTAACCGGTTGTTTCAAACATTTTTTTTTTGTAAAACCGTCAAGGTTTCTATAAACCGTTCTACGCTCATCTCTAAATAAACATTGTGAGGTGCTTTTTTATCTACGTTTAAATCGACCCGTTGTAATGCGCGCCCGTCATGCTTATCTTTATATACGCTTTGACATAAATATGTTCGAATAACTTGGCTATCATATACAACGGCGTAATTTTCTCCGTGACTTTCGAATATACCGTCGTGATGCAATCTTTTTATCGTCATGTAAAACATCCCATCATGATTTGCTTATTTTATATACGTTTCCCGTCATGAAGCTCGCTCTAGTGGTAACCCACTAATTTTATAAAATTATGGAGTTAAATGTCATTTTAGTCCATGTGGTTTGGGCCATTTTGCCAGTTTAGTCCAACGGTTTCATTTTTCTCATGTGGGTCCAAAAAGGTTTCACCGTTGACATTTTTAGTCCACTGGGTTAACTTCATCCATTTTTCTGTTAACGAGAAAGGCAATTCGGTCATTTTATATGTAATCCTGTTAACTAGAAGGACAATTCGGCCATATAAAATGACCGAATTGCCGTTCTCGTTAATAGAAAAAATAGATAAAGTTAACCCATTGAACTAAAATGGAAACGGTGAAACATTTTTGAACTCACAGACGAAAAATAAAAATTTTAGAGTAAACTGATAAAATAATCAAAACCAGAGGGACTAAAATGACATTTAACTCTAAAATTATGTATCAAATAAAATACTACATTTTCTATTTTGCTACAAAATAGGAAAAATATTTTGAAATCAATGTAGTGTACTCTACAGGAAAGTCGCGGTCAAACTTTCAGCTTTTTGAAACCGTTTCACAGGTTTTCAAAAACACACACACTTATCTCGCCGAATCTTGAGATGAACACAAATATATTGTTTCCATTATCCATACAAACAATATTTTCAAATCAAAACCCTAACCTAAATCTCTCAAACACCACCACTGCTGATCGATCCATCATCTTCAACCATACATGGAGAAGTTGCAAGAAGCCCTCATTCAATTTACACATTCAAACCCTAATTTATTCCCAATTGATGCTAACAATTCGTATCCTCTGTTGATTCAACAATGTTTTCCCAAGTTTTTCTCGGATTTTCAGACTCCTAATCATCCACCTTATGCAGCTGTAAGTGTAATTATTAGTTTTTTGTTTTTAATGTTTGGTGTTAAATAGAATTTTCGGTTTTAGGGTTTGTTTTTTGTGTTGAACTGGTGGAATTGTGGTATATGAAGTGAAATTAGGTTTATTATAAGATGATAATGAGTGATATTGTTGATGTTGAAGATGTTTGAATGATTAGGAATTTAGGATTGTATGAAAATGTTAGGTGAATCGGTTTTAATCGAGTGCTGGATACATGCGTAAGTAATACATAGAAAACGAGTATAGGATACCGTATAACAGAAAAAAAAAATATTTTTTACCTGTCATGTGACACCGGTAATGCCTATGTAGATTGGTTTTAAAATGTATGCATCAGGAGCGCGTAACGTGCACATCACATAATGCGGTGATGCAGTTGATGCTAGGTAGTTATCATGTATGCGGCCATCACATGATGCGCGTGTGATGTGGCGCCTTATGTAGTTAACTAATACTTTAACAAATTAGAGATTTGATTGCAATATGTGATGCGTGCACTTCGCGCATCGGCTTTTGGGATCAAAACGCATCAGAGCGACTCTTCTTTTAAAACCAAGTCCACTATTCATCACTACCGAATTTGTTATTAATCTAACTATATCATGGTCAACCATGGATACAGATGATATACAAGGCGATTCAGGAACTGAACAAGAAAGGAGGTTCTAGCGAGAAGTCGATATCAGATCACATACAAAAGGAGTATACTGATTTGCCTTGGGCTCACTCGACCTTACTAAAACATCACCTTGATAAGCTATGTGATCGAAATGAAATTTGTATAACCGACAAGCAATGCTATTTGCTTGCTGGTGCAGAGTCGGAATCAAGGAACAAAAGCAGCAAGCCTAGTAAGAAACATAAGAAGCATAAAAGTCAACCCAATTCAGAGGCGTGCAAGAAAAGCAGTAGGCCCCCCAAAAAATACAAGAAAAAGGAAAAAACCCCGTTGGGTGTTCAGAAAACTAGTGATAAGGAGCACATAGAGTTGCTTAAGAGGAAGAGGAAGCTGGGATTGAAGTCTATAAAGAAAAACAGCAAGCGAGCCAAGAAACGCTCGATTAATAATGAAGCAACTGTTGATGAGTCACATGAGCAGAAGCAGACATCGGAAGTTACTATGGGTGACATACAAATTCAAGAACAAAACGGGTTACGGAAGAGGAAGAGGAAGCATAGGTTGAAGTCTAAAAGGAAAAGTAGCAAGCGCACGAAGAAACACGCGATAAATGAGGATACTGATCTTCAGCTGTTGGGTGAAGCAAATTTGGAACAAAATAATGAAGTAATTGATGACGTATCACCTGAGCAGAACCAGATAGTAGAAGTTAACATGGGTGACATACAAATTCAAGAACAAAATGAGGCGGGTCAAGTGTCAGACCGTGATAATTCTGGTTACGTTAACTTAGAGCAAACTCAAACGAAGAAGAATCCCGAGCTTCTGTTGCTTGAAGGATCTCCTGGTTCGAATCCCGTATTACACGGAAGTGGAAAACGGGTTTGGACTAGATCACAGTTGAAGACGGTTTTAAAGAAAGATGCATTAGGAGGTAGCTCAGAGTCAACAGACTCTCTAGGTTATGCAAATATGTCAAAAGATAAGCCCGACATTGTTGAGTATTTGTCGAACGAAAAACAACAGGCAATGGAGATTATCGAAGTGAAGAGCGCGGTTGATATCGAACCACTACAGATATCAAGAAGTACAAGTTTGGATATGCCGCTGATAGAATTCTTAAAGCCAACGTCTTCGAAGGTGATTTACCGGTTTCCTGATGATGAAACGACCGCTGCTCCAAGTGCAACAGAAGTGCAGGATCCGAATAGTTTTCAGCAAGATCAGCAGCCAGAAATGCTACCGCTTGTTGATGAACGGAAATACAAACGTCGTGGTAGGCGTCCGAAGCCTATGGAATCTGAGATATCAAAAGTCAAAAGTCAACAGTCACCTAAGAAGTTGATTACTCAGTTTTCTGATGATGAACCGACCACTGCTCCAAGTTCAACAGAAGCGCAGGACTTGATTAGTTCTCAGCAAGATCAGCAGACAGAAAAGCTACCGCTTGATGATAAACCCATGTACAAGCGTCGTGGTAGGCGTCCGAAGCCTATGGAATCTGAGAAGTCAAAAGTTAAGGGTCAACAGTCAGATAAGAAGTTGATTCCCGAGTTTCCTGCTGATGAACCGACTGCTGCTCCAAGTTCAATAGAAGTGCAGGATCCAATTGGTTCCCAGCAAGATCAGCAGCTAGAAAAGGTACTGCTTGACGATAAACCCAAGTACAAACGTCGTGGTAGGCCTCCAAAGCGTATGCAACCTGTGAAGTCAAAATTTAAAAGTCAACAGTTAGATAAGAAGTGCAAAGCTGGAAAGAAAAAGGGTCAACCTAAGAACAAGGGCCATGTCAAGCATAAGATGACTAGGCGGAGCAGCAGAGAGCCAAGTTAATAGGCTAAAAGAGACCGAATCTTGAGTTTAATGTAGACAATGATTGATTGAAGAACCAGTAGATGCAACACAGAGTGTAACGGTGACATTTTTTCTTGTGTTTTTTTTTTCTTTCAGTAGATTTAGTCATGATCAGGGTGCTGACTGCTGACTGGATTTCTGTTAATTTGATGTTTATTTGGATAGTTCAATTGCTAATCTTTACTTATGATCCGTTGTCAGTGATTCGGTCTAAACCATACCAGGATAAGACAATTAACCACTAAATGAAATTTCGAATAGTAGAAATTAAGATCAAAGATGTTCGTTCACCCTTAACTAGACAGGTCCCATACCCAGTTACCGGGTCATAACAACAATGTAAAAAACTAGAAGAGCTGATTTTTTATTTTTATTTTTATAAAGAAGTATGCTTGAAAACGTTTGTTGACAATGGAGTATTTTTTTAAATGTTTTCAGAATCGGGTATGCTACACTTGCTTACTGTGATAAATCCATCTAAAAATTTGTGCCGTGCAAATATGTTATAAAATTATCAATAATAGAATATGTTGATCAACATAGATGTTGCTTTATTTATTATAAGCATCATCTCCCTCAAGCACAAAAGAGAGGCTTTCTTCATTAATATCACGACTAAAACAACAGAAATTTTTACAAACAGAAGCAACCAACAAACATAACATATTAACATACATACGATGGAAAATCCCAAACAAACCCAAATTCATTTATTTAGAGTCACCTATATTGGTGACGAATATGACTTGATACTTTATTCTTCATTTAGTTCTTGAGATGGTGAGTTTCTATGTCTTTGGCCACCTTCTTATAGAATTCCATAAGTGAGTCCGGATCAGGAACGTTAGGGTTCAACTTCTCATACTCGACGGTCCATGTGACGAGGTTGTTTACGCCATGTTTGTCTACATGAATGTGCAAAACAAAGGTCTTATATTGTTCCAGAAGATCGCCTTCAATTACTTCAAAGGTGACCGACTTTTTGGCTTCATTGATGTCCTTGACTAGGGTTTTTACAACACAGTCTTTTCCATCTGCAACAACATATCACTCAAAACCATTACTTTTAGTCAAGTGATCTTGCAAACTAATGAAGAAACTCGTTTAGTATGTATTGTGGGGCTGTTAAAAAAGTAGGTCAAGTCTAAGCCAAGGTAAGCTTGCTCGTTAACTGGATCGATAGGCTTATTTTAAATTAAAGCCTAGATTTTAATGTATACAAACTATAACCCAAAATTATTGCCCAAGTTAGGAATGAGCCCACAATTATGTATTAGACTTGGATTATAAATTGTGAGTATGTTAAAAATATTATTTTTTGTTTTTTATATATATCAATATGTGTAAAAATCAAGATTTTAAAAGAAATTAAAAATAAACGAGCTGATTTGACTAGCCACGAGCTGACTCGAACTTTTATGAGTCACATTCAAGCTCAACATTTCAGCTCGTAAGATAAATGAGCTGGCCCGAGCTAGCTCATTTATCTTCGAGCCTGATGCTTGGCTTGTTTACAGCACCGGCCAGCACTAGGATGTTGTTTACCAAGAGAATAGTTCCAGAAGAGAACTGAGCCCACGGATCCAACTTCACCGTCATGGGTTTGACAGTTTTGGATGTTGGTGGGGGTCAAGCTCGGAATTTGGTGTGGGTTGGACTTCCATAACTCGTGAAAAACATCACCCCTCGACTTGATCTCAACCTGAACAACTCTTTTGCCACTCAATGACATCTCTCTCTCTCTCCAACTTGACCACAAAGATGAGAATTGCTTGTAGTTGTATTTATAGACATGTTCTCTACCCCACACCATAAAAGCTAGCTTAACCACTCTTTCAGTCATCGGGTTTTAAATATTTTATTTTCTCAGGTGATTCATGCCTAATATTTTACCATCTGTTACTAGTTGCGTATATAACAATTACCATACTATAAATTACCATACTATAAATTTGTAACATGTTAGAACTTTAGTGAGTTATACGTTAGGGAGTTTTCCAAAAAAAAAAAAATTACTATACTTTTCACTTTTAATCCAAATATTTTCATTTTTTGCGTTTTAACATCTTTGGTTTTATTTTTTTTTACTTTTAACACAAACTTTTCTATCTTTTGCAATTTAACCCCAACATATTTTTATTTTCAACTTTGATCTCCGTATTTTTCATCTTTTGCAAATTGTTCGTTTTACGTTTTGTTCTAATTTTGCAAGTGAACACACTGCAACGTGCGTGTGGGATTCAACATTTTTTCGTCTATTTTTTTCCCGTTTGACAGGACTGTTACAACGCGTCTATTTTTCCCTATTTGGCAGGTTCGTCGCAATGCGCGTGCTCTTAAATCGACTTAGCTATTCTTTTCTATTTTTACATTTCAGTCTAATTTCTTCTCATTATCATGCCGCAACGGGCATGCGTGATTCAACGATTTTACATATGCTTTTCGTTCAGTGTTGTTATTTTTTCCTTTTTGTTTATTTGGTTTTTACGAGCTTTTTCGGTGTTATTGGCCGCTGATAGTTGTGTAGCATTAGTGCTACTTAAAACCGTTTATGCCCCCCCCCCCCCCCCCGCCGCAACGCGAGGGCACTTAATACTAGTTTATTAGAAAATAGCAAGAAGAACCATATGCGAAAAACATGATTTTAAAAAAACAAACCGTAGCAAGTCAAATAAACAAAACCGGTCACTACCTATTCGTAGCTAAATCTACGATCACAACACAAGTAGTGGCGGACTCAAGATTTTTTTCATGGGGTGCAAAATATTTTTAAAGATTTTAGGCCCTTAGGTATATGAAAAAAAAATTCAGTTCATATCGGGTCGTATCGGGTCGGTTCAGGTTGGGTCATGTAAAACAAAAGAATATTAAGCTAAAATTTATATAATCATCAAAAAACACGTCAAACGTTGTTACAAACATATTTACAATATCGCCCTACGGGTTTTTATTTTTTAAAATCTATACAAACATCATTTAGAGCTACCTTTCTAAGCAAGTCTTTCTCTATATAACATATACAACTAATTTTTAACACTAAACACTTAAACAATCATCACCAAACTTCATAATTTTTAACTTTAAAATCAAGCCCTAGTTTTAATTGTTGATTCCTTGTAACTAACCATTTAAACACACTAGACTTTAACTAAAACAACAAAATCAGCCAACTAAAGTTCCAAAAAACAACAAAACAACTAAAATTTCAAACATTTTTAACAATTTTATTTCTCCTAAAAATCCAAATAAACAAAAAAACAACAAAAAATAATCGAATCATACCCGGAAAGAGTGATGAAGATGTTGTTTTCGTGAGTTTGATGGCCATAATTTACTATTCTTCGGCAGAATCCGAAGTTGTTGGTGCTGCCCGATGAAGACCTGTTGTGCGCTGTTGTTGGTGTCGGGGGCCTGGATCACAAAACAAAGAGCGGGACGAGAGAAGGGGAAAGGGCGGTGGGTTGAGTTATTATATTTTAGTTCAAATTATATTATTAATTTGGTTAGGCTTGGGTTATATGGTTGTCATCTGGGATTTTATACCACCTTACCCCCCCCCCCCCCCCCCCGGTTGCGCGCTTGGGTATTGAAGGTGCTCTTTAGCAATGTGGAATCTGTAATAACTAAGGTGGTGTAGGTCATTTTGGGTTGGCAACGTTGTTGGTGTCAAGTTGTGTTAGTAATTAGCAGTATTTAAATTTAACTGTTATTACTATAATTATTGTGGATTGGATTGGATATGATATTTGCAATATGGTTTTGAAAATTTGTGATGGCTTAACAAAAAGAAACAGGTGAAAACCAAATATCTGAGCCAAAAATATAATAAAATCTTTTTGTAATAATTTTTTTTTGTTAAGTTCACGTAGATTGTGTATGTTTTGGTGTGTGTTTTTTGGTCGTTTGTTTTGTGTATTCAGGTTATATCATTATTGGCTAAGACGAACAAGCAGTTGTATCAGTCTTTATAACCACCATGGGAGGCTTTGATGGTGTGCGGGGAGGACCTCCGCACAAGGCCCGCGATTTCGAGGGGCATGCGATTTTAAAAAAAAAATATGATACGTATATGTTATTTTTTTTAAATAGTAAACCCATACCACTTCCAATATAGTCCCATTTACAAATCATTTATTATGGTTTAGAATTTAGCCCACTTGGAATTAGGTTTATTGAACCCAATACTAATTTCATTTTTTTTAAATAATAACAAAACATAACGGAAGACACATTTTTTCAAACTTGAACAGAGTATGTGAATTATTAGAGACGCCTCTGATAACCACCATGCCATTGACATAACAAAGAAGTCATTTATAATGGACTTAAATCAAATGGATTTTTGTTTCTCTTTGAAATTGTCTCATCTGTAATACTTTTTGACGTCTCTATATAAAATAATGGTTTATCTGCATTTGTGGAAAAAGTCTAATGGATTTTTGAGATGTTTGTTTTTGTATACAAATTTATACACTTTGTTCATGTGAAGTAAAATTAAGTGTTGAGTGTCGTGAGGTGAAGTCGAGAATGTGTGGATGCATGGTAGATTCCTTCTTCTACATTGTAGAGAGAGATTGAAAAGTGACATGTATTGCTACACCAGAGTTTGTATCGTGTTGAATTGTAAACTATGAAAGTTTGGTGATTGGATGCATCAGCTTACAACGGAGTCTATTGCTGATAGAAGTTGTTGAAGTTGAAGCTATTTAAAGACCAAAGACTGCAAGATGATTGAAGACAAAATTACCCTATGCAACTATTGTCAAAGGAGAGTCTATTGATGCATATTGTGACAACATCATACTTAGGTCTTTTTAATATATAAATGTCTAACGATTAGCGGGCTTAGCGTTGTATACTGAGTTTAGCTTTGTATGGGCTGAACTAAACCCACTTACTAGTCTTAAAGGTTTACGGGTTTGGTTGTGGCTGTAGGCTTAGCCTAGTCTGCTATACATGTGGTAGATAAACATGTAATTGCATTAGGGTTGAGGTTAGCCACTCCAAGAACATCTAGAGAAAGAGAGATTTCGAGATAAATAGATAGAGAGAGAGAGAGATCAAGTCTTGAATAACCATGTGTTTGATAATAATATAAGACAATTTGTGAGTAGTTTATATCTGCAGTTCTACTAGTTTCTAGGTTCGTCTGATCAAGAGGATTCTACACTTTTGATTGGATTATCAATCTTGTCAAGATCCACGGTGAAAGGGACCTACATGTAATTGATTTGTTATTTCCTTCTTCATTAGTATGTCAAGCTCGAACGATGGTGTGAATGTCTAGGAAAGGCTTACTCGGCTACTGAGGAGGTTGTTAATTCGGATCACCGAATAAATAACAAGCTTAATGAGCTAACTAAAAGAGTTAGCAACATAAAAAAAAAAACAAAAACAAAAACAGGTTGACCTATAAGGGGTTGTTTGTTTTGGCTTAAAACGTCTGCAAGGAGCTTATGTCTGCAGACGGGCAGACATAAGGCCTTAAAGACTGTTTGTTTAAAAAAAAAAAGATCTTAAAATTGCTTTTATTAGCTTAAAAAAAAAGCCCATATCTAACCTCTTCACAAACCCTTCAGATCTTCAAACATAACACGCTCCCCAGACTCTCGCTTCTCCTACGCCGCCACAGATCTTCTCCTCCCGCCGCGCCGCAGATCTTCTCCTCCGGCCATCACCAATCGAACTTCCACATGTACGATTTTCATCTACCGTCGGCATCTATTCTCTCGTCATTCTTGCGGTTCGTTTCTTCCTTTTTAATTGAGATAACCCTAAATTTATTGCTGAAGACTTTTTGTGCCTTTTAGATATTTTGTAGTTGCATGATTATGTTGCCGACAAAAGTGAAGTTATTGTTTTGACTTGAATTTGTGTGACCAGATGAATTTAATTGTTAAACAAATTAAATTTTTTTTTTTTTTTGAAAATTGACAAACAAACATCAACAAACAAACAAACAAATTAATATGTGGTGTTTAATTTTTAGTTAGATATGGTAGGAATTGGTGGATGGGAGCTTTGTATATATATGATATTATGGGTAAAGATCAAATAGGAAGTTAATTTTCTCTAGGAAGGATAGGAAGCCATAGGATTATGACATGTGGCAAATTTTAAAATAAAGAGAAAGGGTATTTTAGTCAATCCAACTCCTTCTTCTTCCTTTTTCAAAACCCAGTAAATTCAAAAACCCATCATTTTCAAAATCCACCATCTTCAACTATTTCTTCACTTTCTATCTCAATAATCACTACATTATAGTGCGATTTTCATCACAAATCAATGATTCAGAACCCGATCAACGTGTTCTTCAGCTTTTTTTTGAAGAAAACCCAGTTTAATTTCATAAAAAAATCTCGTTTTTTCCGGTGATTTTGGAGATAATCACTCGATTCGTTCGATTCGAGCGTTGATAAGTGTTTCTATCATTCAAATTCCGTCAATTGATGAAGAAATCGGCTTCGATCCATGTAAGAAATTCTTTAATTTCATTTTCATGATCTGGGTTTTTTATTTAGTCATTGCGTTTTACGATCTTTGCGGGGGTCCGGGGGCGGCAACCCGGAAATTTTTTTTTTCTATTAAATTGCTGTACTAAAAACGCATCAGAAAAATTAAATTTCCATAAATTGGCTCATTTCGAAGACAGTAATTCGTAGACAATTCAGACAGTTCACAGTGACAGACAGTTTTATGTGTCCATTGCGTTTTAGAAATAAGACAGTTCACAGTGACAGACAGTTCACAGTGACAGACAGCTATTGCGTTTTAGAAAAAAACACATTTTTAAGTGTTTTTAGTCATTGTGTTTTAGGTAAAACACATTTTTTAGGTGTTTTCAGTCAATTGCGTTTTAGAATGAGTCATTTTTAAGTGTTTTCTGGCCATTGCGTTTTACATATAAGACATTTCTTTGTGTTTTTGGTGCATTGCGTTTTAGGTAAAACACTTTTTTATGTGTTTTCAGTCCATTGCGTTTTAGAAAACAGACATTTTAAGTGTATTCTGGCCATTGCGTTTTACAAATAAGTCATTTTTTTGTGTTTTTGGTGCATTGCGTTTTAGGTAAAACACATTTTTATGTGTTTTCTGGCCATTGCGTTTTACAAAAAAGTCATTTCTTTGTGTTTTTTGTGCATTGCGTTTTAGAAAAATGTCATTTTTTAGGGTTTTTTTTTCATTGCGTTTTACGATACTGGGGTTTTTTTTATTGCGTTTTACGCAACTGGGTTTTAAATTTTTTTTTTCAAAATATAGCAATAGTATACTCGTTTTAAAGATAAAAAAACGCTCGTTTTTTTGGTGCAATTTTTATAAAAAAATAATGTCGTATGAAAGAGTTATTAACGTTTAAAAAATGGGGGGGAATTGGAGGAGAGAGAAACTATTGGCTTGGATTGACTAGATTGCCCCTGAAAAAAGTCACGCGCCTCTTTTTTTACTTTCAATTTCCCTGATTTAATCTTAGCCCTTGATTAAGTAAATGGATGGTCAAGATCACTTCCTAGCCTTCCTAGCCAAATAAACTTCCTATTATATCTCCACCCATGATATTATTCCATATATAAATTATCAACTTTTTTGTGCATCATAGGTTTTATCTTTGTATATATGATATTATTCCCTATGCGTGGGGAATTTTTCAAAAAAAAAACTTGATTTTACACTTTCAACCTTAAAGTTTTATCTTTTACATTTAACCCATTTAAAATTTTTACTTTTAACTCAAACTTTTTCATCTTTTGTAATTTACCACAACACTTTATTATTTACTACTTTGGTCCTCCATACTTTTTATCTTTTGTAATTTACCACAACACTTTATTATTTACAACTTTGGTCCTCCATACTTTTTATCTTTCGCAAGTTTTTCGTTTTACGTTTCGTTCTAAATTTTGCGAGTTAACTTGTCGTAGCGTGCATGTGAGGTTCACCCAAATGTACGCCTTCAAGATGGGGATGAACATGTACAAGATGGTGGTGAAAATAGGGAAGAAGAAGTACCACGACATGGAAGTTCAGCGGACCGTGAATTTATGAGTCAACTTCGAGATCAAATAGCACAAGAATTAATGCAAAACAATGTACTTTGAGTTTATTTTACTATTTTTTAGGTGGTTGACACTTGGTGCTATTATGGTTTTTTTATGTAACTTGAATGTTAAATGACTTTTATCAACTGTGATAAGTATGATAGTTAAATAATTTTATCTTTGTACAGACGATATCCAGTTTATAAAACAAACAGTATTATATTTTCAGCTTGCAGACCTTCAGACCACATCTTCAGTTGCAGACATAAAATCAGCTGAAATCAGACTGCAGACAGTTTTTGTCTGCAAAAACAAACAACACCTAAGTTGAATTAGCCGCACTTATCACACTTTTTGCATTGCTTAACAATGTTAACGAAATAAATCTAGATGTATTAACAGTTTAAATAGTTGATTGTAAATTTTGTTATAGTAATGTAAATAATCAACATTAGTAAATATATTTAGTAGTTTATCTTAATATAATTCGACACAAAAAAAAAAAAATGCGTTGATGCATTTTAATACTCCGCCGTATCACGGCGGGGCTCCCGACTAGTTTATACTTATTATAAAATAAAAACCGTATATGATTAAACAAGGGTTGAGTTATAATACAAAGTATTTAAAAATAAGAAGTGTAAGAAGCCATCAGAGAATGACAAGTGTCCTAGGAGGAATTAAATGGAAAAGGGTAATTTTGTCTACAAGAGGAAAGAGAATATGCACATGCAAGTCACATGTTATTTCCCCCCAATTTTTAAACATCCGTAACTTTCTTATACATCATTTGTTTTTAAAAAAAATTATACCATAAAATAGAGCGTTTTTTTATCTTTAATATGAGTACCATATTGTTATATTTTTCAAAAAAAATTTCAAAAACCCAGTTGCATATTACACAATGGACATGAGTAAAACACAATGTAAAGTAGATAAAAAACACAATCAATGACAACAGATAAAGACACAATGGACAACATACTAAAACACAATGATCATAACGTATAACACAATGGCGATAGCATATAACACAATAAGTATCAGACTAAATAAAAACACAATGGATGACAATAGATAAAAGACACAATTAATGACAACAGATAAAAGACACAATGAAGAGCAAATGAAGACACAATGGAAAACAAACTAAAAACACAATACACAACAAACTAAAACACAATGAACAAAGATAATAAAAAATTGAACAAATTATTAAAACACAATGGACAACATATTAAAACACAATGAATAACATATTAAACACAATGACCTGAAGTAATAACACAATTTATAGAAAACCCAAATATAACATCTTCATTGTGTCATATATTGTGTTATAGGTTCTTATAAAAACGCAATGGATAGAACCTAAATTAACTTTGTGTTATAGGTTTTGATAATAACACAATGGGCATGATGTAAAACACAACGTAAAGTAGATCAAAAACACAATCAATGACAACAGATAAAGACACAATGGACAGCATACTAAAACACAATGACCATAACGTATAACACAATGGCGATAACATATAACACAATAAGTATCAGACTAAATAAAAACACAATTAATGACAACAGATAAAAGACACAATAGAAAACAAACTAAAAACACAATGCACAACAAACTAAAACACAATGAACAAAGATAATAAAAAAATTGAACAAATTATTAAAACACAATGGACAACATATTAAAACACAATGAATATCATATTAAACACAATGACCTGAACTAATAACACAATTTATAGAAAACCCAGATATAACACCAACTTCATTGTGTCATATATTGTGTTATAGGTTCTTATAAAAACGCAATGGATAGAACCCAAATTAACATTGTGTTATATGTTTTGATAATAACACAATGTATAGAAACTCTATTGATCAAAACCTAGTTAAAAGACACAATGACGTGAAAATTTTAACACAATGCAAAAAAACCCAGTAAAAATAATTTTTTTTGTTTTATTTTTATATGATAATATGGTACTCATATTAAAGATAAAAAAACGCTCGTTATTATGGTGATTTTTTTTTAAAAAAAAATGTCGTATGAAAAAGTTATGGACGTTTTAAATTGATGGGGGAATTGGCATGTGCCTTGAATGTGGAGAGAGAAAATCCATAAATATAGGATTCCCTTTATGCCCTTCTATTATTTTCTTTTCCCTACAACTAATCTCAACCATCCAAATTTAAGATCAATGGACTAGAATCCTTCTTACCCTTCTTATTTATTTTATCTTTTGTATTTGATCCTAACCCGATTAAACAAATGAAGTATAATCGGAGAAATAATATAAGAATCAAAGTTTTGGGTCCATTTTGATTTTAAAAACTATGACACATATCTTCCAAATCTACTATAAGATTATGTGAAATAAAATATTGTATCAAAAGTCAATTAAGTTTAACATCAATTATAAAGGGTTTTTTTATATATATTTATAGTTTTAGTCACCCAATCTATACTCTATAATAAAAGAAACCTGTTTTGGGACACATATCACTTTCTCATGCTTTCTCACCTTATTTCCTATTTATCTATGTTAAATTAAATAACAAAATAATAATTTCTCACGTTATATCAAACTAATAATATTCTATTTATCTATGTTAAATTAATGTTAAATTAAATAAATAAATTAAATAACAAAATAATAATTTCTCACGTTATATCAAACTATTAATATTCTTAATATATAGTCTTTTTCTTTTATCTTTATTATTATTATTTAATGTTATTTATTTAATTATATTGTTAATGATAAGCCGAAGAAAGTTTTTTAGTGTTATGTACTTTTTATTATTGATATCCTCTTTTCCTTCTCATCTTCTATGTACAAACCCTAATTCCAAAATCCTCATTCGTATAGTTCCGATTCGTTTGGGTGAAGAAAAAACAACCGGTTCGATGGCAGTGGCGACAACCAACTGGTCCACGACGGCAGATGTTTTGACAACATTAACACAATAAGCAAATGGTATCGGGTATCAGTACCGAACTGGTATTAGTATTGATTCTATCGTATCGGAATATTTTTTGTACAGGACCGGGGTTTACCTTCAAATAATGTGGATAGTTAATTGTAAACGCTAAGTTTTACACTTTAACTAAGAAGGTAAATAGTCACATTTTTTAGGCACCTAAAAATTAAAAGTTTAAAATTTTGACCTTTTGCCCAGTATGAACAGGTACCGGTATACCAATTTAAACCGGTATAACCCAATTTACCGGCGGTACAACTTCTTTGCTATTTCCTTAGTTTACCGGTATTATTCGTGCCGGCCAAACATCCGGCATCAGGTTTAACCGGTTCAACCAGGCGATTTAAACCGGTTTTTAAAACATTGGGTTAATATTCAAAATAATGTAACTTGACTTACGTCAAATGAGATGTTGAATAATGAAATGAAGAACTTAGGTTGTACATTATATATAAATCCAATTTTTTTTTTACTAAATCAGCTTTATATTTTTCATTTTATGTATTTGTAGTTATCTATTAATGTGAACCAGAAAAATATATAAATTTAATAGTATATTTACATAATAATTGTTATGTATTATTTTATTGTTAAGTTTTATGTAACACCTCAAAAATTCACGTCCTATAATGTATTGACACGTGTCATAAGCTTGAACGTGTGAAAGAATACTCTAGAGGGACTAAAGTTGACAAACATGAAAAGTATGTAAATATACGAGTTCTAAATGTCAACAGTGAATAAATATACTTTACAATAACCCCCCAACATAATGTTTAAACCTTCAAACGAATAAATCATGGATCATACGAGGCTAAATATGAAAGAAAGTGAGAGATTACAAACTACAGGGGTTAAATGTGTCAACATTTTTAAAGTATACCTCTGAGTGACCTTTTAGCAAACCCGAAGCTTTGTAACGATTAAATATGCTCACTAGAATACATGATAAAAATTTCATCAAGTTTCGTTATCGTATGAGAAAGTTATGATCAAATTCGTATGCGAGGGGTTAAAGCGTAAACGTTGAAAGTTATGGCTTTTCGGGTGATAACCAAGTTAACCAAGGGCTTAACAAAGTGGGTATAAGACTTGAAGCCTTATAAGTCAAGTTGAGGGGCTCAAAATGCAAGAAATAAAGTGTGGTCGACCTTTCGAAGAGCCAAGAGCCAAGGAAGCAAACTGAAAAAGTTGTAAAACCTGAAGTTAGGCTCCAGGCGGGCCGCGTAAGGTCTTGGAAATCCTTACGCGGGCCGCGTCAGGCCCCCAGATGCAGAAAATCGTTTTTGTTGGCTGTTCAGCCTTGGAACCGACTTAGATAAGATATTTTCACTTCATGGGCGCCCCCTACATGTTCCTAGGCACTTAGGGACATCTGTTGATGATCCATGGCCATTGATAGCATGATTTGTCAATGATCTAAGGTGTTTAAAACACTATATAAAGGCCCTTAAGTTGCAACAATTGATCACACCTTCCATCTGCAATTGAGGAGCTTTCTGGAGCTTGAGAGCAGACACAAGTCCTTCCTAATCGTTCATAGGACTCTTGTAAGTTTGCCTAACCTTCCTTAGTTAAGTTTTTGCTTAGTTTTAGCTTAAAAGTCAAACCGTCGTAATTAACGGTTGACTTAACGATTAATCACTAATGGTCCAGTGATTAGTCGAATTGAAAGTAGTTATAAGTTGGTAATTATGTGGGCAATAAACCCTTAAAAGGGCACCATCTGATTCCCACTCTAACTAGGTCAAATGTCGGGTCAAACTTGTTATTAAAAAGTCAACAGAATGCTTAATTTACAATTTATGCATAATTAGCAATGTAGAACCCTTACAACATGTTTGATCATTAATATAACTTGGTAATGAATGTAAGAACATGTCTAAACATGTTCAACCCGACAATTTAATGTTTAGACCCAGTTCGGAACCGAAAGTCGCAAAGCTTTGACTTTTGCTTTGACTTCAGTTCTGACCCGTTATGGTATGATTTAGAAATACCTAAGAGCTTCATTTGGACCAGGTTACATGCTAGTATAACCCTCTGTGATTATACACCATGGTTCATTAGTTAACCGATTAATACGCATGATTCCGTTAATTGCTCATATGTTGACCATTATGCCCTTATTACCCTAAAACGTGATTTTTGGAAATATAAAAGAGTAGAAACCTTAGTCAATGATATATAAAATTGTACCCAAAGTTTGACATCAGTTTGAGGTGTAGTTTGAGAGTTATGCTCATTAGGCAAATTGAAAGCTTTATGATAATTAAATGGCGTAATTAGCATATAGCCTAGTTAAGCCTACTTTTTGATATCAAACTTATTACCCACTGATGTAATATATTATTTTGAGATTTTTGAAGATTTTTAATTAATTAGCATAACTTATAGTCGTAGGCTTAATCCGGTAATTGTCGGTTTTGCCCTTACGGGCTATAAAATGAGTTTTACATATCTAATCGACTCTAAACCTTTTGCTACTGATTAGATATGATAAATAAATTATTTTAAGCCTTCTGGAATAATAAAAATATCAGCTTTAAGTATAGAACCCGGAAGTGGCTTCTAATCGCCTTATTAAGCGTTTTTAACGCATAGTATGTACTAAAACTATTTCAAACATACGAGGGTTGATACCTACTGATATTTGAGGTAAATTATAATATTTTAACAGTAAGCAAAAGTTGTTTAACTCAGACTTCAGTTTTGAGCTTTACGGCTTATGTGAAATTACCAAAATGCCCCTACGGTGCATAGTTTGGTTATAATTGATAAATTTCACATATATATTTACCCTACTGTTATAACTTAGTAAAATAAGTATTTTTGCTGATTATATCAGACCTGTAACTCAGGTTAATACTTAGACTCTTTTATAACCTTGAAAATGACCAAACTACCCCTACGGGGCATAGTTTGTGTTTAAACTCGTTTCGGGCATAATAAAAGACATCTTACTGATGTCACAACATATTTGAAGCATATTAACTTAGGAAACCTGTATATGGCTCTTATGAATACCCGTTACGCTTATTACGCGTTCGGTTCGGTTTATGTAACTAGGTTACATAAATTAGCCGAAATGGGTCAAACCTTATCGGTTTTATCTCAAAATCCAGAATGTGTATGAAATACCCATATTAAGCAAGTCTTCGAACTTGTCGGGTCTAAATCACATTCTATCCGGTCTTCGCTTAATCATGCGTTTGAACCGTATCTTTCGGTAAGACTAACAGGTCTAAGCGTAGGCTTAATTAAAGACCTGTTAGCATTCTAATTGGTTATTTATACCATCATTCCAGACTAGAGCCTTCCGGTAAAATGTACCTACGCTTACTTAAGTGAATACGGCTGAGTTATTATAAATCTTGCTATTTAAGACAGGAGCTAGCTCAGGTAAATACTCTTAACTTATTTTCCTTATTACGGGCTTGGGATACGGTAATATAAATACCGCATGGTCAGGTATGGGATTCAAAGACCAATAAGTCGGGAAATGCAAATAACCTGTTTTTAATTCGTATTGCTTGACTGAAACATTGGGGATTAATGCGACCGTGTCCTGGATATCCTTGACTCATTAAATGCAATGGCCACGACCTAAGCACGGGGTGTAGGCATACACCTGACAGATGCCATATGTTTATTAATTAATTATACCCAATAAGGGATTCCCAATAAGGGAATAGTGGTGTGTCGGTTAATCATGAACCAGCATAGAACCGGGCCCCGTATGTAGAGCAAGTTATGTAAAACTGATAACATGAAATATAGTTTGTCCCAAGTAGAAAAGATTAATTTTGCCTTGTGCATTTTAATCAATGTGTCTACATATTTTGTTCCGAAGTGCATTCAAACCAATTTACAAACTCTTTTCAAATGAGTCGGTTGAGTGTATTTACCAGTGAAAACTGACGTATTTTCCAAAGTCTAAGTGACAGGTACAAGTACGTAATAGGCTGGAAGCTGCTCAGGACGTTAATAAGGAATCTTGCAAGTTCTAGGCGTCTAAATTCTGTTGAACAATATTTATGTTTTAAGATCCGCCTGTGGATCCTTTACTTTCCGTTGTAATACTTGATATTACTTTATATTCGGATTGTAATATATTTTATCTTTTGCTTCCGCTGTGCATTTATATATTGTGTTGTTTGACTATGATGATATCAACTACGTCACGATACTCCCCACCGGGCCCACCGGTGACACGTGGAAAAGTCGGGGTGTGACAGGTTGGTATCAGAGCCAACATTGAGTGAATTAAACACTAGCTTTTTGTGTTTAATCTCAATGACACATTAGCACATTCCTTGACCTTCTGAGTCTAGACTTAACATAGGATTATTCTCAAATCCTAATCTGGAAATTTTTGCTTCCAATATTTTATATATACGTCGCCAAGCGAAGAAGCTGTAATAAGAATTCTCCACATCTGGAGCCTTGAAATGCTGAGCTTCGTACCGCGACCAGGATGAAACGTGCAACCACGGAGAAAGCATTCAGGAATTGAATGAAGAAGAAACTCCTTTTGCTGAAGATCGTTTCCTTAATAGTCCTTCTAAGGACATATTTATTTTACCGTCCCTTCAAGGACAACATTATTCCTTTCAAAGTCCCTTTTAGGGCAAACCTGAATTTTAATTTATTAGTGGAATGACTAAATATTCATCCTAATCAGGAAATATTAAATAAATGGAAAATAACATTCCTTTTATAAGATCTACCATTATAATAAAATGGCAAAATCTAAAAAGGACAAGACCTAGCCTCGTGTCATATTAAGACCCGGCCAAGATGGCAGTTCCTCAATTTAGGTTCAGATCCTTATTTACATCCCGAGTTAGGATTGTTCTGCGTTAATTATTAAAAAGGAATCTTAAAGGTAAACCTAGCCTATATGACGAGGCCAAGATGGTAGGGCCTATTCAAAAGATTCAAATCCTTGTTAACACCTAAGAACGTGTTAGCACTCTTGACAAATGTGATTCGAGAAAATCACAATAGTCATCCCTATACTGGAATTTTTTTTTTAAATTTCCTAATTCGCCTTATGATTTAGAAATCATGGCTTATATCATCCTATAAGATGATCATATTATAACCATCCCTTAGAAGGGAAGTGCCTACGGGCTAAAATGTATTGTCCATTTGAGACATTGACATGTGATCTTTATGATTCCTTGTCTAAGGTGGTGAGCTATGCTCAAGCCTAATAGTCTATATGATCAATGCGATCATGACTAATATCATATAACATCCTAGTGATGTTTTGCCTACGGGCTATAATGTATTGTCCATTTGAGACATTGACATTTAATCTTTATGATTCCTTGTCTATGGTGGTGAGCTATGCTCAAGCCTATTAGTCTATATGATCAATGTGATCATGACTAATATCATCAATATGATGATCATATTATCAACATCCTTAGTGACGAAGTGCCTACGGGCTATACTTTATAATATTGTCAATACGACAATGACAGTTGTAACCATTATGGTTCTTGTCTAAGGTGGTGGGCTATGCCCAAGCCTCATAGTCAATATGATCAATACAATCATGACTACTATCATCAGTGTGATGATTATTATTTTCTTAAAACATCGTTTTGTAATTGATTTTCCTACGGGCCATATTGTATCGTCAATTATGACAACGACAGTGGTAGCGATGACTCCCTGTCCGAAAAAAGGTAATGAACTATGTTCAAACCTAAATGCTTTGATTCTCTGAAATCATAGCTTATAATTCATAAATGTCCTTGTGACTAGGCCTGTTGTGCTGATATACCTAAATGCTTTGATTCTCTGAAATCATAGCTTACAATTCATAAATGTCCTTGTGACTAGGCCTGTTGTGCTGATATACCTAAATGCTTTAATTCTCTGAAATCATAGCTTACAATTCATAAATGTCCTTGTGACTAGGCCTGTTGTGCTGATATACCTTCATGCTTTGATTCTCTGAAATCATGATTTATAATTTAAAAATGTCCTTGCGACTAGGCCTTTCGTGCCACTAATAAAGCTGTTATTGTTTATATAATTAGGATAAGTTATAATATAAATCCTAAATAAATGTGATTAATAAATTAACCAAATATGGTCTCCGTTACCATGGTTAATGAATTGCCATAAAAGACAATTCCATAATAAACTCCCAAGTAAACTATTGTCCTTGTTTTATGTAACAGTTCAATTAAATGGCTGGCTCAGATGAAATTAATAGCCACCCAGTGGAGAACAATGATAACGCCCGAATTAATTTAACGGGTGCTGAACTAAAAGCGTTAGTAGACGACGCAGTTACAAAGGCCTTAGAGCGGCAGTACGAAGAGTATAGTGGGACTCGGAGTAGGACCCTATCTACGACGCATTCAAAGCCTCCTTCCAAGAAGGATGAACCCAAGAAGGAAGATGACGAGCGGCACTCTTCTAATCATCACAGTGATCCGTCTCAACAGATCATACTGAATCAAGGACCCCGTGATAAGGGTTGCTCCTACAAGTACTTTGTTTCATGTAAACCCCGGGATTTCACTGGGGAGGAAGGAGCTGTAGATTGTATGACGTGGTTAGATGAGATGGATACAGTTGTGGATATCAGCGGGTGCGCTGAGAGGGATGTGGTCAAGTTTGTGTCGCAATCATTTAAGTGTGAGGCCTTAGCCTGGTGGAGATCGTTGATTCAAGCCATCGGGAAGATCCCTTTGTACAACATGACTTGGGATCAGTTCGTTGCTCTTATCAAAGAAAATTACTGTCCTCAACATGAAGTTGAGAAGATCGAGACTGAATTCTTGACATTAGTCATGGAGAACTTAGATTGTCAAGCATACCTTACAAGTTTCAATACCAAGTCTCGATTGGTTCCTTATTTGATCACACCAGAACCAAAGCGAATAGCTCGCTTTATTGGGGGTCTAGCCCCAGAAATAAAGGCAAGTGTGAAAGCATCGAGACCTACTACATTCAGGTCAGTGGCAGATCTGTCGCTATCTCTCACACTCGATGTGGTTAGAAACAAGGCTGCCAAGGCCTCTGAAGAAGGGAAGCGTAAAAGGGAGGAGGATAACTCCCAGAATCCTAAGAAGAGCAAATCCGAGCTCAACAATAACCAACAGGATTCCAACAAGAAGCCTACATGCAAAACCTGCAACAGGAGACACTGGGGACAGTGTCGATCAAACCAAAAGATAAAGCAATGTAGCATCTGCAAAAGAACTGGTCACCAGTCCCACGAATGTAGGGACATAAAGAATACAAATTGTTACCGCCGTGGCGAAAAGGGCCACATCAGTACTAATTGTCCTGAGGCTGCCAAGGAAGGAGCAACTAAGTCTGGGATGGATAAGAAAGAAAACGCCTGAACTACCGATTGAATGACAGAGACAATACATATCAATAATAGCATCAGGTACGTCCCATACCATTTAGCATTGATTGTATCTGCTCAGTATTTTACGTTAATGCAAGGGACAATAAACCTTTAGTAAACCATAAGCTTAGCAAACTTTGATTACATTCATAAGTACTTCAGATATTAAAAATAAGGTATAATTTACCAAGGGAATCTTTAATGACCCTCTCTCCCATCCTCGGAGATAAATCCTTTCATAAGAATCTGGAGTACTCTTCCCAAAAAAAAAGTTGGTAATGAATGTAAGAACATGTCAAACTTGTTATTAAAAAGTCAACAGAATGCTTAATTTACAATTTATGCATAATTAGCAATGTAGAACCCTTACAACATGTTTGATCATTAATATAACTTGGTAATGAATGTAAGAACATGTCTAAACATGTTCAACCCGACAATTTAATGTTTAGACCCAGTTCGGAACCGAAAGTCGCAAAGCTTTGACTTTTGCTTTGACTTCAGTTCTGACCCGTTATGGTATGATTTAGAAATACCTAAGAGCTTCATTTGGACCAGGTTACATGCTAGTATAACCCTCTGTGATTATACACCATGGTTCATTAGTTAACCGATTAATACGCATGATTCCGTTAATTGCTCATATGTTGACCATTATGCCCTTATTACCCTAAAACGTGATTTTTGGAAATATAAAAGAGTAGAAACCTTAGTCAATGATATATAAAATTGTACCCAAAGTTTGACATCAGTTTGAGGTGTAGTTTGAGAGTTATGCTCATTAGGCAAATTGAAAGCTTTATGATAATTAAATGGCGTAATTAGCATATAGCCTAGTTAAGCCTACTTTTTGATATCAAACTTATTACCCACTGATGTAATATATTATTTTGAGATTTTTGAAGATTTTTAATTAATTAGCATAACTTATAGTCGTAGGCTTAATCCGGTAATTGTCGGTTTTGCCCTTACGGGCTATAAAATGAGTTTTACATATCTAATCGACTCTAAACCTTTTGCTACTAATTAGATATGATAAATAAATTATTTTAAGCCTTCTGGAATAATAAAAATATCAGCTTTAAGTATAGAACCCGGAAATGGCTTTTAATCGCCTTATTAAGCGTTTTTAACGCATAGTATGTACTAAAACTATTTCAAACATACGAGGGTTGATACCTACTGATATTTGAGGTAAATTATAATATTTTAACAGTAAGAAAAAGTTGTTTAACTCAGACTTCAGTTTTGAGCTTTAGGGCTTATGTGAAATTACCAAAATGCCCCTACGGTGCATAGTTTGGTTATAATTGATAAATTTCACATATATACTTTACCCTACTGTTATAACTTAGTAAAATAAGTATTTTTTCTGATTATATCAGACCTGCAACTCAGGTTAATACTTAGACTCTTTTATAACCTTGAAAATGACCAAACTACCCCTACGGCGCATAGTTTGTGTTTAAACTCGTTTCGGGCATAATAAAAGACATCTTACAGATGTCACAACATATTTGAAGCATATTAACTTAGGAAACCTGTATATGGCTCTTATGAATACCCGTTACGCTTATTACGCGTTCGGTTCGGTTTCTGTAACTAGGTTACATAAATTAGCCGAAACGGGTCAAACCTTATCGGTTTTATCTCAAAATCCAGAATGTGTATGAAATACCCATATTAAGAAAGTCTTCGAACTTGTTGGGTCTAAATCACATTCTATCCGGTCTTCGCTTAATCATGCGTTTGAACCGTATCTTTCGGTAAGACTAACCGGTCTAAGTGTAGGCTTAATTAAAGACCTGTTAGCATTCTAATTGGTTATTTATACCATCATTCCAGACTAGAGCCTTCCGGTAAATTTTACCTACGCTTACTTAAGTGAATACGGCTGAGTTATTATAAATCTTGCTATTTAAGACAGGAGCTAGCTCAGGTAAATACTCTTAACTTATTTTCCCTATTACGGGCTTGGGATACGATAATATAAATACCGCATGGTCAGGTATGGGATTCAAAGACCAATAAGTCGGGAAATCCAAATAACCTGTTTTTAATTCGTATTGCTTGACTGAAACATTGGGGATTAATGCGACCGTGTCCTGGATATCCTTGACTCATTAAATGCAATGGCCACGACCTAAGCAAGGGGTGTAGGCGTACACCTGACAGATGCCATATGTTTATTAATTAATTATACCCAATAAGGGAATAGTGGTGTGTCGGTTAATCATGAACCGGCATAGAACCGGGCCCCGTATGTAGAGCAAGTTATGTAAAACTGATAACATGAAATATAGTTTGTCCCAAGTATAAAAGATTAATTTTGCCTTGTGCATTTTAATCAATGTGTCTACATATTTTGTGCCGAAGTGCATTCAAACCAATTTACAAACTCTTTTCAAATGAGTCGGTTGAGTGTATTTACCAGTGAAAGCTGACGTATTTTCCAAAGTCTAAGTGACAGGTACAAGTACGTAATAGGCTGGAAACTGCTCAGGACGTTAATAAGGAATCTTGCAAGTTCTAGGCGTCTAAAGTCTGTTGAACAATATTTATGTTTTAAGATCCGCCTGTGGATCCTTTACTTTCCGTTGTAATACTTGATATTACTTTATATTCGGATTGTAATATATTTTATCTTTTGCTTCCGCTGTGCATTTATATATTGTGTTGTTTGACTATGATGATATCAACTACGTCACGATACTCCCCACCGGGCCCACCGGTGACACGTGGAAAAGTCGGGGTGTGACATTTTAACCTTTTTTTGGCAATCTATTCTTATGTAATATGGATAAAGGGTAAGGATAGTGTAAAAAAGGTTTAAAGTATATCTAATGATTGAGATCAATAGGCAATAAATTGATTCAACCCGTGTAATAAATGGGGTTTTTAAAGATGTATTACACGTGGTTTTAAAGATATCTTTTTATTTGGTATATAAATTACATTTATTCAACCTGTACAATATGGTTCTTATATATATAACTTTTTATTATTTAATATATAAAATTATATTTATTCAACCCGTACAATAAATGAGGTTTTTAAAGATATATTGTTTTTATATTTAGTATATAAAATTTATTTATTCAACCCCGTGTAATACACGGGGTTATAACCTAGTATATATATGAGTATATGAGTGACTAAAACTTGCACACCATACTGATTGAACCTCTAACCTTCTATTATCTTAAATTTTATTCAACTCATCAATTTTACTGGGCTATTCCCAAATGATTGATTTCTTACTAGTAGGGTGTCCGCGCGATGCGGCGGGAGCGACATTTTGGATTGCGGCACTCGTTTCTGATAGTTTTCTTATTCGTATAATATTTATTGTAACATTATTGGGGTGGATATATGTCATTAGCGTTACACATATGTAAAGTTTTGCTTTTTTATAAAAAGTAATAATCAAAAGACAAAAAAATATTGTTTTTTATAAAAATTAATAATCAAAACACAAAAAATAAAAGATAAGTTGTTATAATTGTAAAGTAAGTTTATTTTATTGGTTAAATAATAAAGTATAATTTTATTTTTTTAAAGTTCATAACTTTTTTTAAATATCCACATACATCCAATAAACTTTAAGTTTAAAATTTTCGTTTTATAAAAATAAAAAAACAGTATTTGACTCGTAAATACGTTTTAGAGATTTAACTTAAATTGTTAAATTTCGGTTTTTAATAGATATAAAAAATTATATTTTTATTAAATTTCAAGAACTGTTTTTATTAAAAAAAAATATATGATGTTAAGAGCTTATATCTTTATTTACTTTATATCATACTAAGTTCAGATTTTTAGTTCCTAACTAATCTTATCTATATGAGTCTACTTTTAACTTATAATCCCTAAAAATATGCAACACAATCTACCATGTATCTAGTCAAGTTAGTAAAGAATTCTTTTGAAACTAACTAATATTTTCTAGAACAATATAGTTGAACTTATAATTCCTAAAAATTTGCAACACAATTTAGTATTTATCTAGGAAAGATTGTAAATTCCTAGAGTATTTATTTATATTACTTGTTACAAAAAATGTTTATAAATAAAGTAAAAAATTGTTTTACACATGTAAAGTTTCGTTTTTTTAAAGATGATAATCAAATGACAAAAAATAAAAGATAAGTTGTTATAATTGTAAAGTAAGTTTATTTTGTTGGTTAAATGTTAAATTTTATAATTTTATTCTTTAAAGTTCATAACTTTTTTTAAATATCCGCATTGTACTCATCCAATAAAATTTAAGTTTAAGATTTTTGGTTTTAAAAAAATAAAAAATAGTAGTTGACTCGTAAGTACGTTTTACACATTTACCTTTAATTTTTGGAAAATTGGTAATTAATAAACCAACCTTTGCCCAGTTGGTAAAGAATAATCATACATACAGAATTGGTAAATAATAATCCTACGTTTCAATATGTTGGTAAATAATAGACCTCCGTTAGTTTTTTTGTAACTGAAGTTAGTTTTTAAGTTTTATTTGTTACACAAACAGTCCCTGTAGTTATACTTTACTAGTTTTAAGTTTTATTTATTACACAAACAGTCCCTGTAGTTATAAAAAAAATCATAAAAATAAAAAAAAAATCTAAAAATTCAAAAAAATCATAAAAATTCAAAAAAAATCAAAAAAATCATAAAAAATCATAAAAAGTCATAAAAATTCAAAAAATTAAAAAAAAGCAAACGTTTCGACCCGGACCGTTTCGACCCGTACCGTTTCCACGCGTACCGTTTCGACCCGAACCGTTTTCGACCCACCACCACCACCGCCACCACCACCACCACCACCACCGCCGCCGCCACCACCACCACCGCCGCCACCACCACCACCGCACCGCCGCCACAGCACCGCCACCACCACCACCACCACCACCACCGCACCGCCGCCACAGCACCGCCACCACCACCACCACCACCGCCACCACCACCACAGCACCGCCACCACCACCGCCACCACCACCACCACCACCGCCGCCACCACCACCACCACCACCACCACCGCCGCCGCCACAGCACCGCCGCTACCACCACCACCGCCACCACCACCACAGCACCGCCACCACCACCGCCACCACCGTTTTTGAAACGGTACGGGTCGAAACGGTACGGGTCGAAACGGTACGGGTCGAAACGGTCCGGGTCGAAACGGTACGGGTCGAAACGGTACTGGTCGAAACGATACGGGTCGAAACGGTCCGGGTCGAAACGGTCCGGGTCGAAACGGTCCGGGTCGAAACGGTCCGGGTCGAAAACGGTTCGGGTCGAAACGGTACGGGTCGAAACGGTACTGGTCGAAACGGTACGGGTCGAAACGGTCCGGGTCGAAACGGTCCGGGTCGAAACGGTCCGGGTCGAAACGGTCTGGGTCGAAAACGGTTCGGGTCGAAACGGTACGCGTGGAAACGGTACGGGTCGAAACGGTACGCGTGGAAACGGTACGGGTCGAAACGTTTGCTTTTTTTGAATTTTTTGAATTTTTATGACTTTTTATGATTTTTTATGATTTTTTTTATTTTTTTTGAATTTTTATGATTTTTTTGAATTTTTTTGAATTTTTAGATTTTTTTTTTATTTTTATGATTTTTTTTATAACTACAGGGACTGTTTGTGTAATAAATAAAACTTAAAACTAGTAAAGTATAACTACAGGGACTGTTTGTGTAACAAATAAAACTTAAAAACTAACTTCAGTTACAAAAAAACTAACGGAGGTCTATTATTTACCAACATATTGAAACGTAGGATTATTATTTACCAATTCTGTAGGTAGGATTATTCTTTACCAACTGGGCAAAGGTTGGTTTATTAATTACCAATTTCCCTTCATTTTTATATATATAAAAATTATATTTTTATAAAATTTTAAAAACAGTTTTTGTAAAAAATAGGATGTTAAGAGTTTATATCTTTATTAACTTTATATCAGAGTAAGTTTCTTTTTTTTAGCTTTAAAGTTTATTAATTTATTATTTTATTATTTTTTAACTAAGAAATACAAATTATTAGATTAATATCCAAGAATAACTGCAATATTTTATAATTTCAGCTTTACTATATCTAGCTGCAATATCTATTTATTGCAACTTTAGGATATTAACTTATATAAGTTTAGCTGACTTGTAAATTTATGATACTAACTTTATTTTGAATTTTATTAATATGGTTAATAACTGCATTATATTAACACCAAAAATAAAGTTCAAATATTAAACAAACTTTATCCATACGTCCAGATCAAACATAACAGCTGAAAATGAAAAAAAAAAACATAAAAACACTTGATAGATTTCATATTAGACTGCATGAAATCTGTTCCGCTTCTGAATTGACACTCGAGGTATTTTTAATCGGGTTTTCTGGTTTGTGCTTGAATCGGCAGTAACTTCTAATTCCTCTTCTTTGTCATTGTCCCCAGAATCGTCTAAATTAATAACCTCAATCCATTTCTATTCAGAGAGTCTCTTGGATCTCTTCCTTTGAGTCTCAAACTTTCGATCCTTAAAAATGACAAAAATTGAATGCATAAGTTAAAAAAAGATTAAATAAACCTTAAAATTATCTCTTCACTAAATTCACGTTAAAGATTAGCCTTGTATGGACTAACATTGCACCATAAGAAATAATATCAACACTTTTATCACCATCATCCTGCAATAAAACACACATATAATAACATAACGAACATGTTAATATGAAAGATATACGCAAAAATAATACTTAAAAATCCAGCAAAATCAATACCTTAGAAGCTTGTTCGACAAATGGGTTGTTTAAATTGGCATGTTCATCATGGAACTGAATCTCAAAAATCAAATAAGTTAACATTCACATAAAAGTAAATAAAACAAAACAATTATTCACTACTGCGATATAACAGAACTGACCTTAGAATTTTGAATCTCGCATGCTTGGTTTTTCGCAACAATTGAATTCAAAACTGAATTCATTTTTTAACTTTGTTTAGCAATAGATATAGGGGTGTCCTGCTATGTATTTATAGTCGTACTATAGAAGTGCATTAGGGTTTAATTTTAAATTTGACAATCCTTTATTTAGGAAGTTAGTTGTAGTTAGTTTTATCTTTTTATAAGATATATCTAAGTACAGATATTAAGCAGTTTTAATAAAATAAAATGTGACACATAATATCTTTATTTTATGTTACTGTACTTTTAATTCTTTTTTTGTTTGCATAGATGGAGCCCATCTTTGTAGATTAGGCGAATTAGATCACAAGTATTAATTACTTGTACATTAAAGCATTATCGACTTGTACCTTTTAATACGTGCGTCAATATTAAACAAGACAACTACCGAAACGTTGATAAAAATGTGTAGGTCGTCATGCTACCTTTGGATTTTTTTTTAAACAGTATAATTTATAAGATATGTCAAGAATACGTAAAAAAAATTATAAGTTTGTTGTGGATGGGTGAATTGTAACTAATTATCTATAATTTTTTTAAAATCTTAGGGATTTAAGTGTAATAAGTTTAGGGGCTAAAAAATAAATAGTATTTAAAAGACTAAACTACCCTCATTTTATGGGTCTTTCTATAAATAATATGGGGGAAAAGTTCTTATATTTTTTGTATCTTAAAATACCCCTACCTCATACATTATAATATAGTATAGATATTAAATGTCAAAATGTAACAACCCTCAATAAAACTGACATTCTCGATAATTTTTACGACACCCTAATATATTTTAAAATATTCCAAAAATATCCCTAAATACACCCCATACACGAAAATGGGCCTCAAATATACTAAATAGTGTTAAAAATAAATAAAAATTGAAATATTGGGCTGAGGCGGGCCGCGTAGACCCACCTCAATCATTACGCGGGCGGTATAAGGGTTGTAAACCTGATTTCTTTTGATTTCTTAAGTTCAGGCGGGCCGCGTAAGACCCCCGTTTAGTTAATGCGGGCCGCGAGTGTCTCAATTTGTGGCGCAGCCCGGTGATGACACGTGTCATCATCGTGTCAAGTCTAGTTGGTGATCCGTACAAGCTATACGTTGACCTGTAGTCAACGCGGGCCGCGTAAGCCCTGCCAATATGTTACGCGGGCCGCGACAAACCCATAATCAACAACTATAAATAGATGGCCTCGGGTCTCAGTCGAAACTCGTTCAAAAATCATTCTCAATCATAATTTCTGAATATTAGGCATAATACGCGGGTATTATACCCCCCTAATTAGCGATGTTCTGCTCCGTTGTAAGTATTATAACCCCTGGATACGTATTAGATACGCTGCCCGATTGATCTAGGGTTCCGTAACGGCTGTCGTGGTTCTGCCCGACGTAGTCGTTGGAATGCCGTCTCGGGGAGGGTATTACTAATGTTAAAATGGGTTATCATACTAACGCGTGTATATTTGTGTAAATTATAGATAAATCTCAGGAAACCCTTACGGAAACTCTAAAACAGCAATGTGAGTTGATCCACTTTTTGTAAACCTTTTGTTAACTATTTTTACAAAACCTTAAATACTTTACCATGTGAATAACAGTTATTGAGTATTTGTAAGAATACAATTATGATGAGTATGTTGGGGTTTTGTATACAAAATTTGTTACCACCTGGTCAAGGAGTAACATTTCCACAAGTCGGGTTCGACAGTACCATGGATGTTAATTGTTATATCTTGGAAACAAATATAATTGCGGGATCGCCCTCAATACTGTACACTGTGAAATGATTACTATTTAAACTTGATTAAACTGGGATTCACTCACCAGTATTTCCCACTGACAAATGTTTTTAAAACGCGTTTCAGGTAACAAAATGTGAAAGCCAAATAGAAGCCAGCTGGACAGCACTGAAGGCTTGGAAAAGTGGCAATAAAGTTACCTAAAATAAAATAGATGTTTTTATTAAATAAATAGGATTTATTCCTATGAAAACGTGTGTACTATGAATTTGGGTTTTAACCCATTTGTTTAATACTATGAAAATGTGGTATTTTACTCTGATCAAATATTTCCTAACTACGGTCCTGATGAAAAATTCCGCTGCCAAATCCGACGATACTTGATACCACCAAAACTGGCTCGCGGCCGCCCGTTCCCGGGATTTAAGGGATCGGGGGTTGCGACACAAAATATACAACCGAATTATTGTTATTATTTGTTAATTACTATAGAGTAAATTGCCAAATTTGTCCCTCAGGTTTGGGTGTGTTTACCAGTTTCATCCAAAACAACTTTTTTGTACCATATTGCCCCTCACTTTTATATTTTTTGTCATTTTCATCCAATCGTCTAACTTTTTTTTGCCAAAATCATAGCTGAGATTTGGGATTTTTGTCATTTTCATCCAAATATTTGATAGAAAATATAAAGCAAATTAGACATTTGGATGGAAATGACAAAAAATCTCAAAAGTGAAGGACAATACTGTACATAAAAGTTGTTTTGGATGAAACTGGCAAACACACCCAAACCTCGAAAACAATTTTGACAATTTACTCATTACTATAAGATTAAAAGATAAGTAATAGAGACCACAAGATCATAACTCAACAGTTCCTAGGGTGTGAAAAGATATTGTAAGACTGTAAGATATATAGTTGAAGATCCAATTGATCAAGAGACGTAATACTAATTTTATCGCCGATGGGCACATCCCATTATAAGACAATTCTAACGTATTATATGCATTGTTATAAAAGTTGCTAAGCGCTCCATAGTCAAAGTTAAGAGTACTCGGGAAGTACTCTGTCTAAGCAGAGGGTACACGCCTCGACAACCTACCTTGTAGCGATCACTCGGGGAGTACTCGGCCTCCGAAACCTTGTTTTACATCAATGATTATATGTTGTGTATTGAAACTAGATTCTCACATCACATGTTAGGGATATTCATGACCCATAAATAGTGAATAGATCACAAATATAACATGTAATGATTAGTCATCTAAGTTTGCCTAATGTCTCAAATTAGTTAATAAAAATTATAACTTGTTATTTATATCTAATTTCACAATAATGATAAAGTTAGATGGTAAAAAATAAAATAAAATAAATCTTACTAATTATTAAACATAAAAGAACCTCTAAATGAAACAAAAGGACCGGAGACAAATAGATAGACAATTGAAAAAAAAAGGTTTTATTTAACTAGTAGAATTTCCCACGTGTTGCGGCGAAGATTGAGACAGTATCAGTTTGGTATATTACGATATCGGTACAACAATGCCACTCGGTATAACAACTGAAAGAGAACAACCAAAAAAATAAAATCATGATATGTCAAAAAGGATACCGACACATTTTTTACATTGATCGAGAACCAATAAAATTAATAACGAGAGACGGTAATGATCTTGTAGTACCGTCAATTTAGTTTGACACGCTCGATATATCTTAAGATACAAAAGCAAATCTATTTTGATTGTTCAACTGAAATCAGTTCAACCTTACTACGCGGTGGGAACTCAGTCGAGGTTTTGGTCTACGACGTCAATTTAGGAAGAAAACAACTAGATGTGAAATATCTTTGATAATATGTACGTTTATGCTTTGATTAATTGTACATTACTGCTCACAACTCGGTTTCTATAAAAAAAATATTGGTAGGTAGATAAAAATAGGCACGTCATAACGACTTACTCCAAATTTTATAAAACATTGTATCTTAAAAGTTATAAGAGAAAAACAAAATATACTTAAACACATTATATATTTATTTAATATATATAATTGAATTGAAAGTGGCTATGAATAGCGATTTTATTATTGTAATGATAAATATATATTTAATATTTTATTATTCAATATTATAATAATTTATTATTATATTACATTACAAAACTATAAATAACAAACATGTTTATGCATAAGGTAGTTGTATTGTTGGCCTTGGGAGTTTTTCAAAAAAAAAAAAAAAATGAAATTTTCATTTCTAATCTTAAAGTTTCAATCCTTGACAATTTAAGTTTAAAGTTTCAATCTTTAGTAATTTAACCTCATTGATTAATTTGATTTTTCACTTCTAATTCAAAAGTTTTCATCTTTTGCAATTTAACCCTTTGATTATTTTGCTTTTAACCCAAAATTTTTCATCTTTTATAATTTAATCCCAACACTTTTTTTACTTTCACTTTTGATCCCTTGTGCTTTACATCTTTCGCAAATTTTTTGTTTAATGTTTTGTTCTAAATTTTCTGAGTTAAGAGCCGCAACATGCGTGTGGGGTTCAACGTTTTTTATCTACTTTTCCCCTTTGACAAGCCCATCGTAGTGCGCCTATTTTTTCCTTTGATAGGTCTGTCGCAACGCGCGGGTCAGAGATTGATTTAGTTATTCTTTTACATGTTTTACATACAGGCTCGCGGTTATGTAAAAAACATTTGCATTTTATCTAATATGATATATAACTAATGAATCTCCCGTCGCATTGCGACGGATGGTAATTCTAATTTGTTTTAAGTTTTAACATATTTATTTTCTTTTTTAAAATCATATTTCCTGTATCATATGTTTTTTAATATTTTTTTTGTTTTTTTAAATATATTTCTTTTATCAATTAATTTGATATCTCTTTAATAACCTACGTTCCTTAATTTTTTTCCCTCGACATTATGGTATAAGTGTTGTTAAAAATGAAGTTTTATTTAAAATTGAGTATTTATTTGGTATCATAAAGTAAAATGGTACGATGATAAACTGTACCGATTCCAATGGTTTGGTTTTCTAAACAACATTATTTATTTTCAAATAACATTTGTTTTACATTATCATTTGTTTCGCTTTGCCACAACGCGCGACGTCAAAAAGTATAATTGAAAAGTAATTATTAATAGAAATTTGATTTTTATAAAAATATGTATAATTTTTTTCATTCTTTTATCATTTTAATATTACAATAGATTACTATTATATTTATTTCAACCTTAAACATATTTCTTTAATTTTAACTATTAATGATTTTCTTTTTTTTAATATTACTGATATTGCCTGAACAACATCAGTATCGTATCGTACCGTATAGCACCTGTGTGGTTTTTTTATTATTATTATTAACGTCATCATGTGCTTATTATTATTATGTACAATTCGATAAAAGTTCTATTCGAACGAGCCATATATAGTTATTTTTTTTATCATCACAAACCGAACATATACCGACCAAACACAACTGGTAACGGTATCGTATTTGTTTACGTAGTTTTCTCGACGGGGTGGTATAAAATTCATTGAACACAAAGTTATATTCGCAATAAAGTATTTTTTTGGTATCGTAACCTATATCGAGTGTCTGTACGATACCAGTATCGTAACGGGCCGATACCGACCGAACAACACTGATACCGGTAAAAGTATCTGTTTTTATTGTTTTCAATCGATGTAAAACACGTGTAGATTGGCAATGATTGTTAGTGTCAGTACGAGTACTGTAAAGAACTAGACTAATAATGACCAAAGGCCCTCAGCAAAGCGCGTGAAAAATCCCACTAGTATATATGTATAGTTTTTTTAACTCTTTTATTTCTTTATTATTTTTCTTAACTTTAATGATTTTTTATTACAGGCCGGGATAAATGCTACCGGTAACATTTGCCCATCCCTGATCACGGGTACCGTACGAACAACAATGGTATCGTATAACTATTTTTTGTTGATTTTCTTCAAATTTTAATGATTTCTTTTTTTAGTTTTAGGGGTAGGGATGAGCTCGGTGTCAACCGATACCGAATCGGTAATGACACCGAAAATACCGGTTACGGTACCAGTATATGAAGGTGAAACCAGTAGCGAACCGGTACCAGGAACGCCAAAAGTTGGCACCAAATTTGTACTTAAGATCTTTCAGTTCGGGAAATTCGGTATCGATACCCAGTACCATCTGTTCATCTCTAACCATGGGTTTCATACGAACAACATCTTTACCATACAACTTTTTTGGTTGATTTTCTTTCGGTTATCTTTTAGTATTTTTTTTATACACCTTTTTTTCTTGTCAGCGGTTCCATACGCAACGCGCTCGTAGTGATTTCAAAACGCATGTAAATACGGACTAAATAACTAAAGAAGTTCACTGCAACGCGACGACAATGATAAACCTGTAACAACACTATTCATCAAGATGGCTTTTGATATATAAATTAATTAATTAATTAATAATAATAACTAATTAATAAATAATATATTGATAATTGATAAAGATGATTGTATTTCATAAGTTTCTAATTATATGTTCGAATAAGTGATTACAAACATCCCAATTAACTAGATATTACAACTTTTAGGCGAATGAGCAATGATTTTCGTCAAGTCATTCAAAATCCCAATTATTGTTGTTTAGGGTTGTTCACGAGCATCACTAAACCAAGCGAGGGTCTGCTCAATGCAACAACACCCAAAACACCTTATAAGGACCTCTGATCGCAACCCTGGACTTGTACGGCGCAAACCAGTACAAAAAACAAAGAATCTTGGACAGGAGACACGCGGGGGGTACCCCTAAATCTTCCGCGTGTCGCGGGGGAGTACCAGGACACGTGTTACCCGAGCGCGATATGTGGCAGGGCTATATGTGCAACGGAGGTTGTCTAGGAAAAATAGGTCGCCCAGGCGACACGCGGGGGTGTCCCAGGCATCTGGCGCGACACCCGGGAGGGACCCAGATGAGCTATAAATTCAGCTTCGTGGGACTCAAGTTTCTGCACTCAAACGACTTCATTTCGTGAAACGTTTCTCTCTTTCTGATCAATTTATTATACACCCCTCCCCTAAACTTGCAAAGCTTTGTCCCGTTGTAAGTGTTTTAATCCCTGATTACTAATTCGATACCCTGTCCAATCGATCCAAAACCCAACAACGGATGTCAAGGTGTTTCCTGAATAAGGCTATACTTTGTTAACTACGTTGGGGGGTTTTGATCTCGTGATGTATCGATAAAGTTTGAGTTAGGTTATTACAATAACACGTGTCCATTGTATATTTTATTAGGAACTCAGGATATATACAAAGAATTATACCATGAGGCTTTAAGTTAAAACCCTAAGTCTACAAAGTGAGTCATTCTTTCTTTTTACCAAATGCTTTGCAAATCCCTAAATGTTTTTCAGTTATACTTACAGTGATTAAGTTTTTGTATTCTGCAATTACTGCCGGTATGTGGGGTTTTGTATACATTACTTGATAAGCTTCACCATTGGACAACGAGTTAGCCAATGTGTGATATAACCATAGTCACAGATCCGGTCGGGTGACAAATACCGATTTGAGTATTTGATAGATATAAACAATGTAATCACCCTTAATACTGTAAAATATAACAATGTGTCTTTTTATAAAATGGAACGAACTCGCCAGTATTTTTCGCTGATAAAATATTTTCAAACGCGTTACAGGTAACTTACTGTGAAGGTAATAGAAGCCTGCTATGGGGTACTGAAGGCTTAAATAAAGTGGCTAGGATTACCTGAATAAAAAGAAGAAATTTATGTTTTGTCAATTAAGGTTTATCCCTATAAAAACATTTGAATTGAATATGGGTTTTTAGCCCATTTGTTTAAAACTAAACTTTGGTGTTTTACAAAATCTGAATTTATTTCCTAAATACGATCCTGATGATAATATTCCGTTGCAAATTTAATAAACACCGATACCACCTGTCATCTGGTTCACGGCTCCCGTCCAGGGTGTGGTCGGGGCTGTGACAGAATGTAACACCCCGACCCGGAACGGGCCGAAGTGTCACAATATCGGTAGTCAGATCAAAAACATAATTCCATTCATACTTAAATGTATTACAAGGCTTTACAGCTTAATAAAGGTTATCTAATCCAGTACAATTATTTCTATGGTCTTGTTCAAACACTCGAGCACTCTTCCATATCCCCTGTCTCAGATTGTCCTGATAACCTGACGTAAAGAAGAAAACACAACAAAGAAAAACGTACGTCTGAGCAAAATTTGAAAATACTTTGCCCAGTGTGCGGATAGCGGAAAACAAAAAGGCTTATTTTATTTGAGAAAAAGGCTAAGTTTCTTTAAAAATCCTTTGTTTTAGCAAAATGCTACGTTTTCATAATTCAAAATATATATTAAATAAGTATAACAAATAGTATCAGAATATGATATACAGATTTACCCGAAGTCCAGAAGGTTCATTATATTACAGAGGTTGATACTGGGTAGCTAGCCCATGTATCCAGACATGAATGGAGTGTGGGCAAATCACACCGACCATTCACCAGATATCAGATTTTATTTACTTTTTCCTAGGATCGATCCATACGCCTCTGAACAGAAATCCGTAGATTAAAACAGAAGAGACGCCGTGAACTCAACTCACCGTCACGGATGGTGCCACATCATTTTATGCCACAATGATGGGTCTGTGGTCATCCTCACAGAAAAGGGAATTTACTTGGGTAACAGAATACTTTGTATATAATATTAAACTTTATTTCATAATTTAAAAATCAGAAATCAGATATTCGAAAGCCAAATGACATGTATTGAAGGAAGGGATTCTATCCGTACGATATATCAGAATTGACAGAAATCGAAAGAAAGGAATCTATCCGTACGATATATCAGAATTGACAGAAATCGAAAGAAAGGAATCTACCTGTACGGAACTTATAACTTATACTTAGATCTTAATACGGACTTTAAAATCAGAAATGATATACTTATATCAAATGACACAAATCAAAAGACAAGAGTCTATCCGTACCTTAAAATTTCCAAGTGATGCTACCTTGTTTCCAATTGTAGATTTATACGGGCAGAGTTTAGCCTACTGATTATTTTCTTAACCTAATTTGCTCACAAACTAGGTATTTAACTTAATACAGCATTTACGATAACTCACGAGATCAAATTCTCACAATGAATGACAAAATGCAATACTTTGTCCATCGAATTAACGATGATCCATTGAATTAACAATGAACGACAAGGTATAATACTTTACCCATCGAATTAACGATGATCCGTTGAATTAACAACGAACGATAAAGTATAATACTTTACCTATCGAATTAACGACAATCCGTCAAATTAATGACGAACGATAAAGTATAACCCTAATGTGGGCGGCACTTAAACATTCATTAGATATTTGAATCAATCGGACAATGAATCGTATCAGCGATTGAGTTAATACCCTGTTCTGCAGCACCCCGCTATACTTAATTGAAGATTCGTGTGTGTTTGGAGAGTAACCGGACAATATCTCAGCCTAATTTTGGAGTTTGATCGAAGTTTTTGTGCCCAGAATCGAGTGCCAAGGCCTGCTATTTATACACGAAATTGGACTAGCTTACGGACCGTAAGCTTCCTGATGTTGCGGTCCGTATGACAGCTTACGGACCGTAAGCTTGGTAGTGTTGCGGTCCGTAAGGTACACCAATGCACTATAGGGTTGCCACGCGTGGGACTAGGCCTGCTGAGTCGACAAAATGAATAAATTCAACTTCCTCCGCAAGTTTATGAAGATAATCGTCAAGTAGGAAATACCCCCTCTGAGTTTTAGGGGCCCTAATCCTGATTCTGATTGTTCTGGAAATCTTAGGGTTTGTGCAGAATAACTTGGGTGTCTTAATTAGGGTTTCCTATTGAACTATAACTTATAAGAAATAATAGTTTTTAATGAGGGTTGTTTATTTTAAAATTTTCGGGTGTTACAAATCTACCCCTCTTAAAAAAAATTTCGTCCTCGAAATTATTGCGTACCTATATATATATTAATAATCATACTTGAACGTGACCCACTATGATCAATGGTCATACTTGTAATAAAGCTAGAGTAAAAACAATGAAGATGACGAAATACTTATGTTCGAGACTATCATGAAGTGAAAAGAAAAGTTACTAACCGATGTAACGACTGATTGGACATCGAAATCCTAACCCAATGTCTACCCATTACCTCACAGGTCTTATCTTATGTTTAAGTTTTCTACAGGAAAGAGCCTTTGCTCTGATACCATAGCTGTAACACCCCGACCCGGAACGGGCCGAAGTGTCACAATATCGGTAGTCAGATCAAAAACATAATTCCATTCATACTTAAATGTATTACAAGGCTTTACAGCTTAATAAAGGTTATCTAATCCAGTACAATTATTTCTATGGTCTTGTTCAAACACTCGAGCACTCTTCCATATCCCCTGTCTCAGATTGTCCTGATAACCTGACGTAAAGAAGAAAACACAACAAAGAAAAACGTACGTCTGAGCAAAATTTGAAAATACTTTGCCCAGTGTGCGGATAGCGGAAAACAAAAAGGCTTATTTTATTTGAGAAAAAGGCTAAGTTTCTTTAAAAATCCTTTGTTTTAGCAAAATGCTACGTTTTCATAATTCAAAATATATATTAAATAAGTATAACAAATAGTATCAGAATATGATATACAGATTTACCCGAAGTCCAGAAGGTTCATTATATTACAGAGGTTGATACTGGGTAGCTAGCCCATGTATCCAGACATGAATGGAGTGTGGGCAAATCACACCGACCATTCACCAGATATCAGATTTTATTTACTTTTTCCTAGGATCGATCCATACGCCTCTGAACAGAAATCCGTAGATTAAAACAGAAGAGACGCCGTGAACTCAACTCACCGTCACGGATGGTGCCACATCATTTTATGCCACAATGATGGGTCTGTGGTCATCCTCACAGAAAAGGGAATTTACTTGGGTAACAGAATACTTTGTATATAATATTAAACTTTATTTCATAATTTAAAAATCAGAAATCAGATATTCGAAAGCCAAATGACATGTATTGAAGGAAGGGATTCTATCCGTACGATATATCAGAATTGACAGAAATCGAAAGAAAGGAATCTATCCGTACGATATATCAGAATTGACAGAAATCGAAAGAAAGGAATCTACCTGTACGGAACTTATAACTTATACTTAGATCTTAATACGGACTTTAAAATCAGAAATGATATACTTATATCAAATGACACAAATCAAAAGACAAGAGTCTATCCGTACCTTAAAATTTCCAAGTGATGCTACCTTGTTTCCAATTGTAGATTTATACGGGCAGAGTTTAGCCTACTGATTATTTTCTTAACCTAATTTGCTCACAAACTAGGTATTTAACTTAATACAGCATTTACGATAACTCACGAGATCAAATTCTCACAATGAATGACAAAATGCAATACTTTGTCCATCGAATTAACGATGATCCATTGAATTAACAATGAACGACAAGGTATAATACTTTACCCATCGAATTAACGATGATCCGTTGAATTAACAACGAACGATAAAGTATAATACTTTACCTATCGAATTAACGACAATCCGTCAAATTAATGACGAACGATAAAGTATAACCCTAATGTGGGCGGCACTTAAACATTCATTAGATATTTGAATCAATCGGACAATGAATCGTATCAGCGATTGAGTTAATACCATGTTCTGCAGCACCCCGCTATACTTAATTGAAGATTCGTGTGTGTTTGGAGAGTAATCGGACAATATCTCAGCCTAATTTTGGAGTTTGATCGAAGTTTTTGTGCCCAGAATCGAGTGCCAAGGCCTGCTATTTATACACGAAATTGGACTAGCTTACGGACCGTAAGCTTCCTGATGTTGCGGTCCGTATGACAGCTTACGGACCGTAAGCTTGGTAGTGTTGCGGTCCGTAAGGTACACCAATGCACTATAGGGTTGCCACGCGTGGGACTAGGCCTGCTGAGTCGACAAAATGAATAAATTCAACTTCCTCCGCAAGTTTATGAAGATAATCGTCAAGTAGGAAATACCCCCTCTGAGTTTTAGGGGCCCTAATCCTGATTCTGATTGTTCTGGAAATCTTAGGGTTTGTGCAGAATAACTTGGGTGTCTTAATTAGGGTTTCCTATTGAACTATAACTTATAAGAAATAATAGTTTTTAATGAGGGTTGTTTATTTTAAAATTTTCGGGTGTTACACAGAAGGTGGTATCAGAGCCACTGGTTTAAGCTATTTAGATGTTCTTTTAATACCTAAACTTAAACATTATGTTAGGAAATTAATATAATAACTTATGTGTTATTTCTGTGTAAATAAATTTCAATACATACATACATATATATATAGATATATATATAATTTTTATGTTATTTTGATGATTTCTGAGTTCACAGTATGAGTGACAAAGGTGTGGCTGAAACTTTTCAACATATTTCTGATTCTGAGATAGACGAAGGACCATCCGGAGCTGTATCCGGATATGAAGCCGACACAGAAGGTTCCTTTGTTTTTCAAGCTCAAGCCACTGAATCCTTTTCACCTAAAAAGAGAGGTTGGTTAACAAAGGAAAAAGAGAGAAAATAAGGAAAAAGAAAAATCAGGAAGCAACTATAACCCTATTAGAGGGACCAACTCAAATACCCATGACTAAACCACTGTGGGAGGAATTAGATAAAAGACTAGCAAATTGCGACCTTTTCCAACCCACAGGAGGTGCGATAAACTTGAACCTGTTAGCAGAACTCGAGCCACAACTACTACCGCTCTACCCAGAACAACCTCTAGGACCAATACCACTTTACCCTGAACCTATTCAGATGAACCCACAACCTACACCTGCATTTAACCCAGAAGAAATACCCAGGATACATGTTCCAGCACCAAATCCACTGGAGCAATGGTGGACAAACGACTGGGAATTTCAGAACATGATAAATGAGCCTAATCCCTCCTATGAATCCTGATAATGTAGCAGAACTTCGTCACTACGGCGAAGAACTCAAAGGCGAAGGAAACAGGATCCGTGCTATAGGAGAAAATCTCGTCTAGAAGTACGACGAGAGGGAAATGCAATTTTGAAGACGACAAACCTAATATACTATAATAAATATACTTTCCTTTTAATTGATAAAAAAATATAAAATACATAATAATAATAATAATGTATACTATATACGTATCACTTATATATATATATATATATATATATATATATATATATATATATATATATATATATATATATCAACGCATATTAAAATACTAACGTGTATAATTATAATTGAAGTTTGTATTGATGCAGCATATATATAAAAAGAGTACCACATCGCAATGATCGACGGTTTTGATTAAATGTGTTTGAATATTTGTTTGTTTTAATTATTCTGTGATATTAATAATTGATAAGGTTTGCAATCCCGATGTCGAACGAAGTAAATCAGGAAGTTTAGGCTAATAATGATAACAGAAACCCCGTGGATAAAAGTGCTATAGAACATATAGTAGCACAAGGAATTATTGATGCCATGCCATTTATTATTGAAACTATTAATAAACCTAAGACGGTAAACGATAATACTATTATAGCCACTAAATGTATGCACACTGAGCCAAGTCACAATGTTAATGGAGATAATGGCATTCTTGTCAAAGCTCCAATTCCTAAACGAAAGAAAACCATCGCTTATGGTTGTTCATACAAAGAGTTCTTGTCATGTAAACCAATCGAATTTTCGGGTGAAGGAGCCATTTCAGCCTTACGTTGGTTAGAGAAGTTTGAAGCGGTTTTAAAGATTAGTAAATATGCCGAAGAAGATAAAATCATGTATACTTTTAACCTTTTCAAGGATGAAGCATTAGAATGGTGGAATACCATTCTTCAATCAAAAGGAAGTGACATGGTCTATAATATGGAATGAAATGATTTTAAGGAAATAATTGAAAGTAAATTATGTCCTCCTCACGAAAAGGAGCAGATAGCTAATAAATTCCTAAACCATAAAATGATTGGGGTAAATTGTCGTGAATTTACTAACAAATTCTTCGAATATGCAAGAATAGTACCAACACGGGTTTCACCAAAACAGTATTAATCTCCCGTTACATCTGGGGATTAATTAGTGAAATCAGAGATATGGTCAAAGCAGCTAGACCACAAACAATTGAAGAAGCAGTGGAGCTTACTAACACTCTGACAGATGGACTGATATGCACACAGGAAGAAAACCAGAAAAAGGATCTAGCCCAAAGAATTACCCAGGAACTACGTTCTAGTATTCCACCGTAACAAAGGAACAGGTCCATCCTCTTCATCACCTTTCTGTAAGTCCTGTTCCAAGAAGCATTCAGGAAAGTGTGCGGTGTTTTGCAACTTCTGCAAGATACCGGGACATAAGGAAGAAGAGTGTAGAAAGAAAGCTAATGGCAGAATATGCTACAACTGCGGAGAGGCAGGTCATATCCGACCAAACTGCCCAAAATTAGCTACAACAACTAACAACAAAGCAAAAACAACCGAAGGATCCAAGAAGAATGCTAGAGCCTTCGTACTGACAGCCAAAGAAGCCGCGTTAATTCCGGATGTGATTACCGGTACGTTTCTCGTTCATGATGTCTATGCTAAAGTATTATTTGACTCTGGTTCAAACCAAAGTTTTATAAATACTACTTTCTGTCAATTACTCAATCAACCACTAACTAAACTTCGCCAAGCTTGTATGGTGGAAACGACAAATGGAAATTCTATCAGCATAAGCGAAATCCTTCAGAAAGGAAAGATAGAATTTTTAGGTCATAAGTTCACCGCTAACCTTTTACCAATGAATCTAGCCGAATTCGATGTTGTGTTAGGGATGGATTGGTTGGTGGCCAATCATGCATGAATCTTGTGCAATCAAAACTCAGTAGAAGTTCGTACGTCAACAGGAGAAAGGATCACAATTCAGGGAGACAAGCCGACAACATCCATAAAATTCATCTCGGTGATGAAAGCAGAAAGTTACGCACAAAAGGGAGAATAGTGTATATGATTTAGTAGTCATTATTTTTCTGAAACTGATACGTGTCAGATGAGAGATGATAGAGAATGTGTTACATTTTTCAGTGTTACATTTTTTTGAACTTAACGTGTTATGTTTTTTATGGATTTTGATAGCATTTTTTCAGATTTTTTGAACTTCACCTGTTACAATTTTCAGTTTAAGTTTTTTTTTTTTTTTAGTTTGCGATGCACGTAACAACATGTTACATTTTTTATAGTAAGTTTTTTGTGTAACAATTACAAGCACTTACACTTTTGTGTCAAACCAGGAGAGAGAAGGTGTTACACTTTTTGTCAAACTGTTACAACTTCTGGAAAAAAACATTTTTTGTACCTGATTAATCTCAACCATAGATCAAATGGATGGAAGGTGGAGATGAAGTTTCCTTGTTTTTTTAACTCACCAAGGTTTTCTCTATATCATTCATATGAGAAACACTAGGCTAAATGAGAAACGCGAGAAACATTCTTGACCACACATTTTTCTTAAACAAAAATGCAAAACAAATAAATAAATGCAAAAAAATGCAATTTTTTAGATAAACCAGAGCGTTTTCTGTCAATTTTTTATACATAATGTATAGTTTATATATACACATGTGTAAATTATCAATCTATAACTATACATATATGTATATACGTGTTTAAAATTGAAACATAAGTATTGTACATTTATATTTGATAACATATATATATGTACAAATGTGTATAAAATGGTTATACATATATGTATATAAAGGAAGAGTATCGTTCTAAATATGTTGTTTCTAATGTACATATGTGTAAAACACGTATTTAAAAGTAAAAAAAGTATGGTACATATATGTTTCATACTATACATATATGTATAGTTTAAGGATTGACAATCTATGTATAGGGTGAGGTTCTAGAGTGAACACTAGTGTATTTGTGAACTGAGTGAACAAATCCTGACCATTGATTTACATCATCAAATCGTAAAATACACTAGTGTATTTTCATAAATCCTGATCAAATCCTGGCCATTGATTTTGTGACAACTCGTACTTTAGAGCGTATCTTTGTATAACATTATGTGACTATGTGAAACTTTATTAATCGATTGAATGTTATGTTGTTTTGATTATGTGAATTTATGAAGCGAACATACATTTATAAACAAACCGATAGCACAACACCACTCGATCGCACAAGCCCATTTGGGCTACACTTTGTATTCGGATCAATGGGCAGCCCATTGAGGGTTCGGCCCACTCTTTCTCTTGTCGCATAACATTAGAGGATAGGGTATACTCATATTTTTGCAAATCATCTCACACACAAAAACCCTAGCTTCCTCTCATCCTCTCTCTCTAACTTGACGGCACACTCTCTCTCTTAATCAAAGATCACCTCCTTGAATCGGACCATCCTCTATCTTTCGGTTAGTGTCTAATAATTTATTAACTTGCTAATACTTGATACTTGATATTGTAGTTGTTATAATGTTGAATGATGATTCTGCTTATGTGTAATCGGATCTATCAAATTATATAAGTATGATGACACATGTTGATGTAGCAATAGGCCTTGATGATTCAATAGATTGAGGTCAATAGTTGATAAAGTGGATAACCTTGACAATCAAAAATGGCGGCCATGTGACCATTTATGTTACCAATGACTGTTGCTAGTCTTATGTGAATTGAATGGACTTGTATTTTAAGATCCTTCATGATTACTTGCACATGAATTGTCAGTATGTTTTGTGGTTGTCACATGTATTTTAAATGGAATAGATCTTGGTGCATGTTTAAATTAATATATGATAATGCTGATTTGCATGCATGTAATCGGCTGGACACTCATGAGATCGGAACATATGATAATATTTGATAAGTTGTCGGCCATTTGTTGTTTATTTCGATGATGATCATGTGTGGTTGTTCATAATTATGATGATAAGGTCATGTGAAAAAATTGTTAAAAGTAATGATTTGATCGATTATTATTGATATGAAAGCTGTTGGAAATTGTTAATTGATATGTTCACAAAAAGGAAATAATAACTGCTATGCATGAAATCCGGGATTTTAAATTAATCGCATAAGACATCTTGGTCGCACAAGATGTCCATACGCACTGGGTGATCAGTCCCACAAGCAAACCTGGTTGCACAAGAGGACCCGACTGCACAAGAGGTCCTCAGTCGCACAAAGACTTTTGAGTCGCACAAGACCGCTTGACAGTTTTCTTTTGGGCCGTATGTTGGGCTGGGTAATAAAGCTGATCGCACAAGTTGTTTATTTGTTTAATTGTTGGGCCGGTTACTTGTTGAACTAATCATGCTTATTTGGGCTTCTTATTACTTGGGCCGGGTATCAAATGGAATCGCACAAGATGCATAAATCGTACAATTTGAATTACAAGTTTAGTGTTGAGCCGAGACTTATGTGGGCTTCATCCGTATGTTAAACTGATAACATTTAAAACATTCTATGTGTGTATTATGTTGCCATGATCGATACGTGTTAGCAATATGTTAAACTATGTGTAATCATACGTGCTTTAATTGAACCTAAACCTGACATGTGTGATAACCATGTTAGGACGTGGTTGACCACTAGCATTTAGACGTGACCTTTCTGTGTAATCTGCCGAGCAAACCAAGGTGAGTTCACACTTCGTTACAAAGCATGGGATTCCCAGGGGCTGGGAATGGGTTAAGGAATAGGGATTTCCTCGTCCTGTTGAGACGTAATCAGGAACATAGATTCCTCGTCCTGTTGAGACGTAATCAGGAACATAGATTCCTCGTCCAGTATGAGACGGATTTAACTATACTAGACTAGAACTCTATCAACGAAGTCCCTCCTTTTATATCGACTTAATCGCCGAGGCCAATGGCGAACGGGTCATTAGTTAAATAGCGCTATTAGGTTTAACAAACCTCACACCGTGCCGCAGAGGACGGGCGTGGACTAATGGACTATGGCACGTCAGTGATGATAGACACAGACGTGAGGGCACTTAAACATGACGAACGTTAGTAGTCGATATGGTAACGAGTCTGGTGAATTAAACATGGGGTAGCCCCCACGGCCATAGAGCCGGGCTGGAATAGCCAACGTAAGAACGGGTAACTAATAAACGTTTTTCGAACTATGGGGTAACCCCCACGGCTGGATAGCTGGTAAAGAACAAACTGTGTTTTCGGAATAACTATAAACTGGACAACCAAACGTGAACTCACTCAACTTGTTGTTGACTTGTTACTACATGCTTTGCAGGTCTATAGGTACTTAGCTGGAGCTTGCACAAGGAAGAGTCGTTGTGGGACATGGACAGCTGTGTGCCATGTTAAACATTTGGATACTTGAACTTTTGATTTGGTTTTAAACATTATGCTTCCGCTCATAACTTAACTATGGTTGTTTTGAACACTAATCGTGTTGGTTGGACTTTTACATTTAATTATTTACTTGTTCAATATGATTAGTGGTTTGATCCTGGTCAGTCACGCCTCCAAGCGGTGATACTCCGCATGTGGATTTTGGGGGTGTGACAGATTGGTATCAGAGCCATTGGTTATAGAGAACTTGGTTTTAATAAAGGAAAACGTTTTTGTTAAAACCAGACTATAACCTGTACAGTGCTTTACGATCCACAACGACGCTTCACTCCACGTGCAAGGCTCGACATTCTAGGTGATATGGTTTGTGATTTATTGCCTACTTGCTAGACTACGTAGAACTTTGCTCATGATATGCTTAGCTAGTATAGCTACTCGTGCTTGAACACTTGTGTGCTTACTCTCTTCTGTCATCGCACTTTCGCGAACCCCTCTCACTCATGCTTCCTTTGATATGAAGATCATGTCTGGACGCATCAACATGACTCAAGCCCAGTTGACGGCTCTGATTAACGAACAGGTTGCTGCGGCACTTGCAGCCGCACAGGCAGGAGGTATACCCTGCAGTTTCTAACTCATTCTAGGATCTTTAGATCCTACTCTCGTGAACCTATCCTTGTGTTAAACTTTGTCCTTTCTTACACTCGCAACAGGTCAACATACTCAGCCACCTGTGTGCACCTTCAAAACTTTCATGGACTGCCGACCCACTACTTTTAGTGGCACTGAAGGAGCAGTAGGTCTTCTCCACTGGTTTGAGAAACTAGAATCTGTGTTCGAAATGTGTGAATGCCCTGAGGCACGCAGGGTGAAATATGCTACCGGCACTCTTGAGGGTTTAGCCCTCACATGGTGGAACGCTCAAGTCCAAATGCTAGGGTTGGTTGCTGCTAACGCCACCCCATGGAACAATTTTAAAGAGATGATCAAGGAGGAATACTGCAGTCGCGACGACATTCATAAGCTGGAAGTCGAGTTTTTCAACCTCAAGATGACGGGGTCAGAAATTGAGGCATATACTAAGAGATCGAATGAGCTTGCACTACTGTGCCCTACTATGGTGGACCCTCCAATTAAGCGTATCAAACTTTATCTTAAGGGCCTAGTGCCAGTAATCCAAAGTCATGTGACATCAGCAAACCTCGCCACCTACCAGCAGGTTGTTCAATTGGCTCACCGTCTCACTGATCAGGCGGTGGAGCAAAACAAGTTACCAAAACGTATTAGTGCTACAGCTACCTCTGAACCTCCCAGTGATAACAAACGTAAATGGGATGGAGCTTCAAGCAGAGGTTCGACTTCTGTTCAATCCCAGTCGCAACAGAGAAGAACTGAAGAGTATAAGAGTCCTAGTCAGCAATCGTCAGGTAGCCAAAGTCAGGGTGGATACAAAGGAAATCACCCCAAATGTAATCGTTGTAACTTACATCACAGTGGGCCATGCACCAGAAGTAACTGTCATCGGTGCAACAAGCCTGGTCATATTGCAAGAGAATGTAGGAGTCAGTTTCCCGCGAACCAAAATCGGCAACAACAGCGAGCCCCACAAAATCAACGTCAGCAGCAGCAACAACAGGGTAACAACAAAGGGTGCTTTCAGTGTGGAGCTGAAGGCCACTTCAAGAAAGACTGTCCCCAGCTGAACCAGAACAACAACAATAACAACAACAATCAGGGGAATGGAAACAACGGGGGTAACAATGGCAATGGTGCAAGGGGCCGTGCGTTCGTTATTGGCAATGGAGAAGCTAGGAACGATCCCAATGTTGTGACGGGTAAGTTCCTTCTTGACGACTTTTACGTTACTGTCTTATTTGATTCGGGTGCTGATACTAGTTATGTGTCCCAAAAAGTTAGTCAACTGCTTAAGCGTACCCCAACACCTCTGAATCCCAAACACGCTGTAGAGTTAGCTAATGGTAAAAGTATAGAGGTCACACACGTAGTTAAAGGTTGTAACCTAGTACTTGCTGATCATACTTTCTCGATCGACCTCCTTCCTATCACTCTGGGTAGTTTCGACGTTGTCATTGGGATGGATTGGTTGTCCCAACACCAAGCAGAGATTCTTTGCAACGAAAAGATTGTCCGTATTCCGTGCTCAGGTGAGGAACCCCTTATGATTCGTGGCGACAAAAGTGGTGCTGTTGTGAGCATCATTTCTTCCCTTAAGGCCCAAAAGTGTTTGCGTAAGGGCCACACTGCCTTTTTGGCTCTCGTTACTGACACCTCGAAGAAAGAGAAAAAGATAGAAGACTTCCCGATTGTACGCGACTATCCTGAGGTATTTCCTGAGGAACTACCTGGTCTCCCGCCTCATCGGCAGGTCGAGTTTCAAATCGAGTTAGCTCCTGGAGCGGCACCCATAGCTCTTGCACCATATCGTTTAGCTCCATCGGAGTTGAAAGAGCTATCTACGCAACTACAAGAACTCTTAGATAAGGGTTTTATTCGTCCTAGCTCTTCGCCCTGGGGAGCTCCAGTGCTATTCGTGAAGAAGAAAGATGGTACGTTCAGAATGTGCATCGACTACCGTGAACTTAACAAGGTGACTGTGAAGAATCGCTATCCTCTTCCACGCATTGACGACCTATTCGACCAACTGCAAAGGTCGAGCTACTATTCAAAGATTGATTTGAGATCAGGGTATCACCAGCTGAGAGTCCGAGAAGAGGACGTCTCCAAAACAGCCTTTAGAACCCGTTATGGACACTATGAGTTTTTGGTCATGCCTTTTGGGATGACAAACGCACCAGCGGTCTTCATGGACTTGATGAATCGAGTGTGCAAGCCTTACTTAGACAAGTTCGTTATTGTCTTCATCGATGACATCCTGATCTATTCGAAGAGTCAGGAGGAGCACGAACAACATTTACGACTTATTTTGGAACTCCTTCGAAAAGAACAGCTGTACGCCAAGTTTTCAAAATGTGACTTCTGGCTTCGTGAAGTCCATTTCTTAGGCCATGTAGTGAACAAGGATGGGATTCACGTTGATCCATCCAAGGTAGAGTCAATCAAGAGCTGGCCTGCACCTCGTACACCTACTGAAATTCGCCAATTCTTGGGATTGGCAGGTTATTACAGGAGATTTATCAAGGATTTTTCTAGTATTACTCAGCCTCTTACTTCACTAACGCAGAAGGGTGTTGTTTATCGTTGGGGAAACGCACAGGAGTTAGCGTTTCAGCACTTAAAGGATAGACTTTGCAGTGCACCTATCCTTTCATTGCCAGAGGGCACAGACGACTTCGTGGTTTACTGTGACGCATCCATTCAGGGTCTTGGTTGCGTATTGATGCAGCGGGATAAAGTTATAGCCTACGCCTCACGCCAACTCAAGGTTCATGAAAAGAACTACACTACACACGATTTGGAGCTGGGAGCGGTTATTTTTGCGCTTAAAATATGGCGACACTACTTATATGGCACCAAGTGTGCTATCTACACTGATCACAGAAGCCTCGAGCACATCTTTAAACAGAAAGAACTTAATATGAGACAAAGACGATAGGTCGAACTGCTGAATGACTATGAATGCTCGATCAGGTACCACCCGGGCAAAGCCAATGTTGTGGCCAACGCCCTCAGTCGAAAGGACACTACGCCTAAGCGTGTACGAGCTTTACAACTCACTATACAGTCAAGTCTTCCTTCCCAAATACGAAATGCTCAGGTAGAAGCATTGAAACCAGAAAACGTCAGGGCTGAAGCCCTACGCGGCTCAAGGCAACGCTTAGAACAGAAGGAAGACGGTGCTTACTATGTAACAGGACACATTTGGGTTCCATTTTATGGCAACCTACGAGAGCTTGTGATGGATGAGGCACACAAGTCTCGCTACTCAGTACATCCTGGTTCGGATAAAATGTACCACGACATCAAAACCACATACTGGTGGCCTAGCATGAGGGCACACATAGCAACCTACGTTAGCAAGTGCTTGACTTGTGCGATAGTCAAGGCGGAATATCAGAAACCTTCAGGCCCACTTCAACAACCAGAGATACCACAATGGAAATGGGAGCAAATTTCCATGGATTTTGTTACTGGCCTGCCTAGATCTCCACGTGGTAACGATACTATTTGGGTGATCGTGGATCGACTCACAAAGTCTGCTCACTTCCTGGCTATCAAAGAAACGGACAAGTTCTCCACCCTAGCAGAAGTATATCTCAAGGAAGTTGTCTCGAGGCATGGGGTGCCCATCTCTATCATCTCGGATCGAGATGCACGTTTTACTTCAGAACTATGGCAAGCAATGCACAAGTCCTTTGGCTCAAGGTTAGATATGAGCACAACTTATCACCCGCAAACGGATGGGCAGCCGGAACGTACCATCCAGACTCTCGAAGACATGCTTAGGGCATGTGTAATTGATTTTGGCAATGGATGGGAAAAGCATCTGCCACTTGTGGAATTTTCATACAATAACAGCTACCACACCAGCATTAAAGCTGCTCCGTTTGAGGCATTGTACGGGCGTAAATGCCGATCACCTCTTTGTTGGGCAGAGGTGGAGGATAGTCAGATTACTGGTCCAGAACATGTGGTGGACACAACAGAGAAAATTGCTCAGATACGACAACGAATGGCGGCGGCTCGTGACCGTCAGAAAGTCTACGCCGATAAGGGCAGAAAACCACTAGAGCTCCAGGTTGGGGAGCGTGTACTACTCAAGGTTTCACCCTGGAAGGGTGTGGTTCGTTTTGGCAAACGGGGCAAACTTAACCCACGATACGTTGGACCTTTCGAAGTCATTGAGAAAATAGGCAAGGTGGCCTACAGACTGAACTTACCAGCAGAACTCAGTGCAATTCACGACGTTTTCCATGTGTCAAATCTGAAGAAGTGTATGTCAGATGAGACCCACGTAGTTCCTTTGAAGGAGCTCACAATCGACGAGCAGTTACGATTCGTCGAGGAACCTGTTGAAATCACGGACCGGGATGTTAAGGTCCTCAAGCGTACTAGAATACCTCTCGTTCGAGTTCGTTGGAACTCACGTCGCGGCCCAGAGTTCACCTGGGAACGCGAAGATCAGATGAAACAAAAGTATCCCCAACTGTTCGCAAATGGTACAACCACTACTGAGACTGAAGCTACGGAATTTCGGGACGAAATTCCAGATCAACGGGGGGAGGATGTGACACCCCAGGAAAACCAGGAAAACCATGCAACTTAACTAGCTTCCTCAGTGAGTACGTGCTAAATTTCGGGACGAAATTTCTTTCAACTTGGGGATAATGTGACAACTCGTACTTTAGAGCGTATCTTTGTATAACATTATGTGACTATGTGAAACTTTATTAATCGATTGAATGTTATGTTGTTTTGATTATGTGAATTTATGAAGCGAACGTACATTTATAAACAAACCGATAGCACAACACCACTCGATCGCACAAGCCCATTTGGGCTACACTTTGTATTCGGATCAATGGGCAGCCCATTGAGGGTTCGGCCCACTCTTTCTCTTGTCGCATAACATTAGAGGATAGGGTATACTCATATTTTTGCAAATCATCTCACACACAAAAACCCTAGCTTCCTCTCATCCTCTCTCTCTAACTTGACGGCACACTCTCTCTCTCAATCGAAGATCACCTCCTTGAATCGGATCATCCTCTATCTTTCGGTTAGTGTCTAATAATTTATTAACTTGCTAATACTTGATACTTGATATTGTAGTTGTTATAATGTTGAATGATGATTCTGCTTATGTGTAATCGGATCTATCAAATTATATAAGTATGATGACACATGTTGATGTAGCAATAGGCCTTAATGATTCAATAGATTGAGGTCAATAGTTGATAAAGTGGATAACCTTGACAATCAAAAATGGCGGCCATGTGACCATTTATGTTACCAATGACTGTTGCTAGTCTTATGTGAATTGAATGGACTTGTATTTTAAGATCCTTCATGATTACTTGCACATGAATTGTCAGTATGTTTTGTGGTTGTTACATGTATTTTAAATGGAATAGATCTTGGTGCATGTTTAAATTAATATATGATAATGCTGATTTGCATGCATGTAATCGGCTGGACACTCATGAGATCGGAACATATGATAATATTTGATAAGTTGTCGGCCATTTGTTGTTTATTTCGATGATGATCATGTGTGGTTGTTCATAATTATGATGATAAGGTCATGTGAAACAATTGTTAAAAGTAATGATTTGATCGATTATTATTGATATGAAAGCTGTTGGAAATTGTTAATTGATATGTTCACAAAAAGGAAATAATAACTGCTATGCATGAAATCCGGGATTTTAAATTAATCGCATAAGACATCTTGGTCGCACAAGATGTCCATACGCACTAGGTGATCAGTCGCACAAGCAAACCTGGTTGCACAAGAGGACCCGACCGCACAAGTGGTCCTCAGTCGCACAAAGACTTTTGAGTCGCACAAGACCGCTTGACAGTTTTCTTTTGGGCCGTATGTTGGGCTGGGTAATAAAGCTGATCGCACAAGTTGTTTATTTGTTTAATTGTTGGGCCGGTTACTTGTTGAACTAATCATGCTTATTTGGGCTTCTTATTACTTGGGCCGGGTATCAAATGGAATCGCACAAGATGCATAAATCGTACAATTTGAATTACAAGTTTAGTGTTGAGCCGAGACTTATGTGGGCTTCATCCGTATGTTAAACTGATAACATTTAAAACATTCTATGTGTGTATTATGTTGCCATGATCGATACGTGTTAGCAATATGTTAAACTATGTGTAATCATACGTGCTTTAATTGAACCTAAACCTGACATGTGTGATAACCATGTTAGGACGTGGTTGACCACTAGCATTTAGACGTGACCTTTCTGTGTAATCTGCCGAGCAAACCAAGGTGAGTTCACACTTCGTTACAAAGCATGGGATTCCCAGGGGCTGGGAATGGGTTAAGGAATAGGGATTTCCTCGTCCTGTTGAGACGTAATCAGGAACATAGATTCCTCGTCCTGTTGAGACGTAATCAGGAACATAGATTCCTCGTCCAGTATGAGACGGATTTAACTATACTAGACTAGAACTCTATCAACGAAGTCCCTCCTTTTATATCGACTTAATCGCCGAGGCCAATGGCGAACGGGTCATTAGTTAAATAGCGCTATTAGGTTTAACAAACCTCACACCGTGCCGCAGAGGACGGGCGTGGACTAATGGACTATGGCACGTCAGTGATGATAGACACAGACGTGAGGGCACTTAAACATGACGAACGTTAGTAGTCGATATGGTAACGAGTCTGGTGAATTAAACATGGGGTAGCCCCCACGGCCATAGAGCCGGGCTGGAATAGCCAACGTAAGAACGGGTAACTAATAAACGTTTTTCGAACTATGGGGTAACCCCCACGGCTGGATAGCTGGTAAAGAACAAACTGTGTTTTCGGAATAACTATAAACTGGACAACCAAACGTGAACTCACTCAACTTGTTGTTGACTTGTTACTACATGCTTTGCAGGTCTATAGGTACTTAGCTGGAGCTTGCACAAGGAAGAGTCGTTGTGGGACATGGACAGCTGTGTGCCATGTTAAACATTTGGATACTTGAACTTTTGATTTGGTTTTAAACATTATGCTTCCGCTCATAACTTAACTATGGTTGTTTTGAACACTAATCGTGTTGGTTGGACTTTTACATTTAATTATTTACTTGTTCAATATGATTAGTGGTTTGATCCTGGTCAGTCACGCCTCCAAGCGGTGATACTCCGCATGTGGATTTTGGGGGTGTGACAGATTGGTATCAGAGCCATTGGTTATAGAGAACTTGGTTTTAATAAAGGAAAACGTTTTTGTTAAAACCAGACTATAACCTGTACAGTGCTTTACGATCCACAACGACGCTTCACTCCACGTGCAAGGCTCGACATTCTAGGTGATATGGTTTGTGATTTATTGCCTACTTGCTAGACTACGTAGAACTTTGCTCATGATATGCTTAGCTAGTATAGCTACTCGTGCTTGAACACTTGTGTGCTTACTCTCTTCTGTCATCGCACTTTCGCGAACCCCTCTCACTCATGCTTCCTTTGATATGAAGATCATGTCTGGACGCATCAACATGACTCAAGCCCAGTTGACGGCTCTGATTAACGAACAGGTTGCTGCGGCACTTGCAGCCGCACAGGCAGGAGGTATACCCTGCAGTTTCTAACTCATTCTAGGATCTTTAGATCCTACTCTCGTGAACCTATCCTTGTGTTAAACTTTGTCCTTTCTTACACTCGCAACAGGTCAACATACTCAGCCACCTGTGTGCACCTTCAAAACTTTCATGGACTGCCGACCCACTACTTTTAGTGGCACTGAAGGAGCAGTAGGTCTTCTCCACTGGTTTGAGAAACTAGAATCTGTGTTCGAAATGTGTGAATGCCCTGAGGCACGCAGGGTGAAATATGCTACCGGCACTCTTGAGGGTTTAGCCCTCACATGGTGGAACGCTCAAGTCCAAATGCTAGGGTTGGTTGCTGCTAACGCCACCCCATGGAACAATTTTAAAGAGATGATCAAGGAGGAATACTGCAGTCGCGACGACATTCATAAGCTGGAAGTCGAGTTTTTCAACCTCAAGATGACGGGGTCAGAAATTGAGGCATATACTAAGAGATCGAATGAGCTTGCACTACTGTGCCCTACTATGGTGGACCCTCCAATTAAGCGTATCAAACTTTATCTTAAGGGCCTAGTGCCAGTAATCCAAAGTCATGTGACATCAGCAAACCTCGCCACCTACCAGCAGGTTGTTCAATTGGCTCACCGTCTCACTGATCAGGCGGTGGAGCAAAACAAGTTACCAAAACGTATTAGTGCTACAGCTACCTCTGAACCTCCCAGTGATAACAAACGTAAATGGGATGGAGCTTCAAGCAGAGGTTCGACTTCTGTTCAATCCCAGTCGCAACAGAGAAGAACTGAAGAGTATAAGAGTCCTAGTCAGCAATCGTCAGGTAGCCAAAGTCAGGGTGGATACAAAGGAAATCACCCCAAATGTAATCGTTGTAACTTACATCACAGTGGGCCATGCACCAGAAGTAACTGTCATCGGTGCAACAAGCCTGGTCATATTGCAAGAGAATGTAGGAGTCAGTTTCCCGCGAACCAAAATCGGCAACAACAGCGAGCCCCACAAAATCAACGTCAGCAGCAGCAACAACAGGGTAACAACAAAGGGTGCTTTCAGTGTGGAGCTGAAGGCCACTTCAAGAAAGACTGTCCCCAGCTGAACCAGAACAACAACAATAACAACAACAATCAGGGGAATGGAAACAACGGGGGTAACAATGGCAATGGTGCAAGGGGCCGTGCGTTCGTTATTGGCAATGGAGAAGCTAGGAACGATCCCAATGTTGTGACGGGTAAGTTCCTTCTTGACGACTTTTACGTTACTGTCTTATTTGATTCGGGTGCTGATACTAGTTATGTGTCCCAAAAAGTTAGTCAACTGCTTAAGCGTACCCCAACACCTCTGAATCCCAAACACGCTGTAGAGTTAGCTAATGGTAAAAGTATAGAGGTCACACACGTAGTTAAAGGTTGTAACCTAGTACTTGCTGATCATACTTTCTCGATCGACCTCCTTCCTATCACTCTGGGTAGTTTCGACGTTGTCATTGGGATGGATTGGTTGTCCCAACACCAAGCAGAGATTCTTTGCAACGAAAAGATTGTCCGTATTCCGTGCTCAGGTGAGGAACCCCTTATGATTCGTGGCGACAAAAGTGGTGCTGTTGTGAGCATCATTTCTTCCCTTAAGGCCCAAAAGTGTTTGCGTAAGGGCCACACTGCCTTTTTGGCTCTCGTTACTGACACCTCGAAGAAAGAGAAAAAGATAGAAGACTTCCCGATTGTACGCGACTATCCTGAGGTATTTCCTGAGGAACTACCTGGTCTCCCGCCTCATCGGCAGGTCGAGTTTCAAATCGAGTTAGCTCCTGGAGCGGCACCCATAGCTCTTGCACCATATCGTTTAGCTCCATCGGAGTTGAAAGAGCTATCTACGCAACTACAAGAACTCTTAGATAAGGGTTTTATTCGTCCTAGCTCTTCGCCCTGGGGAGCTCCAGTGCTATTCGTGAAGAAGAAAGATGGTACGTTCAGAATGTGCATCGACTACCGTGAACTTAACAAGGTGACTGTGAAGAATCGCTATCCTCTTCCACGCATTGACGACCTATTCGACCAACTGCAAGGGTCGAGCTACTATTCAAAGATTGATTTGAGATCAGGGTATCACCAGCTGAGAGTCCGAGAAGAGGACGTCTCCAAAACAGCCTTTAGAACCCGTTATGGACACTATGAGTTTTTGGTCATGCCTTTTGGGATGACAAACGCACCAGCGGTCTTCATGGACTTGATGAATCGAGTGTGCAAGCCTTACTTAGACAAGTTCGTTATTGTCTTCATCGATGACATCCTGATCTATTCGAAGAGTCAGGAGGAGCACGAACAACATTTACGACTTATTTTGGAACTCCTTCGAAAAGAACAGCTGTACGCCAAGTTTTCAAAATGTGACTTCTGGCTTCGTGAAGTCCATTTCTTAGGCCATGTAGTGAACAAGGATGGGATTCACGTTGATCCATCCAAGGTAGAGTCAATCAAGAGCTGGCCTGCACCTCGTACACCTACTGAAATTCGCCAATTCTTGGGATTGGCAGGTTATTACAGGAGATTTATCAAGGATTTTTCTAGTATTACTCAGCCTCTTACTTCACTAACGCAGAAGGGTGTTGTTTATCGTTGGGGAAACGCACAGGAGTTAGCGTTTCAGCACTTAAAGGATAGACTTTGCAGTGCACCTATCCTTTCATTGCCAGAGGGCACAGACGACTTCGTGGTTTACTGTGACGCATCCATTCAGGGTCTTGGTTGCGTATTGATGCAGCGGGATAAAGTTATAGCCTACGCCTCACGCCAACTCAAGGTTCATGAAAAGAACTACACTACACACGATTTGGAGCTGGGAGCGGTTATTTTTGCGCTTAAAATATGGCGACACTACTTATATGGCACCAAGTGTGCTATCTACACTGATCACAGAAGCCTCGAGCACATCTTTAAACAGAAAGAACTTAATATGAGACAAAGACGATAGGTCGAACTGCTGAATGACTATGAATGCTCGATCAGGTACCACCCGGGCAAAGCCAATGTTGTGGCCAACGCCCTCAGTCGAAAGGACACTACGCCTAAGCGTGTACGAGCTTTACAACTCACTATACAGTCAAGTCTTCCTTCCCAAATACGAAATGCTCAGGTAGAAGCATTGAAACCAGAAAACGTCAGGGCTGAAGCCCTACGCGGCTCAAGGCAACGCTTAGAACAGAAGGAAGACGGTGCTTACTATGTAACAGGACACATTTGGGTTCCATTTTATGGCAACCTACGAGAGCTTGTGATGGATGAGGCACACAAGTCTCGCTACTCAGTACATCCTGGTTCGGATAAAATGTACCACGACATCAAAACCACATACTGGTGGCCTAGCATGAGGGCACACATAGCAACCTACGTTAGCAAGTGCTTGACTTGTGCGATAGTCAAGGCGGAATATCAGAAACCTTCAGGCCCACTTCAACAACCAGAGATACCACAATGGAAATGGGAGCAAATTTCCATGGATTTTGTTACTGGCCTGCCTAGATCTCCACGTGGTAACGATACTATTTGGGTGATCGTGGATCGACTCACAAAGTCTGCTCACTTCCTGGCTATCAAAGAAACGGACAAGTTCTCCACCCTAGCAGAAGTATATCTCAAGGAAGTTGTCTCGAGGCATGGGGTGCCCATCTCTATCATCTCGGATCGAGATGCACGTTTTACTTCAGAACTATGGCAAGCAATGCACAAGTCCTTTGGCTCAAGGTTAGATATGAGCACAACTTATCACCCGCAAACGGATGGGCAGCCGGAACGTACCATCCAGACTCTCGAAGACATGCTTAGGGCATGTGTAATTGATTTTGGCAATGGATGGGAAAAGCATCTGCCACTTGTGGAATTTTCATACAATAACAGCTACCACACCAGCATTAAAGCTGCTCCGTTTGAGGCATTGTACGGGCGTAAATGCCGATCACCTCTTTGTTGGGCAGAGGTGGAGGATAGTCAGATTACTGGTCCAGAACATGTGGTGGACACAACAGAGAAAATTGCTCAGATACGACAACGAATAGCGGCGGCTCGTGACCGTCAGAAAGTCTACGCCGATAAGGGCAGAAAACCACTAGAGCTCCAGGTTGGGGAGCGTGTACTACTCAAGGTTTCACCCTGGAAGGGTGTGGTTCGTTTTGGCAAACGGGGCAAACTTAACCCACGATACGTTGGACCTTTCGAAGTCATTGAGAAAATAGGCAAGGTGGCCTACAGACTGAACTTACCAGCAGAACTCAGTGCAATTCACGACGTTTTCCATGTGTCAAATCTGAAGAAGTGTATGTCAGATGAGACCCACGTAGTTCCTTTGAAGGAGCTCACAATCGACGAGCAGTTACGATTCGTCGAGGAACCTGTTGAAATCACGGACCGGGATGTTAAGGTCCTCAAGCGTACTAGAATACCTCTCGTTCGAGTTCGTTGGAACTCACGTCGCGGCCCAGAGTTCACCTGGGAACGCGAAGATCAGATGAAACAAAAGTATCCCCAACTGTTCGCAAATGGTACAACCACTACTGAGACTGAAGCTACGGAATTTCGGGACGAAATTCCAGATCAACGGGGGGAGGATGTGACACCCCAGGAAAACCAGGAAAACCATGCAACTTAACTAGCTTCCTCAGTGAGTACGTGCTAAATTTCGGGACGAAATTTCTTTCAACTTGGGGATAATGTGACAACTCGTACTTTAGAGCGTATCTTTGTATAACATTATGTGACTATGTGAAACTTTATTAATCGATTGAATGTTATGTTGTTTTGATTATGTGAATTTATGAAGCGAACGTACATTTATAAACAAACCGATAGCACAACACCACTCGATCGCACAAGCCCATTTGGGCTACACTTTGTATTCGGATCAATGGGCAGCCCATTGAGGGTTCGGCCCACTCTTTCTCTTGTCGCATAACATTAGAGGATAGGGTATACTCATATTTTTGCAAATCATCTCACACACAAAAACCCTAGCTTCCTCTCATCCTCTCTCTCTAACTTGACGGCACACTCTCTCTCTCAATCGAAGATCACCTCCTTGAATCGGATCATCCTCTATCTTTCGGTTAGTGTCTAATAATTTATTAACTTGCTAATACTTGATATTGTAGTTGTTATAATGTTGAATGATGATTCTGCTTATGTGTAATCGGATCTATCAAATTATATAAGTATGATGACACATGTTGATGTAGCAATAGGCCTTAATGATTCAATAGATTGAGGTCAATAGTTGATAAAGTGGATAACCTTGACAATCAAAAATGGCGGCCATGTGACCATTTATGTTACCAATGACTGTTGCTAGTCTTATGTGAATTGAATGGACTTGTATTTTAAGATCCTTCATGATTACTTGCACATGAATTGTCAGTATGTTTTGTGGTTGTTACATGTATTTTAAATGGAATAGATCTTGGTGCATGTTTAAATTAATATATGATAATGCTGATTTGCATGCATGTAATCGGCTGGACACTCATGAGATCGGAACATATGATAATATTTGATAAGTTGTCGGCCATTTGTTGTTTATTTCGATGATGATCATGTGTGGTTGTTCATAATTATGATGATAAGGTCATGTGAAACAATTGTTAAAAGTAATGATTTGATCGATTATTATTGATATGAAAGCTGTTGGAAATTGTTAATTGATATGTTCACAAAAAGGAAATAATAACTGCTATGCATGAAATCCGGGATTTTAAATTAATCGCATAAGACATCTTGGTCGCACAAGATGTCCATACGCACTAGGTGATCAGTCGCACAAGCAAACCTGGTTGCACAAGAGGACCCGACCGCACAAGTGGTCCTCAGTCGCACAAAGACTTTTGAGTCGCACAAGACCGCTTGACAGTTTTCTTTTGGGCCGTATGTTGGGCTGGGTAATAAAGCTGATCGCACAAGTTGTTTATTTGTTTAATTGTTGGGCCGGTTACTTGTTGAACTAATCATGCTTATTTGGGCTTCTTATTACTTGGGCCGGGTATCAAATGGAATCGCACAAGATGCATAAATCGTACAATTTGAATTACAAGTTTAGTGTTGAGCCGAGACTTATGTGGGCTTCATCCGTATGTTAAACTGATAACATTTAAAACATTCTATGTGTGTATTATGTTGCCATGATCGATACGTGTTAGCAATATGTTAAACTATGTGTAATCATACGTGCTTTAATTGAACCTAAACCTGACATGTGTGATAACCATGTTAGGACGTGGTTGACCACTAGCATTTAGACGTGACCTTTCTGTGTAATCTGCCGAGCAAACCAAGGTGAGTTCACACTTCGTTACAAAGCATGGGATTCCCAGGGGCTGGGAATGGGTTAAGGAATAGGGATTTCCTCGTCCTGTTGAGACGTAATCAGGAACATAGATTCCTCGTCCTGTTGAGACGTAATCAGGAACATAGATTCCTCGTCCAGTATGAGACGGATTTAACTATACTAGACTAGAACTCTATCAACGAAGTCCCTCCTTTTATATCGACTTAATCGCCGAGGCCAATGGCGAACGGGTCATTAGTTAAATAGCGCTATTAGGTTTAACAAACCTCACACCGTGCCGCAGAGGACGGGCGTGGACTAATGGACTATGGCACGTCAGTGATGACAGACACAGACGTTAGGGCACTTAAACATGACGAACGTTAGTAGTCGATATGGTAACGAGTCTGGTGAATTAAACATGGGGTAGCCCCCACGGCCATAGAGCCGGGCTGTAATAGCCAACGTAAGAACGGGTAACTAATAAACGTTTTTCGAACTATGGGGTAACCCCCACGGCTGGATACCTGGTAAAGAACAAACTGTGTTTTCGGAATAACTATAAACTGGACAACCAAACGTGAACTCACTCAACTTGTTGTTGACTCGTTACTACATGCTTTGCAGGTCTATAGGTACTTAGCTGGAGCTTGCACAAGGAAGAGTCGTTGTGGGACATGGACAGCTGTGTGCCATGTTAAACATTTGGATACTTGAACTTTTGATTTGGTTTTAAACATTATGCTTCCGCTCATAACTTAACTATGGTTGTTTTGAACACTAATCGTGTTGGTTGGACTTTTACATTTAATTATTTACTTGTTCAAAATGATTAGTGGTTTGATCCTGGTCAGTCACGCCTCCAAGCGGTGATACTCCGCATGTGGATTTTGGGGGTGTGACAGATTTACACTTGTGTATTAATAATCAAGGGCTAGGATTAGTTCACATAGTTTATTATCAGGGGGGTTGTTCACAAATGAACCTAATCTTATATATATAAATATACTAGTAGGGTGCCCGCGCGATGCGGCAGGGGCAACACTTTGCATTGCGGTACTCAAAATGTTTTAACATCTGGTTGGAGGTTCGTTAACAGATATTGAGTTTTGGGTTTTGTATGAAGGTTCTAACAATTGATTTAAAAGTTATATTTCTTACCTTGAACTCAAAACAAAGCAAAATTGGTGGTAAGGAGTGGTGATGGTGCGCAACACTTATGACGTTTATAAGCTATCGTGTAATGCGAGGATGACGAACGAAATGGACCAGGATGGCAAGCTACCAAACTTCGATTGTTGATTACAATTGTTACCATTTGAATGTTGATTTTGGTGGTTGCGTTGGTCGTCGACGTCGGAAAAAACAAAGAAAGAGAGAACGATGGAGAGACAACAAATAATATGATGAGTTTTAAAAGTGTAGGCAATAATTTCTTAAAACAACTCAAAATGGTTTCAATTGATTATGCCAATGATGGCTTCATGTATGCTTGTGATGGTTCCCTCATTCAAGACCCCGGTTAGTTACGAATCGATGTGGCAAATAACTCCACTTTGAATTTTATTTCCTATTTATTTATAACTTCAAGTTCCTAATTCCACCTCTTTATTTTGTAATTTTATTATCATTTATATTTTGTCACAATTACCTTTTAACATTAAATGGTTTAGTAAACTTTGAGGTGAGGATTTTAGAGATTTTACCGGTTTTTCATGATTGCCGAGTTAAGCCTATTTTATCATTTCAAGAACTATCTGTAGCTAATTGTATATTCATCAAGAACTATCAGTTTTAAAGACAATATATTTTACCCTAACAAAAATAAATTAATAAGCATAAACATTTTTCTTCATCTAAAAACTCAAAAGCGTTAAGCTAATTAAAAAATAGAAACCGATGTCAAGATTTCTTGAAAAGAAAAAAATGTACCTTTTACAAACACAACCCTCAGATATTAACTTTAGACATTCAGATTCTACAGCAGTTGGTTTGTTAATAAGTTTAGAATCAGAGACACGCTGCCCATATTCTGTAACCAAACTTTTAATATTCTTCATTGTCGCAACCCCGACCCCTGTCTCGGGAGGCGGGCGGCCGCGGCCTACTCAGAGATGGTGGTATCGGTGTTTATCATTATTTGGCAGCGGAAATTTCATCAGGACCGTAGTTGGGAAATATTTTATCAGAGTAAAACACCACACTTTTATATTAATAAACACATGGGTAAAACCCAAGTTTGTGTTACAACATGTTTATAGAGATAAACCCTATATTATTAAATAAAACATCTTTCTTTATTTGATAACTCTTATAGCCACATTTTTCCAAGCCTTCAGTGCTCTCCAGCTGGCTTCTATTTTGGTTTTCACATTTTGTTACCTGAAACGCGTTTAAAAATATTTTGTCAGTGGGAAATACTGGTGAGTGAATCCTAGTTTAATCAAGACAAGTTTTATCCTTGTACAGTATTGAGGGCAATCAGCAATTACATTTGTTTACCATTCTACCTTAATTACCACCCACGATACTGTCGACCCGACTTGTGGTCATGTTACTACTCACAGTGTAGCAACAAATTTTGTATACAAAACCCCAACATACCGACGATAATTGTAGAATTACAAATACTCAATCACTGTTTAATTATAATGTAAAGCTTTGAGGTTTTGTAAAAACAGTTTGCAAAAAGGTTTACAAAAAGGAGATTACTCACATTGCTAGTTTAGACTTTTCCTGATGGTTTCCTGGTTATAATCTAATAAATTAAAGAATGCACATACGTTAGTATCATAACCCAATATTTACATTAGTAATACCCTCCCCGAGACAGAACTCCAACGACTACATCGGGCAGAACCACGACAGCCGTTACGGAGTACTTGATCAATCGGGCAGCGTATCTAATACATAACCGGGGTTATAATTCTTACAACGGAGCAGAACTTCGTTAATTAGGGGGTATTATAATCGGGGATAGTGCCTACTATAGAGAAATTGGGAGAAAGATTTGAGATTTGAATGACTGAAATGAACAGCCGATGCTCCCTATATATAGGAGCTGATCTGAGCTTCTTCGCGGCCCGCGTAAGCCGAAGGTAAGTCCTTCGCGGCTCGCGATGTAGGGTTATAGGGGCTAGGGTTGCTGATTCGCCAGTTGTAGACTCGACACGATGCTGACACGTGGCAGCTCAGGGTGTCGCCCTGACTTTGAGCTGTCGCTCCCCGCGTAACCCGAAGAGTAAGTCTTCGCGGCCCGCGAGTGATGACTGAATTTTGATTTTTATTTTATTTTTAATTATATAAAGGTATATAGGGTCAAATTTCGTATACGGGGTGTATTTTAGGACGTATAGGGACATTCTAAATATATTTGGGGTGTCGGAATATTTTTTAGGAAGATTGTTATATCCTCCCCACCTTAATTTAGAACTCGTCCTCGAGGACTACTGGAACAGGTGCGGATATTTCCTTTGCGTCTCTGATTCAAGCTCCCAAGTGTACTCTGGTCCTCTCTTGGAATCCCACTTCACTTTGACTAGAACTAATCTCTTGTGTTTGAGATTCTTGACTTTCCTGTCTTCAATCTGTAGAGGTTTTTCTACAAACTTAAGCTTTTCATTTACCTTTATATGCTTAAGAGGTACCACTAGCGATTCATCGGTTAAGCACTTTTTGAGATTACTTACATGAAATACATCATGTATTCCTGCCATTTCCTCTGGCAGTTGTAGCTGATAGGCTACCCGTCCTATTCTTCTGATAATCTCAAAAGGTCCAATATACCTAGGGCTTAGCTTTCCCCTTTTGATGAATCTGACAACTCCTTTCCAAGGAGAGACTTTTAATAACACTTTGTCTCCTACCTGAAGTTCCAACGGCTTTCGTCTGTTATCAGCATAACTCTTCTGTCGATCGTGTGCTGCTTTCAGTCTTTCCTTGACTTGAATAATCTTGTCTGTGGTTTCTTGCACTATTTCTGGTCCAGATAGTTGCTTTTCTCCGATTTCTGCCCAACATACTGGAGTTCGACACTTTCGTCCATAAAGTGCTTCGAAAGGTGCAGCATTGATACTGGTATGATAGCTCTTATTGTAAGAAAATTCTATTAATGGTAAGTAATCGTCCCAACTTCCTCCGAAATCAATTACACAAGCTCTAAGCATATCCTCCATTGTCTCAATTGTCCTTTCACTTTGTCCATCCGTTTTTGGATGGTAAGCAGTGCTTAGATTTAGCTTGGTTCCCATTGCTTTTTGGAAACTTGTCCAAAAAATGAGAAGTAAAACGGCTATCTCTATTAGAAACAATAGATAAAGGAATACCATGTAATGAAACTATCTCATTTACATACAATTTGGCTAACTGTCCCATACCGAATGTTTCCTTCATTGGTAGGAAATGAGCAGATTTGGTTAACCTATCTACAATCATCCAGATTGTATCATTACCTTTTCGTGTCTTGGGTAATTTGGTAATAAAGTCCATTGTTATCAATTCCCATTTCCATACAGGCATTTCCAATTGTTGTAATAAACCTGAGGGTTTCTGATGTTCAGCTTTGACCTGTGAACATGTTAGACACTTAGCAACATAAGTTGCTATATCCTTTTTCATTCCTATCCACCAGAAATTCTTTCTTAAATCTTGATACATCTTATCACTTCCAGGATGCATCGTATATTTAGACTTATGGGCTTCGTCTAATATTCGGTGGCGTAGGTTTCCTAATTTAGGTATCTATATTCTTTTCTTATGGAATCTCCAAATTTCATCTGTTCCTTGTTCTAATTCCTTAATCATTCTTTTTAATTTCTCAGTATCATCCTTGATTACTGATTCTTGTGCTTCTCTAATCTGGTTATTTAAATCTACTTGTAGATTTAATTTAAGAGAACGTACTCTTTTTGGCTTTTCATGATACTTTCGACTTAAAGCATCAGCAACTACGTTTGCCTTTCCTTCATGATACTGAATATTGCAATCATAATCACTAAGAAATTCCATCCAACGTCTCTGTCTCATATTCATCTCTTTTTGCCAAAAAATGTACCTTAAACTTTTATGATCAGTGAAGACAACAAATTTATTTCCATATAAATAGTATCTCCAAATCTTAAGGGTAAAAATTATGGCTCCTAACTCTAAGTCATGTGTTGTATAATTTTTTTCATGATTCTTAACTTGTCTTGACGCGTATGCTATAACCTTCTGACGTTGCATCAACACACATCCATAACCTAACTTAGAAGCATCACAATAGACTTCAAAGTCTTCCGTTCCTTCTGGTAATGCTAGTATGGGCGCGTTGGTTAATCTTTGCTTAAGAATTCTAAAGGCTTCTTCTTGTCTTGATCCCCATTCAAACTTAACAGATTTACAGGTTAGCTTAGACAAGGGAATGGCTATTCTAGAAAAATCTCGAATAAATCGTCTATAATAACCGGCCAATCCTAGAAAACTTCTAACCTCTATTGGCGACTCAGGGGCTTTCCATTTAGTAATTGCCTCAATCTTTGTGGAATCCACATGAATTCCTTCATGGTTAACTAAATGTCCAAGAAACTGCACTTCTTCTAACCAAAATTCGCATTTTGAAAATTTAGCATAAAGCTTTTCTTTTCTCAACAAATTTAAAAGTGTATGCAGATGCGCTGCATGTTCCTCTTGATTCTTAGAGTAAATTAGAATATCATCTTTAAAAACAATTATGAATTTATCCAAATATGGCTTACATATTCGGTTCATCATGTCCATAAATACGGCTGGGGCATTGGTTAGACCAAATGGCGTGACAGTAAATTCATAATGGCCATACCTTGTTCTGAAAGCGGTCTTAGGAATGTCCTCTTCCTGTACCTTTAATTGATGATATCCTGAGCGTAAATAGATCTTTGAAAAGAATCGAGCTCCTTGCAGTTGGTCAAACAAATCATTGATTCTCGGTAATGGGTACCGATTTTTAATCGTGACCTTATTTAATTCACGGTAATCAATGCACATACGCATTGGCCCGTCTTTCTTTTTGACGAACAAGATCGGTGCTCCCCATGGCGATGAGCTTGGTTGTATGAATCCTTTCTCTAACAGTTCGTCTAACTGCTTCTTTAATTCTTGCATTTCTGCAGGTGCCAAACAGTAAGATGCTTTGGCAATAGGCGCTGTTCCTGGTAGCAGATGAATTCTGAATTCGACTTCCCTGTCCGGCGGTAATCCTGGTAATTCTTCTGGAAATACATATGGAAACTGAGATACTATAGGGATATCTTTTAATTCTTTTCCTTTAGTGTTAATGATTATAGAAATCATATACACTATTAACCCTTTTCTTACACAACTTACAGTTTTCATCACAGAGATGAATTTTGTGTATCTAGTTGGCTTATCTTCTTGAATTGTGATCTTTTCACCCTTTGGTGACTTTACTTGTATTGACTTTTGATCACATAGAATACTGGCTTTATTGGTTACTAACCAACCCATTCCTAATACAACATCAAATCCTGCCAGATTCATTGGGTAAAGATTTGCAATAAACTTTTGATTTAAAATTTCTATTCTTGCTTCCTGCAAGATTTCAGAAATCTTAATGGTTTCTCCATTTGCTGTTTCTACTAGATATTCTTGTTGGAGTTTAGTTAATGGTTGGTTGAGAAGTTTGCAAAATGAAGTATTAATAAAACTTTGGTTCGCACCAGAGTCAAATAATACTTTAGCAAAAACATCATTACCTAAAAACGTACCGGCAATCACATCCAAAATCATCTTTGCTTCTTCTGCAGTTAAAACAAATGCTCTAGCATTCTTAGTAGTCTTGTTATTCATGGCTAGAGCTGGTTTCGGACAATTCGTCCTGATATGTCCTTTTTCTCCACAGTTGAAGCACACTCCATTACTAGGTTTCTTCCTGCAATCTTCCTCCTTGTGTCCTGGTATTTTGCAGTAGTTGCAATAGGTGGAGCATCTTCCAGAATGCTTCTTCTTACAGGCTTTGCAGTAAGGTGCAGAGGTAGAACCTACATTTTTCTCACGGTTGGAATTACCATAGCGAAATTCCTGGGTAAGTCTTTGAGCTAGGTTTCTCCTCTGGTTTTCTTCTTGTGTACGCACCAGTTCATCAGTCAAGGTGTTTGCCAGTTCTACAGCTTCTTCTATGGTTTGTGGTCTACCTGCCTTGACTACATGCCTAATTTCACCAATTAATCCCCAGATGTAACGAGAGATTAACACTGGTTCTGGTGATGCCAGGGTTGGCACTATTCTAGCATATTCAAAGAATGTAGTAGTGTAACCCTTGCTGTCTACTCCAGTCATTCTAAGGTTTAAGAATTTATTAGCAATCTGCTCCTTTTCATTAGGAGGACAGAATTTCCTTTCCACCATATTCTTAAACTCAATCCATTCCGTATTGTAAGTTCTATTACTTCCCCTAGTCTGGAGGATAGTATTCCACCATTCTAGAGTTGCATTCTTAAACAGATTAGAAGCAAACATTATCTTATCTTCTTCTACGCACTTACTTATTTTTAGGACTGCTTCAGTCTTTTCTAACCAGCATAGGGCTGCAATGGCTCCTTCATTGCCAGAGAATTCTATTGGTTTACAGGACCAGAATTCTTTATAAGAACAACCATAAGACATGGTTCTTCTTCTTTTTGGAATTGGCAATCGAATTAATGGTCCATTGTTCACGTTGTGATCAGGTTCAGTATGGGTTCGCTTACTTCCACTATTACTGTTATTGTTTTCTGCTTCCCTAACATTTTGAATGATAGCTGGTATAGCAACTCTAATTCCTTGGGATACTATATGTCGAATAGCACTGTTATTTATCTGGTTTTCATTATTATGGTTTTCCTGATTTGCATTGTCGGCCATCTGGATTTTAAACATTTACCAAGTATTAATATCACGAAATAATATTGAATGCGGATAATCACATAACAACACATTGATCCAAAATCGTCGTCATTGCGACCTTTACTCTATTTTTATACTCCCTCCGTCCCATATTAATTGTCCAATTTTGACTTTTCAAGTCTTTTTCTTTCAATTTTGACCGTAAATATCTTTGTTTATGTTATATAGTAGTTGTGGAAGAATCTTACCACAATCTTACCACCGTAAATCCAATTCATTCATATATTTTATATCAAGTGTTACGTAACACACAAAACAATATCTACGGTCAAAGTTGAAAGAAAAAGACTTGGTAAGTCAAAATTGGACAATTAATATGGGACGGAGGGAGTATTATGCATCTATATTTATTACAAATACAACTGGAAATGAAATTACAATACTAGTATGCATCAATAGCTATAGGGTTATTTATCCTAGTTTGGAAAAACGTTTTTTTTCAAACATACACACACACACACACACACACACACACACACACACATATATATATATATATATATATATATATATATATATATTATTACTATTACTACTGATAGGGGTTCATCCAGTATTGTATATTGCGCTTGTCATATTTCCAGACGAGTCTCTCCCCTATCTGTCTCATTCTCTAACTCCCTTCTAGGATCTCTTCACCAAAGGTGCGGAGTTCCTATAGGTTTTCAGTATTCATGGGTGGGGCTGGGGCTGGTATTGGGTCAGGAAACTGAGGCATGGGTTCTTCCTGAGGGTACGGGTTCTCTAAAATCTCCCTAATATATTGGTCATTATCATAATAGGGGTCTAGAGGGTCAAGGTCTGGGTAGGGTCCTACTAGATCTTGCATGGGCTCCTCTATTGGGTAAAGTGGCTGGTAGTCTCTGTGGTCGTCAAACCATGGGTCATAAACTGGTGGAGGGGGTGCTGAGATTCTAGGGATTTTAGCTGGGTCTAGATCGGGTAGTGGGTTTTGGTCAGCTGGGTCAACCTCTACTTCCATGGATTGTGTCGGGAACAACTGCAGTGGCTGGGGTGCTATGAGTTGTTCTAAATTAGGGTCGGCAGCGGTGGTTGCTAATATGTGGAAATTAGCTAATCTCCTATTGAGTATATCATGGGTTTACACATTCATTTCCCTATTGGCCGCTGCTAAGGCCCTTTGCTGTTGCAATTTCCTCATCCTCTTTCTACGCTCATGAGCTCCTCTGCTGAACCATCATCTCTTCTTGGGAGGGAATGGCTCTTCAGATTGTGCTTTGAACACGAAAATCCCTTCTTCGGTATCAGCCGAATACCCCGAGGGGGTAGACTGCGAAGAGGTTCCTTCGACCCTAGGAGAGTGGAACAACTGACGGTAAGCGTCCAAAGGTCCTTGATCACTCATACAGTAAACTAACAAATTGTCAAATAACACAAGATAATAATATACACGTATGCACATAATTATGTAGATTGTTTCCTAACAAAATTTATAATTTCAATGTCAGCAGAACACCTCTTTGGCTGAAATTAGTGGCTAAGCTCTGATACCACATTTTGTCGCAACCCCCGACCCCTGCCTGTCACACCCCGACTTTCCACGTGTCACCGGTGGGCCCGGTGGGGAGTATCGTGACGTGGTTGGCAACATAATAGTCAAACAACACAATATATAAATGCACAGCGGAAGCAAAAGATAAATATTATTACATTCCAAATATAAAGTAATATCCAGTATTACAACGGAAAGTAAAGAATCCACAGGCGGATCTTAAAACATATCATTTGTTCAACAGACTTTAGACGCCTAGAACTTGCAAGATTCCTTATTAGCGCCCTGAGCTTCCAGCCAATTACGTTCAGTACCTGTCACTTAACCTTTTTGGAAAATACGTCAGTTTTCACTGGTAAATACACTCAACCGACTCATTTGAAAAGAGTTTAAGAAAATTGATTTGAATGCACGTGGCACAAAATATCTTTTATAATTTGATTAAAATGCACAGAGGCAAAACTAACCTTTTATACTTGGAAAAATTATTTGTATATAATCTTGTATACAGTTTTACTTATTTGTCGTCCGTTAGGGCCGGTTTATAGGGCCGGACTAGATTAACTGACACGCCACAGGTATAATGCCCACAGGCTATCATCCTCTAAGTGGATTACCAGTTCCGGTATAATGCCCACAAGGATGATACCTCGGAGTGGATTACCAGTTTTTACATAATGCAGCTGTCAGGTGTATGCCTACACCCCGTGCTTAGGTCGTGGCCATTTCGTAAAATGATGCCAAGGATATCCGGGACATAGTCATTAACCCCCAAAGTCCATACACCAAATAATACATATTAAACGGGTTGTAAGTACATCAATCACAATACGATTTAAATAACTACACACCCGACCAAGCGGTACTTTTATAGTGCCGTATCCCAAGCCCGTATAGGGAAAATAAGTCAAGAGTATTTACCTGAGCTAGCTCCTGTCTTAATTAGCAAGAATCTAATAACTCAGCCGTATTCACTTAAGTAAGCGTAGGTACCATTTACCGAAATGCTCTAGTCTGGAATGATGGTATAAATAATCAATTAGAATGCTAACGGGTCTTTAATTTAGCTTAAGCTTAGACCGGTTAGTCTTAAGGGAATATGCGGTTCAGACACATGATTAAGAGAAGACCAGAATAGAATGTGTTTTAGACCTGAAAAGTTTGAAGACTTGTCTTAAATGGGTATTTCATACACATTCTGGATTTTGAGATAAAACCAATAAGGTTTGACCCGTTTCGGCTACTTTATGTAAACTTGTTACATAAACCGAACCGTACGCGTAATAAGCGTGACGGGTATTCATGAGAGCTATATACAGGTTTCCTAAGTTAATTTATGCCTCAAATATGTTGTGACATCAGTAAGATGTTTTTCATTATGCCCGAAACGTATATAAACACAAACTAGGCCCCGTAGGGGTAGTTTGGTCATTTAAAAGGTTATAAAAGAGTTTATGTATTTACCTGAGTTACAGGTCTGATATAATCAGTAAAAATACTTATTTTGATAAGTTATAACAGTAGGGTAAAGTATATATGTGAATTTACCAATTATAACCAAACTATGCACCGTAGGGGCATTTTGGTAATTTCACATAAGCCGTAAAGCTCAAAAATGAAGTCTGAGTTACTCAACCTTTGCTTACTGTTAAAACATTCTAATTTGCCTAAAATATCAGTAGCAAAAGGTTTGGAGTCGTTTAGATAAGTAAAACTTATTTTATGGCCCGTAAGGGCAAAACCGACAATTACCGGGTTAAGCCTACGACTACTAGTTATGCTCAGCCTAAAATTAATTAAAAATCTTTAAAAATCCCCAAAATAATATATTACATCAGTGGGTATTAAGTTTGATACCAAAAAGTAGGCTTAACTAGGCTATACGCTAATTACGCCGTTTTATAACATAAAGCATTAATTTTGCGATAATGAGCATAACTCTTAATCTACAAGTCAAACTGATGTCAAACTTTGTATACACGTTTATATATCAGTATTTAAGGTTTCTACACTTTTACATTTTCATAAATCACGTTTTAAGGTAATAAGGGCATAATGGTCAACATATGAGCAATTAACGGAATCATGCGTATTAATCGGTTAACTAATGAACCGTGGTGTATAATCACAGAGGGTTATACTAGCATGTAACCTGGTCCAAATGGAGCTCTAAGGTATTTCTAAAACATATCATAACGGGTCAGAACTGAAAGTCAAAGTGAAAGTCAAACTATGTGACTTTCGGTTCCGAACCGGGTCTAAACAGGAAATAGTCGGGTTGAACATGTTTGGACATGTTCTTACACTTATTACTAAGTTATAACAATGATCAAACAGGTTATATATGTTCTAGATAGCTAATTATGCATAAATGACATTTTAAACTTCCTGTTGACTTTTTAATTATATGTTTGACCCGACGTTTGACCTGGTTAGAGTGGTAATCAGGGGAACCCTTTTAAGGGTTTATTACCCACATAAATACCTACTTATAACTACTTTTAATTCGAGATATGGCTGAGCCATTATTGACTAATCTCGAAGTCAAACCGTAATTACGACGGTTTGACTTTTAGCTAATTAACCAAGCTAAACTCAAATAAAGAAGGACTAGCAGACTTACAAGAGTCCTATGCACGACTTATGATCAGTTGGACCT